>JAEBUN010000095.1:0-12073 GCA_023014365.1 Lepiota brunneoincarnata | reverse complement strand
ATACCATTTCACAATCCTGTGTTTCAGATCTTCTGAGATTGCTGCTGTCATTGGAGGTAACGACGGCCAGCCTATGAGGGTGTGACAGCTCATCACTTTGTTTGGACAGGCACGTCATCAGGTGATAGGTTGAAATTCTTTTCGGTGTTCATGCAATTATGCAAACGGCATTATATCTCAGCTCATTCATGGGCATATCAAGACTTATTTTCCTGGAGCTTCATTTGGTGGTAAACTCAGCCTCATTGAAATTGTATTTGATTTTAGTACCACAGCTACTATTGAGGCATTCCAAGCCCAGATGGCTGAGCTACCCCAAAGGCTGTCAGAGTATCACTGCTTCATAACCCTTGTTTCCACACATGCGACTCCTAATGGTGGCTTCTGGGTTCAAGCCACCTTTAAACCTGCTGCTGCTGAACCTGCCAAAGTGAGTACAGTAATCATATAGCCTACCATTTGATCTAAACAACTACTACAGTTTTTAAATGCTATCTTCCCAGCCCTGGTACTTGATCAATTGACACAGGATGACCATTCCTCATTGTTCATTATCTCATGTGGTAGTCCTTTCATAAACAATGAACCTAGGGCCCAAATATACAATTTCGTAAAAAAGTAAGTCCGATAGTCACATAAATAATGATTCAACTCTGACTGCCAACAAAGGTCACTTCTGGCTCACCATGGCATTCATCAATAATGCCTTTCATCCTACAACATGCCATACATTCCTGATGAACTTTGTTTGGATGGTATTTGTGAACCAAAATCCTGCTATGGTTCACAACATCTTTTTGGCTGACCCTGATCTTGGCACCGGTACTGACTTTATCATGGTCATCCAGAAGACCAAAGACCTGGAGAAAGAGACTGGAATATGCATGATAAAATGGTCTCATGACTTATACAGGCCACTTGGAAACCCCCATAGCCAGTCTTGTGAGAATTGCTGTGTATTGGATGGGTGGCAAATTATAGAGAGGAAGGGAAAATCACCCAATGAAGGGAAGGGTATCCACCCTGGTGAGTCATCATGTTCTATATACTCTCTACTCCCAACTGAACTTTGTAGAATTATGCCCAGTTACTTTGGTTTGCAAGAACTCTAAATGTGGAGCCAAAAAACATTTTGAGGCTCCACCACATGCATTTCTTGTAACAAGGGACTATGCACCACAGAGTACTCCACTGGGAAAGAAGCTAGGGGTCTGGATTGGGCACTATATTGATAGTGATGGTTTACCTTTAGAACATACTTCTTTACACTTTTCTTTTAGTGAAAATAGGTAGAAAGCAACCAATTACAATAAAACTGCTCAACACATGGACTTGACATGATGTGAGCCAATAAGAAGATGTATACTGAATGAATTCCAATAGCTGAGATGTCAAGACAAGGTAAAACAAAGCAAAATGAAGCAAAATAGAGAGAAAGAGAGAGGGAGAGAAAAAAAGAGAGAAGGAGACTTAAAATGTGAGTTAAAATCATTGTTAACTGAGGTCCCTACAGAATACATACAGTTTATATACTCTAGGGACTGTGGAGCTTGTGTATGCTCCAGAAACCTTACAAAGAATGTTAAAGAAAGAGGTGGAGATGGAACAAGGATGAGAATGAAGGAAAACACAAGAAAATTGGAGATTACTAGCTACCATTCATTTTGTACTGTCCTGCCTTCTATCATATTCTACAGGCAGTATTCACTGTTTATTTCCAAGGGGTAGAGAACAGAGAGACAAGCCAGGAGGAGGAGGGGAAATATTGCTGATCTGAAATGATTTGATCTAAGGCCACTGCTAGGCTGAATGCCAGCGACAAAAGGAGAAGACAGACAGGAATGTACAGCAAAGTAGGGAGGGTGAAGATATCCCAACCAGCATTTCCTTGCTGGACTACAAGGAGGAGCAAGCACTCAGGGTATGCCTTCAGTAGGGCTGGGGTATTTCACTGAGCCAATCAAGGAGCACAGGGGCCCTAAGGACTCCTTTGTACATCATAGATAACACAAAGTCTAACATGAGGTATATTCTTGAGGACTCTGGATCCTAAGGCTAAGTCATATCTGGGAGCCAGGGAACATGAAACAAGGGGAAACATCATGTTTTCACTGCTACATTAGCAGAAATATAGGAAAGAGAAAGGAGAGGATATAAGAGATAGTGTGGGAGGCATCATTCAGCCTCTCTACAACCTAATAAAAATGTGTTGAGGGCCAGATTCTGTATGCAGGCAAGGTTCTCAGTGAAACAAAACTCAGAAGTGTAGAATTTATAAAATATGTGCCACATATCTACTTGAATACACCATCTTTTATCCAAATCCAAATTTAGCCTCACAATATCCCATTATAAATGCTTACTGCCTTCCTCAGGTCCTTCTCCTTGCTCGGCTAGTAGCTTGAGTGACTTGAATAGTCTCAACATTCATATCCTGTATGTGTTGTCATTTTGAGCAGCATAGCTGGGGTATCTCTTCTTGATCAGAGTGTTTTTATTTCCCAACACCACCACTACTCTTGTGGTCCCTGGGAGTTACAATTACTACCTTTGGGATTGGCCTTGGCTTGGGACAAGGGGGTGGAGGAGGTAATACCACCTCTACATAATCTTTGTTGGGCTAATAGATAGTGAGATCAAATAGGAACTGTGCCCAGTAATCAAGATACTTACCTCCAACTCATCATCATTTTCTTGCTGATCCCTATGATTCCAGTCACCTGGAACAAGTAACTATGAGTTCCATATCTGTTGATGGTCCCCTGAATCCAATCCCCATTGCATATTTCCTGCATATCCAGCATGTAATGATTGTTTGAACATTAACTCTTCCAAGCTTTGGATGCAGAGTTGATCTACATCTTGCCCCACCCATGATGCCTTTTTGACCTGGATAGTCCATGCTTGCTCCATAATGTCTTTGATCTGCCTCTCTGATGGTGCATTTCCCATACCTGTCCTCTGATGCAGGCAATGGGCAATAAGGAGTGTCACAGCATGGGAGAATCCAATGCCAGCAATCCACTGTTGCTGCTGTGAAGCATCACTGTGGCATACCTCACAGTGTATCCAGTTTGAAATCATCCCCACATCCTGACAGTCCAATGAGCCAATGAAAGAAACACCTGATTGAGGGGAAAGCTTCTTCTAATATGTATACTGTCTTGCTGGAAATAGAGGATCGTTTGGAATACTAGCTAGGTTAAAGACCATTTGGTGGAGCAAAGATAAATATGGCTGTAAAGCCTGGTCAATTTTGCTTGTATACAGGATGGAAATTGGATCTTCGACCACCTGGTCACACAATTCAGGCATATTACAAGCAAGCTGCCACTGTCCCAGCTAAGAAATGTTAGCAATATTCCAAGAGAAATGAAATAGGGCATACCCTGACTGCCTGCCATGCCTTTGCTTGTCCCTATAGAGCTGTCACCAAATCCTTCTCTGGCACCATTTGGGAGCTTTATCCCAACCATTGTTATGGTTACGACCACCCTTGACCTTGAATGCCCAATGAATTGGTGGCCACTTGCCTTTGATGAGTTCATCAGATGTACATAAGTTCCATTCAAAAGCTCCAACAGGAAAGTATGGCCATGACTTCCTAGTCTCCTTCAATCCTTCCATTGGCTGTTGTGGGAGAGGAGGCTGAACTAACTGTCCAAGGCTGGCAAGTGTGGTGGATGGATTGGCTGGAAGAGAGGAATTTATAGAAGGGGAGGGTCCAGATATAATATGTGAAGTTGATGGAATAGAGGGAGTGATAAAATGATTAGGAATATGTGAGGGTGGTTGAGTCACAGGTTTTGTTTCAAGGGAGAATTGAGGGAGTAGAGGAAGTCCAGGGATAATAATAGGATGGGTGTTAGGGGATGAAGGCGGCCAGAACCAAGTTAATATTCAAATGCCAGTTGCAATTGGCATGCGTGCTACTTAAATACAGCAGTGGTCCACACACAGACTGGGTAACCAAACACTACATAGCTACCAGAACATAATACATGCAAACAATATACAAACAACATTAGTCACATGCGGATTGGGCTCAGGGATGGGGGTGGCTGAAGGCTGAGGCTGGGTTCAGGCACTGGGCATTGGCTAGGATGGCTGAGCCCAAGTACCTTACCACAGACCCCTAGATGTACCTTGCATAAGGGGGGGCAAATGATGCCAGTCAAGTTGACAACCCGGCAACTTGGTTCCTTTGTCCTAGGTGGCGCAGGCCCAACAACCATCTGCAAGCCAAATGATGAGCCCATCCGTAAGGAGGGAATGGGCAAGGTTGAGACAATCTGGGTAGGCTGTAGGCATTAGTCCCTGGCCCCAGGTTGAGAGGACGCTGTCAACCTCTATTGGGGTCAGAGCCAGGGTAGAGATGGTGCTTACCATTTGGACTGATGGGACTCCAGGAGTAGACATGCCAGAGGAGGTAGAGATGGCCATTGGTGAGCTGCATGATGGTTGCTGAGAAACCATGGGCAAGGGGGTAGGAGTGGGGGTAGATGCAGCTATGTGCATAGTAGTGGATGGAGCACTAATACGCTGATTTTACACCTATACATGAATTCTGTACTCTGGAACGATTCTCTACATAAAATCATTGGCTATATCATTAAAGAACTCTATAGAGGATTGGTACTGTATCCCGTAGTAGCCAGTTTGACCGAATTGAGGATACTTGAGCCTCAGATGTGTTCAAACCAGTTCATTATCACTAAGCTTAGTGAACCAAGCTATCAGAACACTCTCCGGAGGGATTCAGGACTCTACATAGCCTATCGAGTATACCCCAGTCGCATCAAGGGACCTTACAAGCAGTTTTCTGATGAACCCAAATGCGTTTGAACATAAAAGAATGTACCTAGCGGCTGTCGCAGGCATATTATGTCTATAGCGAGTTCAATAATGATGACTGGACCACGGAATGGAACGTCCAACATTCGGGAGGCAATACCCGATGCCCAAAACCCTAGAAATATCAAAGACTCCTAATTAACAAGTGCTTTGTGGGTCCCGGCACTTCAGCATACTGCTTAACTGAGATTAATTACAACAGATCAAGGGATTGTCCATCCGCTATACATTCCGATCATAATTGATCCGGAAACTTAACGTGCTTGCGTGGATGCAGAATAATGCAGACGAGCACACCCAGGGTGAGGTAGAAATGCTGCTGAACCTTCCAAAATGTTCTACAGTGCCTGTAACAATTAAGCTTATTGTTTCTATTTTATATTTACTATCTCTTGTATGTATCTAAACAATATAAATACGGTCGCACTTGTTTGTGGAGAAGCAAGAGGTCTCACCCCCACTTCCACACACAAGTCTGCAAGCCGTGATCAAGAATGGTTTCAGAGGGCTATTTAGTGTGCGTCATTAAGTGTGATTTCTTCGGTCGTTGACCAACCCAGAGACAGAGACAGAGACCAGAGTTCAGAGTTTAGAGTTCCAGAGTGCTAGAGACAGAGACAGAGACAGAGACCAGAGTTCAGAGACCAGAGACCAGAGACCAGAGACCCTGCGCTTTGAATTGACAGGGATTGTCCTTTCATTGTTGCACTGTACAGCTAAGATAACTTCAATAGCTGTTCGTTAACCTCTAAAAACACTACTCTCTTGAATTTCGCTGTCAGAACGCGCCCCCAGAACACCCTAAAAGACAAAACTGTTCATTATCTATCTCATTCCACTTGTATTAGCTTAAGCTTATTGAATTGCGGCTAAGCTTAGTGAAAACAAGCCCACTATCTATATTAAAACCTACGAAAGTTTCTACCTTTTCACTGTGGTCCAGTTATCATTATTGGGCTTGCTGTAGGCATAATATACCTGTGACAGCTGCTAGGTACATTCTTTATGTTCAAACGCATTCGGGTTCATCAGAAAACTGCTTGTAAGGTCCCTTGATGCAACCGGAGTACACTTGATAGGCTATGTAGAGTCCTGAATCCCTCTGGAGAGTGTTCTGATAGCTTGGTTCACTAAGCTTAGTGATAATGAGCTGGTTTGAACACTTCTGAGGCTCAAATATCCTCATTTGGTAGAACTGGCTACTACAGGACATAGTACCAATCCTCTATAGAGTTCTTTAATGATATAGCCAATGATTCTACAGTGACCCACAAAACCATTCCAATGTTTTGTACTTTTGACTTAAAGTAGTAATAGCTCAGTAAATAAAATAGCCATATTTGTGAATATATTTATAAATATAGCCAAATATGGCATATCTGACTCTGCAAAGTTGCATCATGTAATACTTCCAAATTAGGCAATTATGAATTTTGTAATCATTTTAAGTCATTGGAATGGTTTTGTCAATGACATATTATACTAGGCTATCCTATTATTTCTAGTACTTAGAGTAGCCCCCCCTGGCTTTGAGTACAGCTGCTACTCTTCTAGGCATACTTTCAATTAACTTCTGACACTCAGAAGCTGGAATAGCATCCCACTCCTTTTCTACCCTCTGCCACAACTCCTCCATACCCTTGGGAGGAGATTCATACTCTCCCAACTTTCTCTTCACATATTCCCATAAGTGCTCAATGAGATTGAGGTCAGGTGACTGTGCTGGCCAGGTTAGGAGCCTAAAATGATTTTTTTGAAACCATTCTTTGGCCAGTGTACTCTTGTGTTTGGGGTCATTATCTTGCTGGAAGATCATATCTCAGGGTTTAAGCTTGTACCACCAGAGACTCTTCTTCAAATCTTCTTCCAAAATTTGCACAAACAACTCTGCATCCATCCTTCCATCAATCCTCACTGCATAGCCTGGGCCATCCCACAGCATACAGCCCCAAACCATCACTGATCCTCCTCCATACTTCAGAGTTCCCTTGACCAATCTTTCACTAAGCCCCTCCCTTCTTTTCCATCCCCACTTCCTCCCATCTGACCCCAAACAATTAATTTTGGTCTCATCAGACCATACAACCAGCTTCCAGTCCTCCACAGTCCAATGCTGGTGTGTCAGAGCAAAATCCAGCCTAGCCCTCCTATGCTTGTCAGAGAGTAAAGGCTTTTTTTGCTTGACTACAGCCTTCATTCCTGCCTGTTTGAGATGCCTTGCTACAGTCTGTGAAGAGACTGATGTCCCAATGATGGGAGCAAGAGATTTGGCTATATCTACAGCAGTTTCAGCCTTGCCAGCAGAGATAAGATGGATAGCATGCCAAATATTAGTGGTAGAGAGTTTTGAAGGACATCCTCCAAGTGATTTAGTAAGGCTGGAACAATTTTTAGAGGCTAGCCTGGATATGGTACTGCGCCCAACACCAGTAATTGCCTCAATTTTAGTATAGGAATGATGAGAATTAAGCAAAGAGAGGATAGTTTGCTTTAGAGTAGAAGATAATGGCTTCATGGTAGGTAGGGGGGTTGAGAATGATGGGACATGGCTATCAGCACATCTATTTATATGTTAAAGACACGTGGTCACATGATCTTGTTGATTGACAATCAACGGAGTCATGTGATTGCTTGGATTAGTATTAAAAATTACCATTGAAACCGTTCCAATGACTTAAATGCTTACAAAATTCATAATTGCCTCATTTAGAAGTATTACATAACGCGACTTTGCAGGGTCAGATATGACATATTTGGCTATGTTTATAAATATATTCACAAATTTAGCTATTTTGTTTACTGAGCTATTACTACTTTAAGTCAAAAGTACAAAACATTGGAACGGTTTTGTGGGTCACTGTAATAACTGTTATCAGAAGTCTTATCAGAAGGATGGTTATTTTTAGCTATATTCCCATGTCACTATGAAACCATCAGTAGTGTACATCAGAAGGACTAATCTTACCATATGCCTCATGTTTCTTATCTCTGACTCATAGTTACTCTGGTCTGGACTATTATAGTAGGAGTACAGCCACACTTAGAAGTATATAAGGATACAGTACAATACCTTGTATCCTTATCTTAGTGTTATAAAGTTCTTGCCTCCTATAACTCTTTGCCTCTAAACCAGCTGGACTATAGTGCTCCATTGTCTCCAAGTCATGCTTAGTAGGATGGGACCAAGTCTGTATAGACATCCTGTGTCAAACTCCATGCTACTCAAGAGCAAACCCCTAATCCAGGTAACAAAACACTAAGATACTCTGCTGCTTATCTCTTGCTCACCCTCTACTCTGCTCTGTTCTACCAATGTACTGAATATGTTGAGGTACCCTGGTCGTTCAAAACGACATGCAAAAGAAAACTGCCCCTCTGTGTAGCCATCACTATGTCCCTCAACCTCTCCCCACCAGAAGACCTGGTTTACCTACTCATTTTTGTTTTCACCTCCACTGCCACCCTCATCACCTACCAAATAATCACATTAGAACTCGAACGCATCACTGTGCCCTTGTTACTGCTGTGTCGTCAGATCATGGAACCTGTACTCAGGAATCTCCATCATTGCAACCCAATTTTTCATCCTTCTAGAGATAATCAATCGCTAAACTACTGCCACCACACCTCCAAAGAAGTTCTCGGCCCAAGAAACTCCATCACCTCCTCCCAAATTGAGAAGTAGAATCTCCAGATCAGGAACCCAAAACCCGGATCCCAGAAGAAACCCTATCCCCACTCAGATACCATCCCCATTCTATCCCCCATCTCCATTTGATTCACCCGCTCAAAGTACATCGACACGTACTCAAACAAGTTTTGCTGAAGAATTAGCAGAACAACAAAGAATACAATATGAAAGAGAATTAAAAGAACACTATGAACAAGAAGAAAGAAGACGTAAACAAGCCGCAACACAAAATCACACACAGACCAGATCATGCACCAACTCAACCAATCCCACCATCATCTTCCAAGCACCCATTTGCTCAAATCTCATGGGATCTTATCACCGGTCTACTGCCTAGCACCGGTCATAATGTGATATTATCCGTGGTGGACCATGGCCTTACAAAGGGGGTAATTTTCATCCCAACCTCAGATCGATCAAACGCTGACAATATTGGACAACTATTAATAGAAAAAGTATTCACTAGGTTTGGATTACCCAACAAGATCATATCAGATAGAGACCCCAGATTCGCTGCCAACTCCCTCTGAGAGCTAGCCAAACACTTAAACATCCAAGAAGCATTCTCAACCACATACCACCCACAGACAGATGGTTCCACTGAATGATATAACCAAGAAATCAAGACCTGTCTCACCATATACTGCACCAGGAATCCCCTTGACTGGTCAGAAACCCTCCCCATTGCCAAGTTCGCACACAACTCCAAAATACATGCCTCAGGACAGAAATCCCCATTTGAACTAATCATGGGATACAACCCTCCACTGATACCCATGGTAATGGAAACATCAAACTTCCCATCAGTAGACAAACACATCAGACTCCTTGATGATGCCAGAAAAGAAGCACATGCGGCACATCAACTCTCCGCCGATATTATGAAACAAAGAACCAGAAGAACTGTCAAACCCCTTGAAACACATCAAAAAGTATGGCAAGAAGCCAAGAACCTCAAACTTCCCTTCATCTCCAACAAAATATCCCCAAAAAGACTGGGACCTTTCCTTATCTCAGAAGTCTTATCACCACTCACATACAAACTAAAACTTCCAATCAAATGGAAGATACATCTGGTATTCCACTGAAATCTTCTAACCCCATATACTGAAACAGAAGCATACGGATCTTACCCGACTCCACCACCACCAGACATCATCAACAAAGAAGAAGAATATGAAATAGAAGCCATTCTAAATCACTGCCAATATCGCAGAAAACTTCAATACTATGTCAAATGGAAAGGATACTCCCACACGGAGAACAAATGGATCACTGACAAAACACTCCATGCAAATGCTGAAGAATACTTAACCAAGTATAAAGAAGCTCATGGAATTCTCCAGAAAAAGCAGGAACCCACCAGAACCTACCAAAAACAACTCTGCTCCCACACCAAGCATACTTAAAAGATGCCCATGAACCTTGACCTCACTTACCCCCAAACCACTCCCCCTTTCTCAACAGCACCCTCACCAACTTCCTCATTGTCCTCTATCATCATTGTCAACAATGCAAGCATTGAACATACTACACTTCAGACAACTCCCGTTCTGGCCCTGTCTCCCAACACCCCCTCTCACACCTTTGCCGCCGCATATGCCTCCCTCAGAGATGAGACCCCTGACTCCAACACCACCCCAGAACCAACAATCGCCCCAGCCACCTCCCTTAGATACCATACAGCTGGAGTACAACCACATGGACCAGATCACCCTTCTGATGGAGATCTGCGCAAGGCTGCCACCAATGGAGCCTTTATGACTAAATTGGAACACACTTCAATTTCAGAATATGACAGACAACTCTGGTATGACTATACCCACCACGTACAACAGACTAAGGCTCTCGCTACTGTGTACAATACGCAACGTGCCTGGGCAGAATCACTCGAGTGACTTCTCTACTCAAGATTGAGCCTCATGTCCAAGGTGTCGAAGAACTTACCCAAACGAGATGAGGTACATACCTCATAGCCCCCCACCACAACCGTCCCCACCACTACCATGATGACCACTGCTGCAATCATTGCCACCATCCCCAGCAAGGGAAAGAAGCCCACCAATGTCAGAAATCCCTTCAGACTTCTCACCCCCACCAAGAACACCACCCACACCATCACCAATAACAACATCCCAGTTCAGAACTCCCCCAACCCCATTCACACACAAGCCAACCCCTGAACCACCAACAGATCAGTCTGCATCCAATGTAGACATACCAGACACTGGGCCATGGACTGCCCCCAATTCACATGCCTCAGATGCAAACAATATGCCCCAGGGCACTACTCCTACAACTGCATCAAATATCAATGCCCCCACTGCGCAGTCTTCCAACCTTGTCATAAATGGACCAAGTGTCCAAATCAAAAGACTTGACACACCCCCTACTCCAGAAATCCTACAACCTGTCCCTCGACCACTCCCACAACTCACCATCAATACATCGATCTCACCAATGACGATTACTACAAGGAATGCTACAACAACATGGCCGAATCAAACATTACAGGAGAACCATGTGGTTCCTTCTGAAGAAAACCCAACTACCCCACCAGAAGAAAGGATAGAAAGTCCTCATTTCAGATGCCTCCTATACAACATCTTCTATCCAGGACAACCTCCATCCCCAGAAACTGCTGCTGTACTTGATCTCCACAGAACTCCCACTCCCACTTTCTCTCCTGTTGTTCCTCCCTGACCAGATTCCACCAACCAACCTCAAATTGATTACTACGAACCAAACTACTTAGCCGAATACCTGGAAGAAGGAAACTAACAAGTTGTAATGGAAAACAACTCTAGAAATGGACCTAATGTTATCAGAAGTCTTATCAGAAGGACAGTTATTTTTAGCTATATTCCCATGTCACTATGAAACCATCAGTAGTGTACATCAGAAGGACTATTCTTACCATATGCCTCATGTTTCTTATCTCTGACTCATAGTTACTCTGGTCTGGACTATTATAGTAGGAGTACAGCCACACTTAGAAGTATATAAGGATACAGTACAATACCTTGTATCCTTATCTTAGTGTTATAAAGTTCTTGCCTCCTATAACTCTTTGCTTCTAAACCAGCTGGACTATAGTGCTCTGTCATCTCCAAGTCATGCTTAGTAGGATGGGACCAAGTCTGTATAGACATCCTGTGTCAAACTCCATGCTACTCAAGAGCGAACCCCTAATCTGGGTAACAATAACCAAGGTTTGCTTGCCACTGGCACTATTCCTGACTTCACTAGCTGTTATTACATCAAATGGTCGTCCCAACAGTACTCAATATGCAGGATTACAAACAATGTGAACTTGCAAATAAATTGTGACTTTTCTGCAGGTAAAGCCTACATTCTTTGCCAATCCACAAGTCTTTTCAACCTGCCCATTCGCACTCTGCAAATTTATCATAGTATCTGGGTCCCAAGAAACTTGGCATGCAATTGCCGCTTCCTGACTCATGGATTCTCATAATGCACTCTCTATAAGCATTCCTGTATATTGGTGACAATGCCAGGAGTTCTCCA
>JAEBUN010000094.1:0-16572 GCA_023014365.1 Lepiota brunneoincarnata | reverse complement strand
GTGAATTACTACCACTAGCTGAGTTTTGCATACAATAACGCCCCTAGTGCCACTACCGGTATCTCCCCGTTCTTCGCTAACAAAGGATACCATCCGAATATCACAGTTCACCCTGAACGCAACCTTGCCTCCGCCCGGGCCCGCCATTTTGCTGTTGATCTCGACGACCTACACACCACCTTGAAGTCTGAAATAGCGTTAGCCCAGCAACGCTATCAGGCCTCCGCCGACGCCTGCCAACTCCCCGCCCCGGACTTCAAGGTTGGACAAAAGGTATTCGTGAAAGCCCAATTCTTCCACACCACCCGTCCTTCCAAAAAACTCTCTGAAAAGTTCCTTGGGCCTTATGAGATCATTGCACAAGCAGGTACCCATTCCTTTACACTCCGACTTCCTGATTCCATGCGTGGGGTACACCCCGTCTTCCATGTTTCCATGCTCGAACTGGCTACGCCTAACACCATACCCGCCCGATTGGACCCACCACCTGCGCCAGTCTCTATTGACGGTGAACCAGAATATGAGATTGCCCATATCGTCGATTCGAAGATCGATCGGTGCCGCGCATGCAAGCTCCTCTATAAAGTCATCTGGTTAGGTTATGAAGATACTGAAGAAGAATCCTCGTGGTTACCGGCAACTGAGCTTGAACACGCTACCAATCTAGTAGAGGCTTTCCACTCCTCTTACCCCTCCAAGCCTGGTCCCCTCCATTCACTCTGAATCTTCCGCTGACCACCCACCACACCAAGAAACAAAAAATATTATTGGACAAGTACAAACTACTTGTCCGTATCGTTCCCAGAGGTACGGGGTGGCACTGCCGCATCCTCCATCATACCTCGCACCTCCTCTTCCGAAATGCCCCCGATGCTCTCCGACTCCAACTCCTCCGTCTCTGTAATACCCCTACTCGGCCAATCACCATCCACCTGTGCTTCCCAACGCCGCAGCTGTTCGTAGCGGCCAGCCATCAATTCGAACTTATCCACCCTCTCCCCCAACCGAGCAATGGCCTGTTCGAGCTGCACCTCCATGATATTCACCCGCTTGAGGGTCTTCTGGTGCCCCTCCTCGATGAGTCGCTTCAGCTCTACGTGATCTTTTGGTCAGCAAAACTCACAGCCAGAAACCCCTACTCACCGTCAAATTGGTGGTCCGGCATACCTCCGGCCCCGCTCGGCTCCGTCTCTTCTTGACCCCCGCATCGTTTCTTCATTTTGCTACACCGTTGGCAACTCCTAGTGTTGCTGGGACCTTTGTCAGCATTTATCATCGTTGGAATTCTTGTAGTTACTTACCCGCCGGCAATCTCACACCAGACCTCATCCCGCTGGCATCTCCAGCACGGGTTATCGCCCCCGAATACGTGTTTGTTGCCCCATCGCGGGGCCGCCCTCGCCTTCCCCTTTCCCTTTCCCCTTCCCTTTGCATCCGAGTCTTCGGACTCCTCCTCCTCCTCCTCTTCATCCCTCGCCACATCTTCGCCCGTGTAATTTGGGTCGGACTCTTCCTGGTCGATTTCCATGGGCTGCTCTGGCAAGCGGCTAGACGAAGCCGTCGTGGTCATCGCAACGAGTCGGGCCCGGATCGCCCAACGTTCGTCCTCAGCAGCTTCCTCTTGCTGCCGCCTGATCTCTTCCACCTGTCGCTCCCTAGCCCGCTCCTCCGCTTGCCGCTGATGCAGTTCGATCATACGTCGCCGGTCTTCCTCTTGACGCTCTGCCGCCAACCGCCGTTCCTCCTCTCGCCGTTCCTCCTCTTCCAACCTCTCGATCTCCTTCCGCATCCGCTCCTCCTGCTCCGCCTTTTCCCTCAGCAACTGCGCCTTGCGCTCCGCCGCAGTTGGTTGTCGAGACGATTGACTGCTCATGGTGGTAGGAGGTCAAGTTGTGTATTTTCGGACTGAGCCAGTTCACCGTTTTTTATACCCTGCCGGAATTTTCCGATGGGCCCCGGCCAAGGCCGCCTTGGGCCTCGAGGCTCGGCCCTAAAGGGGGGGCACTGTCATATCCATGCCAACTCAGAGTCTAATCACTTAAACTTCAGCTTCTCGATTCCACGTGTGCTCCACACAACAACCCTCTGCCCTCCGACTCGGCCCCGACTTGCTCCGACCGCAACCCACTGCCCCGATCACGAGACCACCTCCACACATGCCGTGGTCACCTGACCCTCGGTGTCTCTAGTTCCAGTCTCCATTTCCCATCCGTAGTCACGATACGTTATCGGTCTCCATACCTGTACCGGTTTCCATTCCATTCGTAATCTGTTCGTAATCCGTTGTAACTATATTGGCCTCCGCTTCGCTCTGCACGTAATCAGTACAAGTCATAGTTTGTAAGGCCAGTAGTATATATACTGTAGGTACTTGGCTTGTACTCCTCAGTCTGATAATCGAATCGAGCAGCGGACCAGCTCCCTGTTCTCTATCTTCTCCTCTCTTCTGCCTCGCTCCGCTTCGGCCCTGACTTCCTGAAATATGGACTAGGACAGTAGGAGGGCACAGCACATACGCTGAGGCTGCAAGTCCAACCCCCCGCCCGATGTACTCCGCCTCGGTCCCGAAGTCTACGTACTGACTTCGCCCTGTCCCCCGGTTACCTTATAACAAGGTTACCACCCCGACCCTCTGCCTCGGTCCCAACCCGCACCAGCTCTAACATGACCCCCTGTCCCAAGTGCACCTGCACGCCCAAGCCCTCCACCTTCCTCAGACAGGAGCTCAACCTTGAATCAGTCTCCGGTTCTGCCAGGATGGCAGTCAATACACCTGGCCCCAAGCCGTCCCCTGGCCCTGCCTTTGCTGCGGATGAGGAGGAGGATCCTGACTTCATCCCCACCTTTCTCGCCCTTTCCCATGGTCTTGCAGATGTAGAGGGTGAGACTGGGATTGTGGCGGACACACTCAACACAGTCGCCCTTTGGCTGGAGAGAGCCAAGAGGGCCCATCTTTCTGAGGGCAGCAGTACGGAGGTTGCCCACTCCCTGGTCAGGCTCTTCCATGAGGTGGAGGAGTATGACTGGGACGACATCCCCTTTACAGAGGGCGAGCACACCCATAGGCTCCATGAGTGGGCCTGAGGTGTATGGTCCATCCAGGCCAGGCATCCCCACTCCTGCACAAGGGAGGGGCAAACAGCTGGACTCTGCTGCAGCTGCTGCCCCTATTGGGGTGGTGGGCAGCATGCACGCCCCCTCTCCTAGGGCCTCTGTGGCTCCTATGGAGGTGGATGGCACTTCACAGGCTAGTGGCTCTTGCTGCCCCCTTGTGGAGGGTAACCTCCCCCTGCCTCCCCCCCTGGCAGAGGATTTGGGGTGTTTTCCTGCAGGGTATGCACGTCCAGCACCTACCCAGCAATTCTTCAGGAACCTGGCCCGTACAGGGTTAGGCAATCCTGTTTCAGTGGCTCGTAACCCTGGTGCAGGGCAGCAGCCATCTTGCATCAGGGCAGTGCATGCCACCCTTGTTCCTCCACTGTCAGTGGCAGACAGGGCTCAGTTGGCTGCTAGGCCACCCCCTGGTCCCCCCCCTCCACGCATCAACTTGGCTACTAAGCCTCATTCCCCACCCCACTCCTATGTGGCTGCGGCAGTGTCTTCTCTGTCGGTTTTGTCAACCTGGTGCATGCTCTCCCGGGGCTGCCTTCTCACAAGGTGGTCTCATTTCATTGGTAGGCAGCAGCTGCCCAGCAGCCACCCAAGGCCCCCAAGCCTCGGATGACTACATCTGGACCTTTGCGCAAGCAGGTCATGCTCACCCTTGCAGGAGGTGGTCTCCCAGTTAATCTGGGTCCCGTCATCTGCGCGGAGATTCATCAGGTGGCAGCAGCTGCCCTGGCCTCTGCAGGCTCCCTTGTTTGTATTGAGCAGGTCCAGCAGATGGATGCTCATGTAGCTTGCTACACCACCACCATACCCAGTGAGCTGGACATTGGTACTATCAGGAACACGGTCCACAGTAACTGGCCTCAGGCCATTGTCAACACAAACCTCCCTTGCTCGAAGAGCTACCTCAAGCTCCTCAATGCGCCTATGTTCTGGGGCAGGCAGCCCTGGCTCACACCTGACAGGGTGGTCGAGGCCATGTAGCGTTCTGTATGGTCTGAGTATTTCATGCTGGCCACCAGGCTACGCATTGTCAAGAACTCGAGGGCCACTGACACAGCCACCATGTTCTTTGAAATCTGGGACTCTCAACAGGGTTCCAATGTGAAGACCATCTCTTGGCGGGTCATCACCATTGATGGCACCCCATGCAGAATCATCCCTGCCAAGGCCAACCCCAGTGTCCCCCTCTGCCAGTACTGCTGGAAGTGGGGACACCCGTTTCTAGCCTGCCAACGCGAGGCTATCTGCTGCTCTCATTGTGGTGGTCCACATTCCCCAACTAACCATTGGGCATTTGCTTCATGTTGCAAGGGCCAGCCCAACCACAGGCCACCCATTGCCCCCACCCCCACTGACTGTCCCTGCCCTCACGCCCCTGTGTGTGTGAACTGTGGTGGTGCTCATGCCGCATCAGCTTCAGCCTGCCTGTTCTGGGCTCACCACTTCAATCAGGAGTGGATTGAGCACCAGTACAATTCTCTGGTAAGGGTCCGTTCCCCACCACGTCAACCTCGCTTACCCCAATGAATAGGGACCATCTGGAACCTAGGAGATTGAGGCGGGCTTGTCGTATCTAGTCTCAGAATGTATTTCGTAGTTACATTCTTGTAGACACTTTGCTCAAACAATTCAAGAATGATGTGGATATGTTCCTACTACAGGAGCTGCCTTGGCGCTCCATCTGTCACGTTCCATCCTCCTCTGACCCTGACAGGGATGAGGTTGTCAGGGCACCCAAGCATCTGGAGTGGCTGTGCTTGTTCCGCCCTCCTTCTTCCCTGGATCAACCTCCTCAGGTTATGGCATATGTACATAACCGGATGATGCAGCTCCGGCCCTTGCTTTGACGTGATGTTGTCGACCACCATGACATCATGGCCATCTCCATGTTTCTGCATGGGGAGGCCATGTACTTTCTCAACATCTATTCCGATGACAGACAGTCGGGTATCTGCTGCCTGGCAGATACCATCGACTCTCTCCCACAGTGTGCCCTCATGTTGGGGGACTTTAACTGCCGCTCACCACAGTGGGACCTGTGGGCTCCCCACAACCCCACTGCTGCTGTCTCCCTGCTGGAAACAGCAGACTTGTTGGGCCTAGACCTCTTGCTCCCTGAGAACCCCAGCCCTATGCACTTCCCCTTTGAGGAGGGGCTTGCCTCTACCGTGATCGACCTCATGTTTGCGAGGGTAGCTGTGGGCCATCTACCACTTCCTATGTGGTGTCCCGATCTGCAGGGTCAATCTGACCATTGTCCCCTTCGGATCACTGTCCCCCTGGAAGCCTTCAAGGAGGCTGTGCCCAGGTGCTCACTGAAGCAGGGCTCAGATGAGGAGGCCAAGTTTCTTGCTGAGGTTTCAACGGAGCTTGTGGGTCTGAGCTTCCCAGACCTGGGCTCATCTGGCAGGATTGACAAGGTGGCTCTAGCTATCTCTGCAGTCTTCTCTGAGGTGTAGCTTGCCCACTCCAAGGAGATCTGCGTTGTCTTGTGGTCTAAACTATGGTGGGATGACAAGTGCTCTCACACTTATGTGGTGTATTCTCAGTCCCGGGACCGGGAGGATGCTCGCACTTTCAGGTGGGCCTGGAAGGCTGCCAAGTGCAGGTTCTTTGATGAGTGTATCGAGGAGGTTGCTTCTACCAACAAGCGCCTCTGGGACCTGATGGATTGGGTCAGGGCATGCAAGTTGCCCCCTGTGAGGCGATTCGCTATTGCGATCACCCCTGCAATACTCTCGAGGAGCTCTGGGAATGGCTCCACAGCTCCTACAACACTGCCAATGATCATCCAATTGATGTCAGTGTCCTTGATTGGATCGATCCACTCCCACCACAGGAGTGGCCAGTCTTCTCTGATCTGGAGATGCACAAGGCCCTGTGCATGTGCTCCTCCTTTTCCTCACCCAGTCCAGACCACGTTATGTGGATGTACCTCAAGTCCAGTCTGGTGGGCCCAACAGTTACCTATTTGGTCTGTCAGATCGCCGATGCCTGCATGGAGTGCGGGCATTGGCCTTGTCACTTTAAGGAGAGTGTGTCAGTTATTATACCGAAGCCTGGCAAACCCTCCTATGCTACTCCAAAGGTGTTCAGACCGATTGTCCCCCTTAATACTCTTGGTAAGCTTATCGAGAAAATGATCTTGCACTGCTTGCAGTTTGAGGCTGTCAAGTTTGGCGTGTTCCATCTGAACCAGTTTGGAGGTGTGATCCAGTGGTCCACCAAAGATGCTGGTGCCTACCTTGTGCACTTAATATGTGCCAGGTGGGCTCACAGGTTGAAGACAAGTGTTCTTGCCTTCAACATCGCACAGTTCTTCCCATCCCTGAATCATGGGATGCTTCTTGTGATTCTGGCTTGGCAGGGATTCTCCCCCTGTGTGGGCCGGTTCTTTGCTTTGTATACACCAGCTCCGTGGGCTCTGCCTGCAGAGCAGTTGATCCTTCTGTGCATGCTAGCCAGGCTCATTCCCTGGAGGTGTGTCGGTCTCTGGATTGCTGGTTGTTTGCTAAGGCCCAGCAGACCATCACTTTCTGGCAGGTGCCTTTGGGCTCTGTTGCAGAGCTTCACTCTGATGCTGTCACGATGGTGAAGGAGCTCTGCGTCCCATTGGGCGTCCGCCCAGCGACTACGATCAACTCCCTCCGTGCTGAAGTCACGAGGGGGTGCATCAACAAGTGGGTGAATATGTTTTGCTCACCCTTGTATCAAGGCAGAAACTTCCTCCCTCTATTGGACTCCTCCGGGAAGCCTCTCCAACCCTCATACCTCTCTGGCAGTACTTGGCTCCAAGAAATCAGTCCTCAGATGTCTGTCACTGGCACAGCGCAGGCAGTCTGCACTATACTCGGTCACGCCCCTATAGGGGAGTACCGCACTAGATTCCACCCCCAAGAGGACCACTCCTGTCCCTGTGGGCTGCGGCTCAAAACCCACACTCACATCCTCACTTCTTGTCCAAAGTATATGCAATGTGGCAGCTTACCCTGTGACCTTGACACCCTCCTGGACTTTCTGAAGCACAATCCATTACCATTTGCATTCCTATCCTGGCCCCAAGGGGTGGGATAACTAGGGAGGGCCTTCGGGTTATTCCCCCCTTGCAGGCTTTGGCCTCGAGGGGCTGACGGTTATTTGCCCCCCACCCTTAGGTGGGGTGTAGTGATTTATGGGAAATTGACTCCTAACGCCCTTAGGGGCAGAGACCTGAAGCTCTTAGAGCCTTAGCCTATGGGGTGTAGGGATTTACGGAGAATCGACTCCTAACCCCCTTCGGGGGGGGGGGGGGGGACCTGTTGGCCCTATTCACCCCTCGTCTGTTGTGCCCCGGTCTCCATCAGGGTAGTGAGCTCTTCGCCCATGCACACTTCTTTACGGAGTGTAGCCTTTCAAGTCAGCGGGACTCTCTTCCCTACCTTTGTTGGTAGTTATACCATGTATTAGTTGCCTTGTACATAGCTAGTACACATGGACTGCGTTTGAGTACTGCATTATAAATTGTTGATTTCAAAAAAAAAAAAAAAAAAAAAAGAATGAGGAGAATTCCTTAGCAAGGAGGGCTCTGATGAGAGCCATGGAGGCCAGTTCTTCATCCAGCTGGGCTAGTGTGAAGCCAGAGGGGCGGAGATTTGCGATTTTTCAAGTATTTGTTGAAGCAGGAGCATTGGGGGACTGGTAAGGAGTCCTAACAGCGAAGAAACAAGTGTATTATGTGAAGGGAACGACTAGAAACGAAAGGAACAAGCTGTGGACAGCTGTGAGAGACTGGAAGTCCCAAAAGTGTCCACAGGTGCAAGTCTATGTCTAGATCACATGACTAGCTACCAAAAGCATCCAGGCCTATCTACAAGTCCACAAACACAACAACAAACAAGTAGGACTGTTCAGAGCACAATGAGACAAGTATTAGTTGCCTTGTATGTAGCTAGTGCATGCGGACTGCATTCAAGCACCGTGTTATAAATTGTTGATTTCAAAAAAAAAAAAAAAAGATAGGAACCATGCAGGACCAGTAAAGGAGGTGCTTCTGGTCAGGAAGCAGCCCTTGGGTTGAATTACCAAGCATCCCCATCGCACCGACTGTGGAGAACACCTTGGTAGAATAGTAATGCACATGCTTATGGAAAGTAAGAGCACGGTCGAAATAGAAACCCAAGTACTGCCAAAACAGCTTAGGCCTCAAAGAGGTGTCCCCTGTATACGGATGGATGCCCAGGTCAATGGGTGGGTTGGCATCCCTCAGGTTACGAGAGAAATGAAAGACCTCAGACTTGGTATGCTCAAGCGTGAGGCCAAAGGAGTCAAAGAGCCCATGTATGCAGTGGTAAGCTACCTGCAAGGCAGAAACGTTGTCCTCCCAGGTCTTGGATTGGACTATGAGGGTCCCATCATCAACATACGAAAGCATGTCAATGCCGAGGCCAGGGGTCCTCTGGTAGTAAAGATACACCAGGGGGGCTAGGTATAAGGCTGACAAGACCAGAGACAGAGCTGAGCCCTACCCTACACCTACATCTGCCTGCCTGGGGTCTGACCGGAAGGAATTCCACAAGTAGGTGGTAGTGTTGAGGGAGGAGAATAAAGGAGTGTGGGAAACACAAAAAGAGTAAGAGAATAGAGGATGATAAAAAGATATAGAGGAGGGAGTATTAGAAGGAGACTCAGACACTGATATGGACACAAAAGAAGGAAATGTCCTGTTAGATTGGAGAGGAGGAAGCCTCCTTATATATGTACAGGACACAAGACAACTACCAAAAGAGGGATAAGGGAGTTACCAAAAGAAGAACAAAGGTATTACTAAAATGGGAACAAAGAGATTACCAAAAAGGGAATAAAGGGAGATAATCTAATCAAGGGAGTGGATAAGATAAGATAAGAGATGATGGGGGGGGATAAGATAAGATAAGGTGTAGCTGGACAAAACCTAACAGGTAGACCTCCTAATCAGGTAGGAACCAAAGAATTGCACCAGCTCTGGTGCAAACCCTAACTGTGAAAGTACTGCAAGAATCATATCATGATTCAGCAAAGGAAAGAACTGAGCAATGTCGAAAGTGACAATGCTTGTCCATAGCCCCCAAGCCTATTCTGCATGAACGAGATGGGTGAGGATCAACCTGGCATCCTCAGTAAGCTTCTGGTGGATACCACCAACCTGGTTGGGATGAAACACCCCCCACTTGACACAGTCAAACTGGAGGTGGTTGGAGATTATCTTCTCCATAAGCTTGCCCAGCATGTTCAACAACACAATCGGCTGAAAAGCCTTGAGCATAGAGTAAGAGGGCCATCCTGGTTTAGGTATGACCACTGAGTTAGAATCCTTGAAATAATCCAGCCAATGTCCTGCCACCAGGCAGGCATTGGTGAGATTGATGAACATGTGGCAGAATGCTTGGTCTGCTACAATATCCTTCAGGTATGACTATGTAACGTGGTCAGGCCCAGGAGCAGACTTCTTTGTGCAAGAACACAACGTGTCCTCAAGCTCCAAGGTCAAGAATGGGTACCATGCCCTCTCTGCTTGTGCAGGAAGAGTGTCCAACATAGAGGAATCCACAGCGTGGCCAGAGGCCGTGTTATAGGTCCCATGGAGGGCATCCCAAAGGGAGCCCATATCATGACACGGCACACTATTGTGCTGGATCACATCATACGCGGGGAGCTTGCACTGTTTAACCCAGGCCATGAGGTCCCAGGAGCACTTGTTTGCAGAAGCAATCTCCTCAATCTTCTTATCAAAGAATTTGTGCTTGACAGTCTTAATGACATGCCAGAACTTAAACCATGCATCCCCCGAAGGAGCTACCTGGTACACCTGGATGGCAGCGGTGCACTCATCATTCTACCATGGATTAGAGCGCCCCACAATGAACACCTTGGAGAAGGCATCCCATGCCTGGGAGATGATGCAAGCCACAGCTGAAGCTGCGAACTTCACCTCCGCAGGGGTATCCAAGGGCAGCCGTAAGGTGGCCAGCTCCTCATATATCTGCGTCATGAATTTCGACTCCTCATCGCTATTGGGCTTCAGAACTTGATGGATCACACCAGTCATAAAGTGAGTGATCAGAAGAACCAGAGTTAGAGGAGCATAGTCCAAAGGACCACGCTTCTCGAGATTGATTAAGGGCCTGAGATCTGGATCTCAGGCCATTGGGAGGAAGATGAGATTGATCACCAATGGTGAAGGATTTGAATCATGTGGGAAGTGAGTTGGGCCCAGAACCACTGGGAGCACCAAGTCAAGTCCTAGATCCATCCCAACCTCCAGGAGAGATTGGGCAATCCCCAAATGCGAGAGTACACCAAGTCTGAGGTCTTTCATATCTCTTGTAACCCAAGGGATGCCAACCCACCCATCAACCTGGGCTTCCATCCATATACAGGGGACACCCCTTTGAGACCTAAGCTATTTTGGCAGTACCTGGGTTTCTATTTTGACCGTGCTCTCACTTTCCGCAAGCATGTACAGTGACCCACAAAACCGTTCCAATGTTTTGTACTTTTGACTTAAAGTAGTAATAGCTCAGTAAATAAAATAGCCATATTTGTGAATATATTTATAAACATAGCCAAATATGTCATATCTGACTCTGCAAAGTTGCGTCATGTAATACTTCCAAATTAGGCAATTATGAATTTTGTAATCATTTTAAGTCATTGGAACGGTTTTGTCAATGACATATTATACTAGGCTATCCTATTATTTCTAGTACTTAGAGTAGCCCCCCCTGGCTTTGAGTACAGCTGCTACTCTTCTAGGCATACTTTCAATTAACTTCTGACACTCAGAAGCTGGAATAGCATCCCACTCCTTTTCTACCCTCTGCCACAACTCCTCCATACCCTTGGGAGGAGATTCATACTCTCCCAACTTTCTCTTCACATATTCCCATAAGTGTTCAATGGGATTGAGGTCAGGTGACTGTGCTGGCCAGGTTAGGAGCCTAAAATGATTTTTTTGAAACCATTCTTTGGCCAGTGTACTCTTGTGTTTGGGGTCATTATCCTGCTGGAAGATAATATCTTGGGGTTTAAGCTTGTACCACCAGAGACTCTTCTTCAAATCTTCCTCCAAAATTTGCACAAACAACTCTGCATCCATCCTTCCATCAATCCTCACTGCATAGCCTGGGCCATCCCACAGCATACAGCCCCAAACCATCACTGATCCTCCTCCATACTTCAGAGTTCCCTTGACCAATCTTTCACTAAGCCCCTCTCCCTTCTTTTTCCATCCCCACTTCCTCCCATCTGACCCCAAACGATTAATTTTGGTCTCATCAGACCATACAACCAGCTTCCAGTCCTCCATAGTCCAATGCTGGTGTGTCAGAGCAAAATCCAGCCTAGCCCTCCTATGCTTGTCAGAGAGTAAAGGCTTTTTTTGCTTGACTACAGCCTTCATTCCTGCCTGTTTGAGATGCCTTGCTACAGTCTGTGAAGAGACTGATGTCCCAATGATGGGAGCAAGAGATTTGGCTATATCTACAGCAGTTTCAGCCTTGCCAGCAGAGATAAGATGGATAGCATGCCGAATATTAGTGGTAGAGAGTTTTGAAGGACGTCCTCCAAGTGATTTAGTAAGGCTGGAACAATTTTTAGAGGCTAGCCTGGATATGGTACTGCACCCAACACCAGTAATTGCCTCAATTTTAGTATAGGAATGATGAGAATTTAGCAAAGAGAGGATGGTTTGCTTTAGAGTAGAAGATAATGGCTTCATGGTAGGTAGGGGGGTTGAGAATGATGGGACATGGCTGTCAGCACATCTATTTATATGTCAAAGACACGTGGTCACATGATCTTGTTGATTCACAATCAACGGAGTCATGTGATTGCTTGGATTAGTATTAAAAATTACTATTGACAAAACTGTTCCAATGACTTAAAATGATTACAAAATTCATAATTGCCTCATTTAGAAGTATTACATAACGCGACTTTGCAGGGTCAGATATGACATATTTGGCTATGTTCATAAATATATTCACAAATTTAGCTATTTTATTTACTGAGCTATTACTACTTTAAGTCAAAAGTACAAAACATTGGAACGGTTTTGTGGGTCACTGTATGCTACTATTCTACCAAGGCGTTCTCCATGGTTGGAGCGATGAGGATGCTTGGTAATTTAACCTGGGGGTTGCTTCCTGATCAGAAGCGCCTCCTATACCGGTCATGCGTGGTTCCTATTGCCATGTATGGGTTCTGTATGTGGTATCACAAGGGTTTCCGTAACAAGGGAATCCTCAAGATGTTTAACTCCATGCAGCGGCGCACTGCTAATTGGATTATCGGTGCTTTTTGCACATTCCCCTCTGGGGGGGCAGAGGCCCTAGTGGGCCTTCTGCCCTTCTGGTTGCATCTTAAGAAACTGGCTTTCCAAATGATATTCCGGGTTGCCACACTTGCAGCAAATCATCCACTTCGGCCCTTGCTGGGCCATGAGTTCAGAGAGAGCTCTCTGGCATACTCTTGTGCTATTTTGTTTCTCACCCTGGCGCTCCAGCCCAAGGTGAAGAGTGCACTCATGGAGGTACAGAACATGCTTCCACAGCTTACTGAGTCATTCAGCCTGTTCACGGACAAGAACATGCTTCCACAGCTTACTGAGTCATTCAGCCCATTCACGGACAAGAACAGGCTAGGTCTCAGGCTTTTGGACCACTTCTTGGAGTGAATCAAATTCATGCTCTACACCGTTGATCTGGAGGGGGATTCGAGGCAATGGCATCTTGACAGACTGCATGCCTCTATCCGGAGGGTGCAGGCTGACCCGCTGTCTGCTTGCATAGCGGCTGGTGCACACTGGCTGCCATGTGGGAGACTGCAGGCTGTCTTGGCGGCTTGCGTGTTTGCAGGCAGGCGCTTGGTCAGGCAGGCTAGGCAGGCCACAGGGAGGATTCTGCTTGCTGATGTGGAGCTCCACTCCATTTGATTGGGAGTAGGCATAGTCTTGGATCGTGCTGAAACTGATCACATCTTCATCTACACCAGCTCCGCAGGCTCCACCTGCAGAGCTGTTGATCCATCTGTGCATGCTGGCCAGGTTCACTCCCTGGAGGTGTGTCAGTCTTTGGATCGCTGGCTGTCTGCCAAGGCCCAGTGAACTGTCACTTTCTGGCAGGTGCCTTTGGGCTCTGTTGCAGAGCTTCACTCCGATGCTGTTGCGATGGCGAAGGAGCTCCGTGTGTCATTGGGTGTCCACCTGACAACCACTATCGACTCCCTCCAGGCTGAGGTCACAAGGGGGTGTATTGACAAGTGGGTGAATATGTTTTGCTCACCCTTGTATCGGGGTAGGAATTTCCTCCCCCTGTTGGACTCCCTCAGGAAGCCTCTCCAACCCTCATACCTCTCCGGAGGTACCTGGCTCTGAGAAATTGGCCCTCGGATGTCTGTCGCTGGCACAGCGCAGGCAGTCCGCACTATACTTGGTCATGCCCCTATGGGGGAGTACCACGCTAGACCCCACCCCCAGGAGGATCACTCCTGTCCTTGTGGGTTGCAGCTTGAAACCTGCACTCACATTCTCACCTCCTGTCTAGAGTATATGTGACGTGGCAGCTTACCCCGCGACCTCAATGCCCTTCTGGGCTTTCTGGAACACAATCCTACTGCATTTGCATTCCTATCCTGGCCCCAAGGGGTGGGATAACTGGGGAGGGCCTTTGGGTTGTTCCCCCCTCGCAGGCTTTGGCCTCGAGGAGTCAACAGTTATTTGCCCCCTACCCTCTGGGCAGGGTGTAGCAATTTATGGAGAATTGACTCCTAATGCCCTTGCAGTAGAGACCTGAAGCTCTTAGAGCCCTAGTCTGCGGGGTGTAGGGATTTACAGAGAATTAACTCCTAACCCCCCTCAGGGGGAGGACCTGTCGGCCCTATCCACCCCTCATCTGTCATGTCCTAGTTTCCGTTGGGACAGTGAGCTCTTTGCCCATGCATACTTCTTTATGGAGTGTAGCCTTTCGAGTCAGCAGGACTCTCTTCCCTACCTTTATTGGTAGTTATACCATGTATTAGTTGCCTTGTATGTAGCTAGTGCACGCAGACTGCATTCAAGCACCGTGTTATAAATTGTTGATTTCAAAAAAAAAAAAAAAAGATCTTACCCAGGATCGATTGATGGCAGATCTTGACCTCTTGAGCCAGTTTGCCATTCTCTGAATGAACCACTATGGCCCAGTGGCTACCCGGGGTGCAACCCCTGGACCACCTTTCTATTACCCAGCAGCTGGTTTGTGATCAAGATCCGGTTGCCCAGATCTGCAATAAGCATGGATCCCCATATAACTGTCCAGGTTTACTATCTTGCAAGGGCCGCTACTGGGATGGAAGTTGCGGTGTGAGAGCTGCCCTGGGGTTTGGGTAATCCCTACTAACGTCCTGCACTCAGCTGAGCTTTACTCACTTGGAATGCAGGAGGGGGGTGGCCTGTCCTCTTGGTCAGCTTATTCTCACCTCAATGCCCCCTCTTACCATCCCCTATCCTCTCAGTCCCTTGCAGGCATGTCCTCATTTTCAAGTGGGAGACTCCCTACTCACAAGGGGGTATTTGGGGGAAGCACACTTGCTACAGGTTTTGCAAGAGCTTGGTGAGGAGCGTGGTTGTCCCACTGCAAATCCACCCAGGACATGCCCAGGGGGACTCCTAACCTGTTTTGACCAGCCAGGGATTCATTGACCCCAGCAGAGACCACCCAGAACTGCCAGCTCATCAGGTGGCCAGCATACCCAGCCATTAAGCACCTTTGCCAAGGGTGCACCCAACTCCCCAATGACACCAAACAGCCCTGGGATGCTCCAGAAGGGTGAAGAGAGTAGGAATAGTGTAACCAGCCCACTAAGAAAGGGACGGCCACCTGTAGATTAAGAGTAGAAAATAATGTAAAGTGGAGATGATGGTAGTAAGAGGGAAAGAAGTGCTGGGGATCCTGACCATCACAGGCATGGTTTCCTCCAGCTTGCTAAGGACAATGACCATCCCCTGCAGCCCACATATCTCCACAGTGGGGCCTGGATCCTGCATGCTCACTTGGTGTCAGTACTGGCTTGGATGACATGTGCTATTCTTGATCACATGCCAATAGGGAGCTATTGGAGGTGCTTTTTCCCACAGGAAGATTATTCCTACTGCTGCAGGTTTCGGGAGGAGACCTGTGAGCATGTGTTTTGGAGCTGCCCTAGGCACTCCTGTTGAAGCAGGAGCATTGGAGGACTGGTAAGGAGTCCTAACAGTGAAGGAACAAGTGTATTATGTGAAGGGAATGACTAGAAATGAAAGGAACAAGCTGTGGACAGCTATGAGAGACTGGAAGTCCCAAAAGCATCCACAGGTGCAAGTCCATGTCTAGATCACATGACTAGCTACCAAAAGCGTCCAGGCCTATCTACAAGTCTACAAACACAACAACAAACAAGTGGGACTGTTCAGAGCACAATGAGACAAGTGTATACTGCTCACCACAGGAGTGCATATAGCACATCCTGGCATGTCACAGGGCACTCCTAACAACTCCATGGCAGGGGTCCCAGCTATGGTCAAGGCCCTCATTGCTTTCCTCGAGGCATTGCCAACCACATTCGCATTTGCCGAGAGGGCTGGACCCCCTTTGGGGGGTATTGGCTAGTGGCTCTGCCTGGCGCCCAGTTGGGTCCGGGCCAGGGCTTTGGTTATTCCCCCACCACCTTTGGGTGGCATGTAGGAATTTATGTGGGAATTGACCCCTAACCCCCGATAAGGGAGGGACCTTGCCCTGGTCTGGTTCTCACACCACACGCTGGGCAGCAGCCATCCTCCTGCCTCCATTTATTCGGGGTGGCTTTGTCCTGGGCATGGAGAAATGCATACCTGCATCCGTGGTCATGCATTGTATGTACAGATACCCTGTAGCTTATGGCTTGGGTTGTACCATAGTTAGTAGCTGCATGTGGCCTCCCTACGCAGCCTGCATTATAAATTGGAGATTTTAAAAAAAAAAAAAAAACAAAAGAGGGATGGTTGCAGCAACTTCAGCCTTGAGTGGACATAAGCCAACACCCGTGGGGATGAATTGCCTGGCTGAGGGTTCCAGATGCACGTCCACTCTGGGTGGAGTGGTGCACCTACAATACCCTCACCATCCTTAGAAACAGTGGAGGGAGCCTTCCTTAAGTTTTGCTAAGGTGGTTCTTGCATGAAAAGGACATCAAAATCATTTTTATACAATTCGAGATAAGAGTCCAGCAGAATGTAGTTACAGTTTACATTCTGAGAGCATATACGTAACTCATTAAGGAACCTAGGCATTACTCCTAGACTGAGTTAGTGAGACCTTGGAGGTGGTAGGGGAACCGCATACCTCCTGATAACGTTTCTTAGCCCAACTGTCTTCAAAAGGCTTGCGCCAGAATGGACACCTCTTGTCGTGGGCAGTGTGGGGACCACCACAGTTCCTACAATGGGGCTGG
>JAEBUN010000001.1:3600000-3973606 GCA_023014365.1 Lepiota brunneoincarnata | reverse complement strand
CAAGGTCCATGGGGTCAAGGTGAAAAACATACATTGTGAGGAATGTCGGCTGTGCCGGGGCCGGCTGTGGTATGCTGGTATTGAGTGAGGTTGTAGTGCAAGAATTCTATACATATTTTGAGTAGTAGATTAGGGTTAGATCCAGCAAATATCTAGCTCTTACCTGCCAAAAACCATACAACTCGAACGTGTTTGAGTTGTATGGTTATAGCTTATCACCAAATATCATACCAGCCAAAGGTATCCTAACTACACCCTTTGCTGTCCATCACAAAGAACCATACAACTCAAAGGTGTTTGAGTTGTATCTCTGTTATCTATCATAAAGAATCACACAACTCAAGGTGTTCTAGTCATACAACTATAGCCTACCACAAAAAACCATACAACTCGAACGTGTTTGAGTTGTATGGTTATAGCTTATCACCAAATATCATACCAGCCAAAGGTATCCTAACTACACCCTTTGCTGTCCATCACAAAGAACCATACAACTCAAAGGTATTTGAGTTGTATCTTTGTTATCTACCATAAAGAATCACATAACTCAAGGTGTTCTAGTCATACAACTATAGCCTACCACAAAAAACCATACAACTCGAACGTGTTTGAGTTGTATGGTTATAGCCTATCACCAAATATCATACCAGCCAAAGGTATCCTAACTACACCCCTTGCTGTCCGTCACAAAGAACCATACAACTCAAAGGTATTTGAGTTGTATCTTTGTTATCTACCATAAAGAATCACATAACTCAAGGTGTTCTAGTCATACAACTATAGCCTACCACAAAAAACCATACAACTCGAACGTGTTTGAGTTGTATGGTTATAGCCTATCACCAAATATCATACCAGCCAAAGGCATCCTAACTACATCCCTTGCTGTCCATCACAAAGAACCATACAACTCAAAGGTATTTGAGTTGTATCTTTGTTATCTATCATAAAGAATCACACAACTCAAGGTGTTCTAGTCATACAACTATAGCCTACCACAAAATATGATACAACTCGAACACCTTCGAGTTGTATTCCTATTGTCTACCACAAAGAATCATACAATTCAAACACCTTTGTGTTGCATGGCCATTAGTGATCTGCTAACTCATGTTTCAGGCTGGAGCAAGGCCACACATGATGGCTTTTGAAGGCTTACAGCCCAGCTTCAGGAACTGAAACTCCTATGCCAGCAGCTTGTGTCATAGCTTGTAGATAGCTACACAGTATTCAGTAAATACCTCCAGCTATTGCAATTTAGCATCATTCATCCTGATATACCTTGAGCACAGCATGAAACTGACTACAACTCATGCCTTTGGCATGGGTTGTAGTCACTTTCCATTGTAATCTAGTATTGCCTGAATATGTTATGCTACTTATATCTTGAACACAGCTTGAAACTGACCAACAATCCATATCTTAGGCATGCATGTGTAGTCAATTTCCATTACAATTTAGCATTATACTGATCTTAGCATTGTCTAAGTATGTTATATTTACTTATTTTTTGAATACAGTATGTGTGTATAGTTACTTTCCATTACATTTTAGCATTATCCTGATCTTAGTATTGTCTGAATAAATTATGTTACTTATATCTTGGGCACAGCATGGGTGTGTGGTTGCTTTCTATCACAATCTAGAATTATCCCAATCTTAGTATTGATTATATCAAATTTCCACTGCTTTTCTCACCTGTATCTGAGTAGTTAGATTTATCTGTAATTTATTTCTAATTTTCCTGAATTTTTACGATTATTTGTATAGTTTTCTTTGCTATTTACAATAATTTTCGAGGAATTGTTCAACAGGAAGTATTTTTGTTTATATTATCTGAATTCTGTGTATTTTTAGCAATTTATCTATGGCTGGAGGGGAATGGTGGCCTGAGTATGAGAAGCTCAGATGTGCATTGATCCATACTTGTCAGCAATTGCCAGAATTTCCATATTTTCAAAGAAATTCTGATTGTTCAACATTCCACCTATTAATTTATTTTTGGATTGCTTGGAATCCATGGTGGGAATGTACAAGACATGAATTCCAGGTTTGGCATGAGAGGAATGGGTATATGAACAGGGATATTGAATATCATGTACAGTACAGTAACAAAAGTTTTGCAAAAACAACAATGCATTAATTGTTAAAAATATTCACTATGCTACCACAACTGCATCTAAAATTATGTTAATATTTTGTATGGTGGCCCTTGGCCTCATAGACTGCCTGAGCATGATCAGGCATGCTCTTGACCAGGTCATTAATATAATTTATATCAATCATCCTCCACTCCTCCTGAATTGCCTCCCAAAGCATGTCAAGGTTTTGGGGGATTTCTGCTCAGTTGTTTATTCTGACTTTGAGGTATCTCCATACATATTCAATAGGATTGAGGTCTGGTGACTGAGCTGGGTGTGGAAGTTCATTGATGAGATGGGAATTGCGGAATTGTGGGTGATCTTTGCCTGGTGGACTGGAGCTCCATCTTCCATCACTGCTACCTGTCCCCTCTCCTCCGATAAATTCCCATAAAAATCCCACAATGGTCCACTAAGGATGAGGCTAATATAATCTGCAGCCATCCTTGCACCCTTGGGTATACAAACCAGTAGACTGAGTTTTCTATGAGCCATAACACCCTCATATCAATAAGACTCTGTCTTCCAGACTTGAAAGTAGGAGTCAAACACCTTTCTGTGTACCTCTCACCAGGTCTCCTCCATGCCCAAACCACCTTTGAACTCTTTCCAATCTCCACAGAAACCTCATCTGTCCAAATCACATGTCTCCAGTCCTCCTCCATCCACCTCTGATATTCTCTTGCCCATACCATCCTGGCTTTGACATGGGAGGGCTTAAGAAATGGTTTCTTTGCAGAAATGTGTTGGCTAAGACCCAATTGATACCCAATGGCATGCCGGATAGTGTGGGGATGAGCAGGGGAGTCAAGAAAGGTGTTTATTGTGTGGGTGATCTCATGGAGAGTTTGGTATCTATTTCTCTCCAGCACAATTTTGATGTGTCATGTTGCCCTGTCATCCAATAAGGAAGCTTTCCCAGACCTGGGAGCATCCTCATGATGACCCTGTGTTAGAATATCGAGCACTCTGCTGGCTTGGATCCACAGTTATTATTCTATTTCATTCCTGTTTCTGATTACTTCTATTGTTTTATTTCATTTCTAGAGTCTTATTATTACCAGGTGTATATAATAGGTACAAACAGAGACAAACCCCTGTGCATTTGCAACAGGTCCCTGCTTTTCACGCTCTGACTTCCATAAATCCAACACCCTGCTCTTTGTGCCTATGGATAATCCAATAGACAGTGGAAATGTGGACTCCAAAGAAATTGGCAATTTTGCAAGCAGGAATACCCTCCTGATGCCTTGCACATATCAGGGAGCATAGTTCAGGGACAGTATTCTTTTGTCCAGCTATTTTCGGCATGTAGGGTGGGGTTGTTGATCAGTGGGAATATTTTTTGTTTATTGCTAAATGAGGTCATGTGACAAATCATTGCAAAACTTATGCAACACTACTGTACAAAGGAAATTTGAGTGTTGCACAATATTGTTCCTATCAATTTAATCCAGGACCTTGGGAGCATGTGCACCCATGGAGGGAGTAATGTGGGCCAAAGTAGCAAAGATTCAAAATTAATGCAGGGCCTTGGGATCAATTATCTTTCAAATTACAGTGTAATTAGTGTTGCTCCACATTCTCCATATTAATTCTGTTGGATATTTTTGCAAGGTCTTTGCAATATGTACTCCAAAGGTGCCCCAAAGTATTGTAGCAATTGAAGCAGTGAAAGCCACTTCAAATTTGCTTTTTGCATTTTCCCCTCTGATGGGCCATCAAAGCCTATGTCAAATTCCTCAACATCCCACTTATCAATAAATACTCATTAAATCAGTGGATTGCCATGCCTATGGCTGCTCCCCAATTCCAAGTTTTCATAGAAAGTGAACACCTCTGGCACTGGAAGTTTCCATCAAAGGAGGTATTCCTCAATGTTCTCTCTATTGATTCACTCCATGTCTTTGCTGGAATGGAGGGCCAATTTTGTCATTGCAAGAATGGTTTTGTAATTGGCTGGAGAACAAGTCTCCTGGGCCTACTCCTTATATACAGACATTTGTACTATATTGTAATCTTTTCCTATGCCTGAAAGCAATAAAAAAAATAAGAGAAAAATAAATCTAAGCCACTTGTGAGATGGAGAAGGTGAAACAAGGTATTGGTAGAAACAACTCAGCATCACGCTATCTGCGTGAACTGCTGAGATGTGCCTATGTGTAAAAGGGTCCATATAAGGTGTGAAAAGTAGGTCCTGTATAGTTTTAGTAGAAAGGGGAAAACACCAGCATGTGAATATGAAATGCATGCCGGTGAACATAGTTGTTGACTACTTTTGGTGATAAGCCTCCTAAGTTGCTGTGCCTTGCCAACACAAGGGATGAAATGTGAAGTTTTCATAGCTATGCAAGGAGGAAATTGTTGGTGAGGCACAGTGTTGGCAAGACACAGCAACTCCAGTCACTTCCATTTTCGGTCTACCTTAACAAAAGCAGAGTCACTCTGCACACACACTGGCATACACTTATTTCATATTCTGCGTCTACCTTGACCTCCAAATCTGTGTTGGTAATGGGTTAGGGCTAGCAGCATTGTTGCCAAACATCGAGCTACACCACACACTAGAGTTCCAACTTGATCTGAAGCAACACAGCCAGTGGTTTCATGCCAAGTATGCAAAACTGGGCTTTGACCCAACCAATTATATGCAATGGATAAGGACGTTCGTCAACTGGCGAGGATGCTTGGCTGGCTTGGGTCCCCATAGCATCCCTGGATCCTCAATCGGAGGACATACCCACAGGGTCTGGAAATGAAGATACGACAATGAGCCAGACACACTACCAGATCGCAGTAATGTTCCTTGCTGACATGCTGTGGACCATTGGCCACAGAGGTATCACTGTAACAATGACCTATCCTGATGTGGACGAAGATGACGAGTATTTGTATGTGACAAATGCCATGTGAGTAATTAAGTTTCTTATTCCCTTCTAAAAGCTATCCAAGTCGAATGCGTTCGACTTGAGTGCTTTTTCTGCTTCAGTATGCTTGCTCATGTCTAACAAAATGTGTCACCATTCCCTATAATAACAAAGTCCGTAATATCCCTGATGGTGCGAGCTATCAAGGAAATCTCAACGGCCCTCAGTGAGGTAAGCCATCTACTTATAATTTATTTAAATTCCATCCAACCTGAATGTGTTCGAGTTGGATGGGTTTATTCAGTTTAATAGTTCACTAATCAATCATTTAAATTTAGTACTGGTCTTGGTTTGATTGGTCGTCTATCTACTTCGCACACAAGCCGGTCCCGACGATGGCGAAGGATGTTAGTGCTTCCGTCTTTAGGACTATTCATGCAAATGCCCAGCGAGATGGCAAAGTCCCAAAGAGGCTCTTAACACGGTTGGGCTATATAAAACTGCCATCCTCTCCATATCTGACAGATAGTTCCCAGCTTGTCTTCTTCGTGTGGAAGCATCTTGATGCTTTCATAGCAATGGAGAATTACCTCCTTGAAAACCCACCTCTAATGGCTCGTCCTACCATTCGTGATATTACTTCCAAGGCAGCTCTAGCTGATTTTCCCAATGCTTTTGGGGACACCAAGCTGTTGGACCGGGCCGCGAAAGACCTGCGACGGGGGAAGTCTACAGTTACCACAACTGGAAATTGGGCTCTTGACTTTCAACCGTATAGCGATGGGAGGGAGCCAGGCGCAGCCGATTGGATTTTATTTACATGGCCCGGATTGAGGTGGAGGTTGTTGCATCTTATCGGGAGGGTATGCTGATGCAGTGTGAGGCTGCCCGATTCATCCGACTTGCAGTTGCAGATGAACTTCGGCCTGCATGTGCTGTTCAAACCGTCGAGACCCAACACAGTGGAGTGAAGAAATACCGCGGTTTCAATTACCCCGACGGAATCATTATTACCCAGGATAATGGCAAAGTTTCGGCTCCGCAGGTTGACACCCGGGCACTCAAATCCGTGTATCAGTCTGCTATCCGGGCCTTGGATTTGACAAAGGAGGCCACAGGTCTGCTGAAGAAGGTTGAAGGTTCCAATGCCTCATCCACTGTGCCAGGGAGCAAGGAAATTCATCCTTCGGTCTCCCAAGCCATCACAAATCTTGCCGCAGTAGGCACCTCCCAACTACTCCTCCCGTATACTGCGTTGACATTTAACCCTTAGGCGCTGAAGGAGAATATTTGTCGTCTTCAACTCATGGAGAATGCCAAAGCCGACGCACCAAGTGCACCCATGAACCCTCACCTCCAAGTGTACCAACCAGACAGCCAAACCCTCCACACGATTCGTTTTGTCCGTTGTGCTGTATTTCAAGCTGATATAGCACCTGAACCCAGCCCTATGGTTCCTTCCCAACTCACTCCACATGCAAACTCTCCCTTCATCAACTACCAGGATCCTCCATTCACACAAAAAAACCCTCAGTCGCGGCCATCCTCTCCCTCTTCTTCCCACAGCGCAGCACTACCCAGGCAAGACAATTACTTGCAACTGTCTCCGCCATCTCCCGTGGCCACGCGGGGCATGGACATTGGTCCCAAGGACCCCCCACCTGGGCCCGTGGCGCAAGGGGTACCCACAGATCCTCTTGATGCAGACACAAGTGAGGACAGTGGGCCTGAAGGATCCACATCAACACAAATTCCCACACGTAGGTTTTGCACCTACCATGCCATTCTTTCTATGTTAATCTCACTCTCCACCACTCTCCCCTAGCTCACCCTAGGCCCAAACTATCTAAGCGTGTGCATATTTCCGAGCCAGCAATCACATCCCCTAGTGTTTTTCAGACGTCCTCTCCTCTCCATCCTTTTTATCTGACGTATTCTCTCAGACTCCAAAACCAAGAAGAAACAGTGCCTCACTAAATCTCAACACCGCAACAATGATGGCTATGAAGGAGAGGTTGTCCCTATTCCTCCAAATGTGAAAGGTGCAGAGTCTACATAATATGATATTCTCTCCAATTGCCCATGCCCCTGGCCTTCAACAGGCCAGCAATGTCCTCTGTTTGCTTCTCTACATTCAATGGGCACATTTGTTGTTTGGGCGGAACTGTCATTACATAGGGGAATTTTATCTTGTTATGCGTTAGAATTGAAAGGACGGGAAAGCACTACCTTGGGTATTCAGTCCCTGCAGCGCAGGCCACAAGCACAAACAATACCCATTTTTATGTGGAACGGGATAAGGGTCGGAAGGGTTTGAAGGGAGGGACGTGGGTGGCCGGAGGGTCAGGTCCGTCGTCGCTAACGAAAGGGAGATCATGTATGACAATAGAGGAGATAGAGTCGTTGTGAGTGTTTAGAACGGCATGGTTTGAGTGGAGAAGGAAGCAGGGGTGGGGAAGAAGGGAGATCAAAGTCGCTGTCAGAGAAAAGCATGAGAGATATCGCCAGCCGCATGAGTTACTCGACGCCAGGATGTTCTGTAGCCTCTGTGGGTCCCTCCGAGATGGAAGGGCGAGGACCGGGAGATTGAGAAGGGTGGTAGACGTCTTGGTGGAGTGGGCTGAGGAAATACTTTCGTTGAATCACTGGGTTTGGGTACCGATCTGGTTGCAGTGACGTACTTCTTATAATTGACGTTTTCAGCATTTGGCCGACGAATACATCAAACATATGTCCGTACATTTGAGGAGCAAGAAAGAAAAATTAAACAACTGAGAGGGTCAACCTCAATAGATAAGATCGGGCTCGCGATGGGAAGCACATGCGCTGGCGTTTGGAATAGTCGCATTAATGATGTTGTTCTTTGGAATCACGAGCGCCTGCTCGGACGGAAGGAAATCTTGAAGATTTTTTGCACCGTTGAACAACTGCAACAGTACAGGAACAGAGCATTGTGCAAGCCAAGTGCAGATGTTGCCGGCGTGAGAGAGTATATTGCTCTCTTCTGGATATACGTAGTCCGCATTCGACCTATCGCAGAGCGCAATTTCCTCATTCCAGTACCATCTTGGAACCGCCAAATCTAGAAGTATATCCATGTCAGCCGTTAACACCGGTGTTGTGCAGTTCACAAGACCTCTGCCACTTCGCCACAACTGAGTAATTATCCAATTACGAAGGCCTTCAAGCCCTAGTGCTTCATCGCTCAATACCTTCCCTCGCAGACAAACCATGGTCCAGTCCGATTCACAAGGACAGATTGCGGCAGTTACCTCCAGTCAGCCTTCCTATCATTCAACCTCACTCTCTTCAACTCTTCTAGATACCCTCCCCCGCCTATTGTGTGTATCAGTATACCATCTATCTCTCACAATCTCACAACAAATGCAGTCCTTGGCTGCGGCCATCACCCCGTCCACAACTTACGCCCTCATTTCTAGTCCATCCGCAAGAATCCAACCAACTGCACTGCTCCCTGAACTGCCTTATAGTGCATCCCCGGGCCTGTATACCTACACTCGAGACGCGGCAGAGATGATGGGCCAACAGCAACGGCAGGATTTCACAAGGTCGTCGTTTAGGATGGGGCATAAATTGCGCAGGTACCAGTAAGCATCCCGCTCGGAGATCAACCGCTTTTTCAAAGTTTCTCCCTGGGACTTCTTCCCCTCGCTCTCCCTGCTAAACGCTGCTTCGACTTTACAACCCCCAACGCTGTCATTAGTCCAGATGGTTAGGAACGACGGTAAGAGCCACCAGAGTCCTTTATTCCCCCCTTCAGCTCAGCTTCTCCCTTAGTGCTGACCTGATCACCGGTGGCATCAACAATCCAAACTGTGAGCCACAACTGTACTTTGTTTTCCTGATCGTTTAATGGCTCTCGTTGAACAATAGTCAACTCCAATCTCACGCTTGCTATTCTACGATATAAGGATGCCCCGGATGCAGGGCCAAAGACCGCGAACGTCGTTGGACACAAACTTCTTGATGAGGAGACGCAGGTACAACACTGTCTCTGATGACATTGCCTCACGATCTCACATTTGCCTGCAGCATATTGCTGAAGAGGGTCCAGGAAGGCATGACCTCTAACAAGGTACGGATCCCCGCTTTCTTAACAGGCCTGCGCGTTTGATAATTACAATTTGGAGAGATCAGCCTACCCTTCTTCGATCGGCATCCCCTACGTCTCTCCCCTGAACAACCTCAATGCTACGGAGACCTGAAGTAGAGAATAGGCGTACATTGGCCAAGGGACCCCGCACAGATTATGTCTACGTGCATGCTGCTCTAGTTTCCCACCGCAGTGCTTGCTATGGCTATAGTCATGCCGGAATGTGCGCAAACTCTCATCGTCCTCGAGACGCGACCGGGACCATTCAGTGCCAATTATCCTCGAGTCATTCCCCATCCCTCCAACCCACATTCTTCAAAGCCAACAATGCCCGTTGTGAGGAGTGTAGGTTGACTTAAACAAGACGCGGGACTGCTGGTAGGTGATCAGCAGACAATCAATAAGATATCAGGAGGCATATGATGGGGGGACTATTGTATAGTGAGGTGGTGATTTGTTCAGGACGACGGGCCGCGGAACTGATTCATGCGGATGAAATAAGCGCTTATAAGTCGTAAATTTCACCAGGTAACCCTGCCCCGTCCTATCGTACAAACAATATGTTCAAGAACCAAAATTAATACAAATATTGTAAACCACAAAGGTCCCATCTGTGATTTATCCAGGGGCGCCCACCTGGGTAGATCACAGACAGGGCGGGCAAGTGAAAACAGTATACATGGCGTGTAGAAAAAACACGGATAGGCAAAAACAGAAACTGAAGTGGCAAGCAGCGCAGGAATATGAAGTAACGGGCCTCAGCTGGAACGGCTATTAGTCCGGGACGTAAAGGCTAGAGAGACGTGCTTACTGGTTGACAGGCCGAATGCAGGGAATAGTGAGGAACAGCAATAGCTGCACGGCGGGAACACAAACGCGAATGGAAACTCATGAGCGGGCACGTTCAAGGTGGAGGAGCATCGCTCCTGTGCAGAAAAGACACCAAGGTGACACTTACCTTTTAACCTAAAAGGAACCAGGAGCGGGAGCAGGGGCACGGCGGCAGTGGAACATGAAATAGTCGGAGGCCAGGTGGGCATCAACGCCAGTAGACAGCACAGGCAAACCAAATCATGGGCTGTTGTTACCACGGACTCTCCGCCGAAGAGGAGACAATCTACAGTGCACTTTGGCCTATAGAGAGGTGGGAACGTGTGCATCCTACCCATCTGGGCAAAGGTATAGCAGGGAAACCTCTCGAACGAAGATAGGGCGTGCGTGGACTTGAAGGAGTCAGCAACTTCCCCCATAATATGCCAGGAGGGAACGGGCCACACCTTGTCGCACATGAGATTAGGCGTCCACCATGGGCCGGCTCCATAGTTTCAGCCCTTTCATCATGACACAGGACGCGGTAGTGGCGCAAGGGAAGAGTATCGAGAATGCGTTTCGATTAACGAACGTCTATTATAGGGCCAAAGTTTGCGCCTGTTTGCCAAAGACCAATAGATTTGGTCTGCTGAACGCTTACTCTCGTAAGTTCCTCTTCTCTTGTTTCTTTACCCTCATCTCTCCTCATAGCACAAGCCGTCGTTCCTCTCCGACCGCACCATCATAAGATTCGTGTCACTCCGCTTTCACTCAAGACTCATATCCCTCCGCGTTCACTCAAGACTCGCGTCCCTCCACTTTCAATCAGGGCTCGCGTTCCTTCCCTTTCTCCGCTCAGCGCTGGCAGCAGTGCTGGGGCTTAGCTCTCCCCATGTGCGCAGTGGGGAGGTCTGAGTTCCAGCCCCGGTATGTTTTCCTTCACTCTCTGATTGTTCTCACCTATTTTTACTCCCCTAGGACCTCTCCTGGCGGTGGAATATAAGATGATGGACTTCCGCTTTTGTTGCATTTTCTTTTCACACTTTCTGAGCGCTGTACCAGCGCATCTCGCTCCGGAGTTTGAGAATTTAACACATTTATTATATATTTTTCTTTGTTTCTGATTTGTTTTGCATGGCTTAGAGGCGAGAATTGTCGTTCTGTTCATGTTGCCAGTAATATTAAAGTTAAAGTTAATCTCTGCCATGGGAACTCTTTAGGGCCGGTCAAATACTGGTGTTGGCAGTCAAGCGCAGCAGCTTCGCCATTCCGAGGGAAATTCACTGGGCCTTTACGAACCCCCTCGGAACGACCAAATTCGCCAGCTTCTGCCTGATGAACCCCCTTGGAATGGTGACGCTGCCCGTGAACCCCATCAGAATAGCCAAATTTCTCAGAAATGAGTTCCGTAGCTTCACGTGACCCGCAATCTTCTCCGTGCGTTCATTTCCTAGAGTGAGTAGCAGCACAGGGTCGCCGAACACTCATTGATCATGGGAACACGATATTGACATACCACCAGCAAAAGATGGCGCAACGCAGACAGAGAAGAGGAACGCGTCGCTGAAGAAGAAGCGGACTGAACGAGCAGATCAAGGTGGATGCCATGCGTCAAATGCTGGTCAGAGAACAGCAGTACAGGCTGCGGAGGAACGAACCCGGAGGCCACTGAGGTTCCTATTACTGGAGACACTCCAATAGAGAGTTTCGGGAGGGAGATTCTTGTGGATGATGTATGCCTTGCGACTGTCAAGCTATTCCATGCTCGCACAGGTTCGTACTTTGGATTTCTTCACTGCCCTCATTTGACAAAGTACAGAAGGGCTGGGAACCGTCTACATGGCTGATGACTTCGGATTGGCGACTTCAGGTCTGGCTGCTGTAGACCCTTGAGATGTATCGCATCCATATATATATCCAGAGGATGACATGACCTTAGGTTCGCCCCTCTCATCCCTGATGGAAGCCTTTGACTGAGTTCTTACACAGAGGTTGGAACAAGGCTTTACATTGTGCCCAACATCAAGCTATTGTCTTCACTTCCTGAAACTGAGGGGTTGTCAGAGATCACGTCTGTCCTGACCCCTTCCGCTGTTTCGCGACCTTCAGGGTCAACGCCTCGCGCTCTTCCATCGCCGGCTCTTGTTACTCCTGAAACGACGGTATCAAGCCCGGCTTCTATCTCGACTTCAACTCCGCCCTCCTCTGTCATTCGGGCTCCAATTCCTCGGCCTCTACCTAGGAGGACTCGTCGGTGGGCAGAAGAGTCCAATCTCTCATACGACTCGTCCGTATTGCAACCCTCACCTTCTTTGCGCTCGTTGGTAGTTCATGATGGACCGGATGTTTCTTATGAGACCTCATTCTTGCGGCCAAGTGGTTCTTCCGTATCTTCATCCGATAGGCTCAGCACCATTCCCCAGTCTCCTCTGACAGCCTTCTTGGTGCCAGGGTCTCCCCTTCCTCCTCTTACGCCTATTCCTGTACTCCCATCTTTGAAACTCCATCAAGCTTGTCCTCCTTTTCGACCCAGACAGCATCCCCGCTTGTGAGGACCCCATCGGCCACGTCGTCGTCCTTCATTTCGCAAACTGAGCTGGACTCGTCTGTATTCGAGTCATCTTTGACTGATACTGAAGAAGAGGAGGTAGTACGAAGGGAGGTTGAGGTTCCGCCTATGGAGGAGGATGTAGATGAACTCGGAACTGAAGTGTCGACGGAACCTTCGTTGCTGAGTACACTCCTAAGTTCGGAGTATACTCGATCTGTGCGTCTTCAATCTTATTTTAGTTAGTGCAAAGTATCCTAATTCCCTCCCATAGGCCACTGCTGCTCATATTCCCGTTCCCCCGTCCGAGATCCAGAGCATGCCCAGCATTCCCAGCTTTACAGCACCTGAGGGTTCTGGTGCAGTCAGTATCACCACACCCGAGGGTCCCATGCGGGTCCCTGCTTGTCCCCCTCGTACTATCGAACCGATTCAAGAAGTGCCCGAGAGCCAGGGTGTCCCGGTGGAGGAAGCTGTGGGAAGCGATGCTGTGATGACTGAGGAGTTTATTATAGCTGAGGAGCGCGTTAGGGACTCCATGGTGACCATCACGCGTTCGAGCAGCATTGCGAGTAGTGTCTCTTTCTTGTCGTCTCATATTGCTCAAAGAGTCTGATATCTATGAACCTTCGCTCGAGTGGCACTCTTCCGGGCCAGCTCTTGGGGACGGTGATTCTGATGAAGGGGAGTCAGAAATTTCGACATCTTCATTCACTTCATTGTTGGAGACCTCGAGCGAGGCTTCAACGTCCACGCCTACACCTCAGATTCCGAACCCTACTTCAGTCGAAGACTCGGTAGCAAATACTTCGTTGTTATCTACGCCTTCATTGGATGCTCTCATGGGTTCTCTGTGCGACCAGTTGAACGGTATTCGAGATCAGTTGACCGTTCTACGCCACCCCCCGTCAATAATTCTGAGCTTGCTGACCGTCTCCGGCGTATTGAAGATATCATTCAACATTTTGTTGAACCGGGTCGTCCTCGTGCCCAGCCTATTATTGAGGCTCCTCTACCACCCCTCTCCGATTCGGAGCAGGCAGAGTCGATTATGGCGTCAACCACCTCTCTAGATGAGATCCGGGAGCTGCTTCGCACCTTTGGTGCACCTCAGGAGGGCCCACCTCTTCATATGCCTGTTCCTTCTCAACCAGGTCTTTCCATCGCCCAGCAATTGGATGAGATACTCTCGTCGACTATGCCTCCTGCACCAGGCGTCAATCGTCCCCCTACTCTGCAGCCGTTCATGTATAGGCCCCACATATCGGGGAACACGGCCTAGGAGCGCTAGTCCGGAGTCCTTCGAGACCCTACCCTCTCGCCCCTTCACCGCGCCTACTTTCCCTGATATAACTTATTCAGATCCCAGGGGCGCTGGCCCACGCGCTACTCAACCTCGATACGCATACGGCTCAAGAAGCCAACGCTCACCTTCAATCACAGAAACGGACATACGTTATATTCCGGCTACAGGTCCCTCGCGCTTCATAATTCCCCAGGATAATTAATATAGATGGCGATATAAGGCGACGAACTCGGCGACCTGCAGCACACATGCCGCCAGTGACCCCTATATTCGCATGTACCCTTTTTCAAAGTCACTGCATGACCTCATAGCTGGTATTGTCGCCGCCTGACCCCCAACAGCACCCCCTGGCGTTGGGGGAGACGCTCCAGGCAGGAACTGGTACCAACCGGGACAACCAAGAGCGGTAAGTGATTTTTTGGTTGAAGTGGCTATAAGCTTGACATTCTCACAACAGCAGCCACAGCCGCAGCAACCAACTACACAGCTTCCCTTGGGTCCGCGAGGAGCCCAAGCGGGTCAATTCCCGCCTTCCGGGCCGACGTATATGCCCATGGCTCCAGGTCCTGTGGGCATATCTTGATTCTTATGGGTTATCCTTTATCAACGCCTGTCTAGACTCAGGTTCAGATCAACGATGCGTTTGTGATCGGTGTAGTAGGTGTGCATCAATGTTACACGATGCTTGAGGCTTGAAGTGTGCTAACACGGACCACAGGTGGTTCTGCGAGTGGAAAAGTTAGTCCTGTGTGGTGATCAGACATGTGCTGACGTAGATGCTCGTCGTCGCGTTAGCCAGTCTTCGATACAGACAAGCCACCTGTGAGTATGACCGTCACAGTATGTCCGGTCAGCTGGGGCACTGCGGGTGATGCCTTTGCTGCGCCTCCTTCGACGAACCTGTTTGTACTGGGCAAAAGAAGACGTTGACGCTTACCCCCTTCGGCGTGAGTGCCTCGCACTTCTCACCTAATCTGATTTGCTGATTTTTTTCTTTTCATACAGAGCACGAAGCTGAGGGTTAGTGAGTTCCCCGTTATGGGGTTATAGTGATGATTCCGGGGTTGGGTGGAGCGTGTTTCTATGCACGAAAGATAAAATTTATGTAAGCTAGTTATACTCGTAAGCACAGCAGAAAAAGAATCGTAGTCCAAAGAAATGCAGTCGTAGAAGATCGTAAACAGCGTCATTTTGAATAGGCATCGAGAGTTCCCAGATGACTTGTAGTTGTTTGCTTACAGCAACGAAGGATGCGGGGAGGAAGACCATAGTAAGATAAGCGATTTGCTTCATCTATTAGCGTGGTCAGTGTAGCAACAAATATATTCGTAGGGGTGGAAACATACAGCCGCGCTGTCCCTCATAGCCACTTCCGTCATACTCCTCATCAATTTGCTATCCGAGATATTGACGCTGCTGAAGACCTGTGAACCAGTAATGTCCATGAGCGATTTTCATGGCACCACGAGGATGGGAGGAAGCTATAAGCAACGAACCAAGTTCATAACATTCTTTAGCCGCCTCTCCTGCATCATCAAGTCGTTGATCAGCCTATCAATCTCATGACTCAAGTTATCACATTCTTTCCCTAGGAACCTCCTCCTGAGTTTTCTGTCTTCCTCGTTAATACGGGAGGATGACATGGTCGGGTTTGTCGTCTCCCGGATAAATTTAACGCTCTTCTTGAAATCACCCAGGAGGGACGCGTAGAAGAGCTGATGCGCACGGATGATATGCAAGTCTTGTGTGACCTTCCATCGTCCTGTCTCAATGGCTTTGGATTCCTGAGAGCGGTAATTATAAGGAAGAAATGACTATCAGAGCCCCGGGTATGACACGAACCGTTTGACAGATAGGGTTATACAAGCGCTCCAAGGCTTGATCCCACGAGTACATTGTATGCCAGAGGGGCGTCAGCAGGAGATCGCTAGATTCTTGGAACATCTTCTGCCAGTAGACGTCGCGGCCGTGGAATTGAATCCGTGCAGAACCAAGGGAGGCTCTCGAGGGGATTATGGGAAGTTTACGTAGAGCTGGGGTGTTTCTGCACCCGCGACGCGACTGTTGTTCTTGGTAGTGGGGGACAGTGACAATAGGATGACCAATCCAAGGCTCGACGATTGTTGGTCCGACAATATTAACGGCTATGGTCATAGCGTTGGTTTGAGCGGCGGCAGCCTGAACGAGAGCTTCACCATTGCGCCACGCCATAAGGTTCGTTCTGAAATTTGATTATCAGCATATAGGAGGAATTGTACAAAGAGGTCCTGCACCCACCCGCCGGATCTCCATTAATCAGGTCTGCACTGATTACTCCCGATATTGGGTGAGAAATTGAGTGACGCATTGTAGCTGCACATGGGACTTTGGTTACGCCAGCCATTATACTCTGGAGGACAGGATGGGTATGAATCTCGTGCCGGGTTCGATCATCGACATCTGAGCTCGAGGCCGCTTGTTTGATTTCTTGTTCGCTAAATTCCAGTCAACAAGTGCACTTCAGAAAGGGGTATTTGCACTAACTTGTCTACCAACTACTTGGTGCAAGCTTAAGCACCTCCTTGCTGAATACCAAGGAGGGACTCGTACGCAACTCCTCCAGCCAGATAGGGACCTGCCCCAAAGCCCCCCCCAGTCGCGGTCGCCCCCCACCGCCGGTCCAAGGGCTATGTTTACACCTTTTCACAATGTGTTCTTGACCCATGGCTGCGAACGAGCTGCTGGTTGAACGTCGCTGCTGCATGAATACCCATAGGGGGGCCAGTGCCGCAAGGACAGTCCTGTGTATCATTTTTAGTGTCATAAAGTGCCTGGAAGTTATTATCTTCACCTCAAGATATAAGCCAGGCCAGCCACATCCATCTATCGGTCCAACCGCCTGGATGTTACCCTGCAAACAAGCGTGGGGTCACGTGTCACTCGGAATTTCGGCCTTGGCGATGAAAAATCGGGGCAGCTTCGCCATTCCGAGGGAAATTCGTTGGGCTCTTACGAACCCCCTCGGAATGACCAAATTTTCAAATTTTACGTCCAGAAGGCATTTGGTTCAACACGTGACTCGGTTTGGACGCGGTCAGTATCGATCTCGTGCTTCGCTCTCTTAGTCACAGCCACAATGCCCAAAGTTACGCAAAATGCTAGAACAGCCCGCGCGCCTGCGCGCTTGGCCACAGGTACTATCTCCTGCCATCCCAGGGTCTCGCTACGTGATTCTGTTCCCCCTGGATCTCCAGCCAAGGTTTCTGAAGCCGTTGTGGCCACCGCGGACCCGGATTCGGTTATGAAATATGTTGCAGCTCGACCTACAGATGATGAACGGGGTAACGCGGTATGCCCATCGTTCACTATTCCTAGCTCCGAAAATCTCTAATGGTTGGTCAGTTTTGTAACTGGTGCAGCGAGGGCGGTGATCTTTACATTTGCAATTGCAACCGAAGTATTTGTAATGAGTGCCTTGCTGGTGCTCCTGATGACTTGGACCTGGGTGAATTTACTTGTCCGAACTGTTGGTTAATGGTCCCCAAAAATAAATATCAACCATATCAAGTATGTTTTCCCTGCCATTCACTGTGGCATCCTGTAACAGTCATCATAGCCATTCTCAAACCTTGATCAGAGCTTTGCTATCATGGCACCTATGGCAACCCGGGCTCTCCTTCCTGTTATCCTCACTGATAGTCTATGTCTTTTGGTTTTTCGGCTCTCTGGCCTTGATCCCGCGGCATGCATCTCCCGACTTGTTTGTGGACACCTCAAAACTTATTTTCCGGGGCACCCTCATGGTGGCAATATTGTCCTGATTGAAATTGAAATTGATTTCAGCACTGCTGAATCTATGAAGGCCTTTCAGACCCAGATGGAACTACTTCCCCAAAAATTATCCTGGTATGGTTTTACAAGTATCTGGATAAGCTTATTAAATTTTCCTTAGGTATCAGCGTTTCATTACCTTCATCTGGACTCATGCCACCCCAGATGGCCACTTTTGGATTCAACCAGAACCAAATCAGGCATCACTGGAACCTGTTCAGGTTAGTATTTACTATATAATGTGGGCTCAATCTGAACTACCACCACAGTTTTTAAGACAGGTCCTACCCACTGCAGTCCTCCAACAGTTGATGCAAGATGACCGAGCATCACTGTTTGTCATCTCATGTGGTGGCCCCTTTACTGTTGAGAAATCCCGGTCCCAGATTTATGACTTTGTACAACCGTAGGTCAAATTCTTAAGCCTTTAATTTTTGATCTAATAGATCTTGACAGTCATTTCTGGCTAACCATGGCTTTTGTCAATGCCGATTTCCACCCCACAACATGTCATACATTTTTGATGAGTTTCATTCGAACTGTCTTTGTACTTCAAAACCCTGCTCTAGTTCCCAATTTGCTCTTGGCTGACCCAGATCTGGGTACTGGGACCAGTGCAATCCTGGTAATCCAGAGGTGTAAAGCAGCAATCTGCATTATCAAATGGTCTCACCAGCTTTACCGGCCACTTGGTAATGCTCATAGCCGTTCTTGTGATCAATGCCATATCTTGGGTGGGTGGCACATCAAAGGTAGAAAGGGGAAGGGACAGGGTGAAGGCAAGGGTATGCACCCTGGTAAGTGATCTACATACACTCTTTTACCCTTGGTTGATAGTTGTAGGATTATGTCCTATCATTTTGGTTTGTGGCAATACTGCTTGTGGTGTGGAAAGGCACTTTAATCCACCACCACATGCATTTATCTTCACCAACCAGTCTCCTCCTCAGGATACTGTACTAGGGCAGAGACTGGGATTGTGGATTGGGCACTACATAGATAGAGATGGGGTGCCTATGAACAAATACCGATCACTAACATTTACATTCAAGTCAGATAATGATCCTTAGTCTTGCTGTCTTCATTTAACTCTATGGTACTTTCTGTTCTCCAGTATATATAGTACCCTATGTGGAGCACATCTTTAACATAACAGTTTTCTCAGCACAGTATCAAAGACTGTCAGTGTGCTGTAAGTATATCCTCCTGGCTATGTGAGGATGTTGTGATTATATGTGCAGATCATTTCTGGTTGTGAGGGAGCAGGTATGTTCCTGGTAAGGTGTGTTGAGTGGGTAGTTTGGTTTGGTTGAGAAGAGGAGGTGGTTTTGGTATTAATTCTTCTTTCTAGACTTTCCATGGTTTGATGTTGAGTTTGGGATGGAGGTGCTGACATGGGAGGAATTTGGATAGGGGGGGTAATAGGGCTTGGAGGTTGTTCATGTTGTATATGTCAATGCAATGGATGGGTTGATGTGGGATTCCAATGTTAGGACAGGGTTGCTGTACCATCTTAGTTGGTGGGGGTGAAGGCCATGAACAGGTTATGTTGCTACAATAGCTAGTAAAGATTTGTTGGAATGTAGGGTTGCTTCAAAGGACATTGAAAATTTCTTGGTTTGCTTTCTTGACCTGTTCAACACTATGTTTGAGACTGTGGAGGCATATGATGTTTTTGTGGAGTTGGAAGAAGACATCACATGTGACTTGAGATAATAGTGTCTGTGGTTTGATAAAAAGTGAAAAGACAAGGGTAGTGGTAGGGACTGACATGGTAAGTCCAGATATTTATGCCAGAAAATGTTATGGGTATAACAACATAATATCTGGTGGTCCAGAGAGGTGGTAAAACATCTCAAAGGGGGGGAATAGGGTATACCACACATACCATTGTTTTTCAGGCCTTAGGAAAGTTCAACAGTTTTAGTAAAATCACTTTTCATTGATGAACATGGATATTAAATATTAGAATACAATAGATTAATATACTGGAGGTTTTATTGCTGTCAGCAGGGAGAGAGGGCACATAGTCAACCTACAGTGTATCATGTTATGATCCTTGCTCCTTCTGTATCTGAAGATAACTGGAGAAGGCCTTCAATCACTCTACAAGGTGTCTGAGATGGTTGGCCTTGCAGAGCTTAGTGGATCATGCTCAGTGAGATAACAAGGGAACACACCAAGTTAAGGCAGAGAGATTAACAATTGCTATTAACAAGATTAAAGCTTAAGGCTTTAATCTCTACTTGTACAAGCCTTTATATACCTATGAGATATCATATACTTGTTATAGGTTATTGGGCTATTCTGCTTGTCCTGTGCAGCCTTGACCATGATGCACATCCTAGCTGATGGCATCCTAGTGCTATTTCTATCTTACAATGAGTCACTGTCCTCATTCTCCATTCCACTGCTGTGTGATGTTCCATTGCTTTCTTCTGACTCATAATTCTCTTCTTCTGATCTTATCTCCATGGATCCTTCTCCATTCTCACTCTCCACTCTCTCAGTGCTTCCATCTGTGCCAGAAGTTGGATTGGTCAATCTATAGCTATCTCCTTCATCCTCAGGGTATTCCAGAATATCCTCCAAGGTTATCTCCATCCCTGCATCTCTTGCCAGGTCCTGCATGGCATTATAGTATTCTCCTTCCTCATCTTCATATTCCTGTGCTTGTAGTTGGTCTGTGGTCTCCTGTACCCATCTTGTAAAGTTGAATACTTGTTCCAACTCCTCTCTGTCTGGGCTGGGCTGTTCATAACATATCGAGTGAGTGGGACCAGTGAACACATACACTGTATTGAGTGAATGGGAGCCAGCAGGCCTGTTGGCTCTGCTACCTCACCATAAAGCTTCACATCCAGGTCTTATCCCATGGTCAAACAGGTCCTGAGAGGTCAGATGATGGGTACTAGAAATCCAGGGTTAGGGAGTGCAAAGCAGCAATCTGGGAGAGGTAGAGCGGCACAGCCTAGGTATAACCATGCATTGATATTAGGGTGTATGTGTAAGGGGACACCCCAAACACCCCAGCAACACTCCCAATACACTGTACATCCCTCCTTTTAAACACCTGAGCCCCATGCACAGTCAAAATACCCCAGATCTCCCCTCATTGACCAGATGAACCTTTTCCTTCTCTCTCCACACCTTCCTTAACCTCCTTTTCCCCTCCTTTATTCCTGTAGACTTTAGACAGCCACCCTCCTTCCTCACATTGGTTTCAACCATGTTTGCCCTTTGTGTAGCACCCAGACACCACAGCCAGGTTTGGTTCAACTTATATTGATTATATAAGTCATATATATATATAGTTTCACCTGCAGGGGTTTCTCTATCCTATTCTCTTAGGATACCCCTGCAGGTATGTGCTCTGTACTTAACTTACAGATTAATAAGACTTAGGATACCCCTGCAGTGTCTTTCCAGCTCCCCTTAAGCCGTTGAGGCCCCCCCAGGTCACCCTAACAGTATGGGGCAAAGTGATGAGTATAATAAATTGGCAAATGCTACAAATATTAAAATATGAAATGCCAGATGTGATACATGTGCCAGTGGATGGGCTGGTGGAAGGCAGCATGAATACCAGACTGGTTCCTATGGAGGGAATGTTGGGAGCATACATGGTGAGGAATGTGAGCTGTGCTGGGGCTGGCCATGGCATCCTGGCATTGAATGAAGTCTCCCATGTTATTGGCAAACAATCACAGTACTGCTGGTCTCAGGCATCACACTAAAATTGCCCTGGAAAGCACCAAATTGATATGACACAGCATTTAATGCATGGCAAGAAAGCAGTGTGATAGGAAATAATCCTGGAGTAAGATAGGACTAGATTGCAGTTTGATTATAGAACATAGGTAATTGTGTAACTATTGCCCATTGTCAATATTTAAGATTTTCTGCATGATATCTTCTTCAATAAGTTCATTGGTATGCCAGTGTAATCTTAATAGGCTTGTGTAAGCTTGGTCCTGGGTAGCAAGTCTGTGCATCTCTGAGTGATACAAGTGATGTGCTGTATCCTTGTAACCCAGGCTGAAGTGCTGTTGCAGAGCTTTGACTTCAGCATGTGTGGCAAAGAGCTCATGCTCTGAGAGGCTCTAGTGAAACAAATACCCAGCAGCTAAGAGTTCTGATGGAGGTTGGGTAATGGCAGGCATGGCTTACTGGCAAGGTAGGAGCCATTATTGTGCCACAGCTAATTATTCCATGTGGAAGATCTTCTTTCGACACTGGCTGATACACAAGCAGTTAGTTAGACAAATGCCAGATTGCCAGCAGTGATGATGGTTGGGATTGGTAAGGTATGGGTGTGGTAGCATTTGGCCATTTGGTTGGTGCCAGCATCATTGACCCCTATTGCCCCAACACATTGCTGGCAGTGGTGGCAGTGTTGTTGGCAGCAGTGCAGGCATTGCTCTTGTCTCAGCCCAATGCAGGGACAGTGACAGAAGTACAACAGGGAAGTCAGAAATAGAACAATGACATACTGTGGGTTTAATGTCCTGAAGCTTGAATAGTTCTTGCATCTCAACATTTTTATGAGCAAGCTCAGCAGCACTTTTGATATAGTCAGGCTGGAATAGGTCAGTGTTGAAAGGTGGTAAAGGATTCATGAGTGTTGGTAGAGCAGGAAGCCTCAGAGTAAACAAGACAGGTTGTTGATGTGATTGGGATTCTGGCAATATATAAAATATAAGGCAAGGAGGTTATATCACAGTTGGGGGATTAGTAAGCATTGCATCCCTGACTGATCACATGTGCAGCATTGAAAAATTTCTTGTGCATGGCCAAAAACACTTTGTTTCCCTTGCACATTCCTCAGTGCATCAGATGGAACATACATAACCATGTGATCAAAGGTTTATCATCAAAGTTTTTTTAACACATCTACACCCACTGCAAAGGAAATCACTTGGGCCTTAGAAAAGTGTGAGAGGAATGTCTGGCAGGCCCTACATAATGGCCAGGTGAAGGAGATGATGGAAACAAACCTGGAGGAAATGGTACATAGTTCATGTTTGAATTATGAGATGGCCAACCAATTTGTGAGCTGCATACAAAAAGTCACAACCTAGCAATTTGTGCTGCCTTCAAAAAATATTGCTTCCTCCTGAAATTCATTGTTGCCTGGCATGCACAAGGCAGCAAACCAATGTTTCTGATAGATCAGCTAAAAGCACTTGCAAAGTATGATAGGAAGGCAGTGAAGAACAGTGGCATTTAAATAGTATGTGCTTAATGCATTGCAACTTGAGTGCACAGAATTCACTTAGCAACATATATAAAAAATCAGGCAGAACAAGTTGGAGGCCATTTGGAGGGGCAAGAGGTTGGGATCACTGCCAGCACAAGTGGTGCTGTAATGGCAAACACTGAACAAGAAGCACAGCTAGGACTGAGAGGGCCAGTACCAGGAGCAAGTGCTCAACTGCTGGAGACAGCTGCTGGCAAACAGATTAAAGTGCTGGCAACTTGAAGTGCCATGCAGCCAGTCAGGGCACCCATGGGGGAAATGCTGGAAACACTGGTGGCTGGACAAGCATGTCAGGCCACAGCATCAAGACTGCCAATAACTGTATTGTTGGCTGGCACACCAACCTTGACATCCAACTCCTATAGGCTATCGGAATCACCACCCCCCCTTCCACCAAATGACAAAGGCAAATGAAAGGCTGTGTTATGCTGCTGGGCAGTCACAGATGTGGAATTGGATGGCCCACAGCAGTTGTGTGGGTGGCCACATCCCTAACAAAGGCTGAGAGGGCCACAAGGTAATCAGCCATGTTGCATCCCAGTGCCAACTGGCTGACGATTTGACACACCATGCTGGCAATGCATAGTGAGCAAGGTCCCTTGTCAGATTGATGCCTGCAGGGGGGCTTGTAATAGTTGCAGGGCCAAAAAGGTACAATGCACAAATTACAGTGATATCAAGCATGGGGGTCATCAGAAATGGGCCTTAAGAATTTGCTGCATGCAGTACCACCACCTACTGCCCACTACCACCACCTTACATTAATATTATAGACTTTATATACTTATAATCAATGTTAATACCTGCTAATAAACACTTGTTGTTACTCCAATACCATGATTTAATGGCCTGCCACATATTATTATACATAACTGCCAGGAATACTATATCCTACTCCCACACTACTGTAACATTACTGTGCACTACTGCACACTACTGCCACACTACAGCTAGGGTTATGGCATGCTACTGTGACACTACTGTATACCACTGCCACACTGCCACCAGGGTACAGCACACTACTGTAACACTACTGCCAGGGTTTCTGAACTGAAAGGGTAATAGGTGAGGTGTTTGGGGGTTTAGGTATGCAAGCATCACAATATCTGTCTGTTGTTGAGGCTTCTACCCAGTTTATGTAGGTATAGTAGTGAACATATGACAAAATTGAGCAATTTAATAAAAACTGCTCAACATGTGGACTTGAGATGACTTGGGATGATAAAGAGGTGTCATATGAGTGACCTCCAATGGCTGGGATGTCAAGGCAAGGCAAAACAAGGCAGGAAAAGGGAAATAGAGCAAAAGAGAGAAAGAGGGAGAGAATGTTAGGGGAAGATAGGTACTGGAACCAAGTTGATATTCAGGTGGCAATTACAATCACCACCCACACTACATATATACACATAGTGGTCTGTGCACAGACCAGGTAACCAAACACAATGTAAGCTACCAGTAATAACATGCACAAACAATAAACAAACAACTTATTAGTAATAAAGCTGCTCGGGGTCGGGCTTGGGGATGGGGGTGGCCAAAGGCTGAGACTGGGCTTGGTCATCAGGCATCAGCTAGGGAGGCTGAGCCCAGATGTCCAACCACAGGTCCCCAGACATACCTTGTGTAGGTGTTATGAATAGTCCGGATCGAGAGGAACAGGAACAACTATTCAACTTTACAAGATGGGTACAGGAGACCACAGACCAGTTATGTGCACAGGAGTATGAAGACGAAGAAGGGGAATATTATAACGCCATGCAGGACCTGGCAAGAGAAGCAGGAATGGAGATAACTCTGGAGGATATTCTGGAATACCCCGAGGACGAAGAGGACAGCCATGGATCAACCAATCCAACCTCTGATGTAGATGGAAGTACCGAGAGAGTGGAGAGCGAGAATGGAGGAGACTTCATAGAGATAGAATCAGGAGAAGGAGATTATGAGTCAGAGGAAAGCAATGGAACATCGCACAGCAGTAAGAACGAGGACACTGACTCATTGTAATATAAATAACAGTAGGATGCTATCAGCTAGGATGCACATCATGGCCAAGACTGCAGACAACAAGTAGAACAGCCCAACTACCTATAACAAGTATATAGTGTCTCATAGGTATATAAGGCCTGTACAAGTAGAGATTAAAGCCCTAAGCTTTAATCTTGTTAACAGCAGTCATTGACCCTCTCTGCCTTAACTTGGCGTGTTCCCTCGTTATCTCATTGAGTGCGATCCACTAAGCTCTGCAAGGCCAACCATCTTGGACACCTTGTAGAGTGATTGAAGGCCGTCTCCAGTTATCCTCGGATACAGAAGGAGCACGGATCATAACAGTAAGGGGGGGTGTATGCCACCAGTCCCCTTACAGAGAGGACTTTAAATATGGGTTAAGCTTTGTGAATTAAATAAGGTGCCTACAAAATACATAGGGTATCTACATTCTGGTGATAGTGAAGCTCATGTATGCTCTAAAAATATTAAAGAAAGAAGTGGAGATGAAAGAAATATGAGGATGAAGGAATACAAGAATAATGGAAATTGGTAGCTACTGTTCATCTAGAATATCCTACAGTCCTTCAATATTCTCAGGGCATCCCCAGATTAATTACCAAGGAATAGAGAGGGGATGAATTCGAGTCAGGAGGAGGGAATATTGTCACTCTGAGGGCTTTTGATCCGAGTTTCTGACATTTCCTTTTATGGAAATTGACAAACTTGAGGTTTGTTTGACATTTCTCTGAGGTATGTCATGTAGGAATGGTTAGTTTAGTCAATAGATAGCCACTATACTACTGTATATTGTACCTATATTATTGTATACTACTGCTACATTACTACACATTACTGCCACATTACTGCACATTACTACCAAATTACTGTGACACTACTGTGACACACATGTGCAGTAGTGTGGTAGCAGTGGTGGCAAATTCATCATGCCCCACAAAAATGAGGGACTAGTAGCATACATGAGAGCAAAATTCCATGCATGGAAAAAGCTCATTTTAACTCACAACATGTTAGTCTGAGCCTCCTGGATCAAATTTAAGTCAACTAACAGATATTAAAAAGCCCAATCCTTGGAGAAATCACAAGTGAGAACAGACAAGTCTTGAAGAGAGAGAATGAAGCAGAGGAAAGGCATATCATGCAAATTCTCACTGGCTAGTCTCTGTCCTTGTGAGTTGGTCTCCCACACCTTTGCTTCTTTATTTTTATTCAAGTCATTGCCCAGATGTTATTGACTGTGATGTAACAAACCTGGAGCCATCAAAAAAGATCATGTCAAAATCCAAACCTGGTCCCAAGCATTTCACCAAGCCTGCAATTATCATTTGATAACCAAGGAAATATATTGGTATGGTATTTACCCAACCTCTTGCCCCAGAATCATCAGGTATAACATTCATTGTACAACTATTATGAAGTGTAGCTTATAGTATTGAAACAGGATAATCTCCTCAGGCAACAGAATTTATTCAACCTCAACTCAAGTGGTGTTTGGGCCAGGCTCAGACTTGGAGAAATGACCCTGCATCATTTCTCCAAGTCCCAGGTCAGAAGATGACTAGAGGTGTCCTAAACTTCTCACCAGGTTGGATTCCTGCTGGACATGCAGTGTGTATCCTCTCATTACTGATACTACACACCCAACTCATATTCTATGCTTATTACCAGAATAGTCCCAAGGTGAGACTGGTAACCTCTAGTACATTAAAAAAAAACACCAGTAGCAAGGAGTGGCTCAAGGTGATTCAGCCTTCAACTGAGCTTCTCAACAAGGCACTCATGTTCACACATCCCACTCTCTACAAATCAGGTCAAGCATCCTTGTCAAAACTGCATGCATTACCTGAAACAAAGGAGTATGCTGATGAGTGGCATTCCTGCTTCTCAGGGATAACAGAATCACTGAAAGCCATAAGCGGGGAGCACACCAGACATGCTATGACCTCCTAGTAAGCCTTGGGACCCATGGTGATGACACTCATTTGTCACTACCAGAGTTAAAGATAACACTTTCATACCCCTCTGGTACTGGTGTTTTCCTATGCAGACATTTGCTAAAACATGGGGTTGGGGGTTGGGAACATGGGGACAGGGTGGTATATGCCTTCTACATGAAAGAGGTGATATACAAGAAGTTAGGTGTGGAAATTCCTGGCTGGTCAAAGCAGTCAGACTTTGTTGAGAAAATGGAGTTGGAGGAGGTAGATGGAATGCTTGTATATGATTAAGACTTAGAATATATCTATACATGCATGTGTGAAATTGTCCAGCTACTTGACTGACTTGACAGCAGCTGAATAGTCAAGAAAGGTCAGCAGTGGCTCAACCAGGTGAATGGCAGCTGGAGCACTCAAGGGATTCAAGTCATTAGACTAGTAGGATATATCCATATGTGTGTGAAGTCATCTAGCTAGATGACTTCAGACATGCAGGTATAGATATATTCTACTAGTCTAATGACTTGAATCTCTTGAGTGCTCCAGCCACCATTCACCCAGTTGAGCTGCTGCTGTTCTTTTGTGACTATTCAGCTGCTGTTCAGTCAGTCAGGTGGCAGGATGGCTTGGATTTCTTGGCTGTTCTAGCTGCCATTCACTAAGCTGAGCCACCACTTATCTTTCTTGACTATTTCAGCTGTTGTTCAGCCATTTAAACCACTGCATGACTTCACACATGGATTTCAAATGGAACAAGACTCAAGAATATGATTATTTAACATTAGTTTGTACATATTCTACTTGTCTAGCCTCCCATCCTCATCATCATCCTCATCCTCATTGTTATCCTCCTCCTCCTCCTCCTCCTCCTCCTCCTCTTTCTCCTCCTCCTCCTCCACCTTGTCACCCTCCTCCTCCTCCACATCCTCGTTGTCTGTGAATCCCACATCTAGGATTGCATTCCCTGTCCTTGCCTGCTTTTCAGAGGCTATCCTTCTGTCCTCTGCTTTCTCCAACATTTCTATCCATCTCTTCCTGTCCTCCTCCTGCCACTTCTTTACCCATCCTGGTGTGAATGACTCTGCAAGCCTGTAGTTGCTCCTGGTCTGCATCTCCAGGGCTGTACACAACCTGACTAGTTCTTCAGTCAGGTTGACTATCCTCTTGCTGTTCTCCTGGATAGCCTGCATTGGTGTTTGCACCAGAGTGGTGAAGTATGCAATGCAATGGGGATTAAATGATCTGTGATCTTGAACCTATGCAATGCAATGGGGATTAAATGATCTGTGATCTTGAACCTATGCATATCTCTTGTTAGCTGCTATGATAATCATCACATCTCAAAACTTACATTGTCTTGCATTGTGCCAGAAATCCCAATAGCTGTTTCTGGCCTTGGTTCTGCCACCTGGGTGGCCTCTATCAATGGCCGCCAAAAGAGTTGTGGCAGGGCCTCTGTGCCCCCCATTGGCAAGCCAGCTATTATGATCCATGCTCCTTCTGTATCCAAGGATAACTGGAGACAGCCTTCAATCACTCTACAGGGTGTCCAAGATGGTTGGCCTTGCAGAGCTTAGTGGATCGCACTCAATGAGATAATGAGGGAACATGCCAAGTTAAGGCAGAGAGGGTCAATGACCGCTGTTAACAAGATTAAAGCTTAAGGCTTTAATTTCTACTTGTACAGGCCTTATATACCTATGAGACACTATATACTTGTTATAGGTAGTTGGGCTGTTCTACTTGTTGTCTGCAGTCTTGACCATGATGCGCATCCTAGCTGATGGCATCCTACTGTTATTGATATTACAATGAGTCAGTGTCCTCATTCTCACTGCTGTGTGATGTTCCATCACTTTCCTCTGACTCATAATTTCCTTCTCTTGATTCTATCTCCATGGACTCTCCTCCATTCTCGCTCTCCATTCTCTTGGTGCTTCCATCTGCATCGGAGATTGGATCAGTTGATCCATGGCTATCTTCTTCATCCTCAGGGTATTCCAGAATATCCTCTAGAGTTATCTCTATTCCTGCTTCTCTTGCCAAGTCCTGCATGGCATTGTAATACTCCCCTTCTTCATCTTCATACTCCTGAGCTCGCAACTGATCTGTGGTCTCCTGTACCCATCTTGTAAAGTTGAATAGTTGTTCTTGTTCCTCTCAGTCCGGACTATTCATAACATTATCCCCTTCGTAAGGTCTGATGTCCTCATAAGACATATCCTCAGTATAATCTGACAGGCTCTCCTGTGATGTTTGATTTGGCAACGGGGTCCCAGTCATAGTAGGGGTCGGGTTCTGGAGAGTTGCTTTGGTAACTTGGTGGTCTGGGGATGGTGGGTCTTGGGTGAGGTCGATGATGAGGGGTTCTCTGGAGCGAGTGGTGGTGGGTGTGTTGAAGGACCAATTCAGAAAGTCAGTGGCTTCTACCAGTAGATGTGGTGGTGGCATTGGTGGCCAGAATGATGATGGAGGCATCTTGAATTCGGGTGTGGAGGGGTCTGGCTGAGGCAGGGTGCTGCTCGATGTTTGCAACAATGTGTCGAATATTGTTGTTTGTGGTTTCGCGTGTGAGGGATTGAGCTCTGCTTGGTATTCCTTGTGGGCGGCAATACAGGCCAGGTACCATACTTGCAGGTTGATGTTGGTAAGGGTTTCTTTTGCAGTGCTTCTCGTAATGGCCGGGGGCAATCTTTCAACAATATCGACATTGGTATCACGGGCATCCTGCCTTGATATGGCCATATCAATGGCAGCAATTGCAGCGAGTTCTGGTGTTGGATAGGTGGTTGGTGGTAGTCCTGGTGGGGGTGTCATTAGAAGCAGATATAACTTGTATAGCACTTGGTGGTTGGTTATTTGTATCTACCATGGGAGGGTTGGAAGGTTGGGTGGTGGTCCCCATACATAGGTAGGACAGGGCGGTCCTGACTTCCACTTCCATTGCTTGGGCTTGGGATCGGACTCTCAAATGGGAATTCGGTGAGAGCAGTTGATAACATGGCAGAAATGGTAGTGCAGTCCTGTTCCTCTGTTGTGCTAGAAAGAATAGTGGTGCATAATTCTTGGAATTCTGTTGTTCAGTCGTAGATGAGGCGCTTGTGATACAGAAGAGCAGTAAATGTCATCCAGCAGGTGTCGACCAGGGGTACGATTGCTGGACTGTGTTTAAGACAGGTTCTGGTAATATGAAAGGGAACTTCATGTAGAAGGATGGATCGTATATCGGGTTGATTGGAGGGAAGGAAGGTATACTGGATGATATAAGGACTGTTGGTCCTGTCTGGTTGGTTGTCAACAGTATCAGCAGCAGGGCCAGGTTGGCTATTTCCTGTGATGTGGTTCGCCAGGGATATGATTCTTTCCCAGATGAGAAGGCGTCCATCATTGTCTGGCTCTGGGAGGTCTGGAGTGGTTGCTTGAGTATTGGGTGGTTGGATCATTGGTGGGGTTGTCTAGTTTGTGGGCCCTTTTATATTCTTCAATGATTTCCTTGGCATTCTCCAGGTTTGCTTCTGGCTCCCAGGAGTCCTTGGTGGGGAGGTATCTTTTCCATCTGACTAGGAATTGATACTTGTTCCAGAGTTTTCTGTTATCAGAAGTCTTATCAGAAGGATGTTTACTTTTAGCTACATTCCCATGTCACTATGAAACCATCAGTAGTGTACATCAGAAGGACTATTCTTACCACATACCTCATGTTTCTTATCTCTGACTCATGGTTACCTTGGTCCAGACTATTATAGTAGGAGTACAGCCACACTTAGAAGTATATAAGGATACAGTACAATACCTTGTATCCTTATCTTAGTGTTATAAAGTTCTTGCCTCCTATAACTCTTTGCCATAACCAGCTGGACTTATAGTGCTCCATTGTCTCCAAGTCATGCTTAGTAGGACAGGACCAAGTCTGTATAGACATCCTGTGTTGAACCCCATGCTACTCAAGAGCGAACCCCTAATCTGGGTAACATTTTCTGTGGTGCAGTATTGACTCAACCTTGTATTCTTCTTCTCCATTGACAAGGTCAGGAGGTGGGGTTGTGTTGTATTCCCCATGTGTGTTGTTCTCTTCTGCAGGCATTAGGAGGCTTGCATGAAACTTGTTGTGGATCTTCCATTTGATGGGTAATTTTAGCTCATAGGTAACAGGTCCAAGTTTTCTTGTTATGGTGAAGGGACCTTCTTGGCGTTGGGCCAGTTTCTTTGAAGTGTACTGAATTGGGAGGTTGCAGTTGTCTAGCCAAACCTTTTGTCCAACTTTCAGATTGATATCTGGCCAGTTATATCTTGCAGCCATTTTTAGTCTGGCTTGTTCATGTGCAGCTTGTGCTTCTTGGCGTATCTTGGCAAGGTATTTAAACTTCTCTCCTATTGCTGGAATGTTCGTTGGCTCCTTGGAGGTCGGAAATCCTTTGGGGGTTGATCCATAGAGGAGTTCACATGGGGTATGTTGGTGTTCAGCATGTGTCTTCGAGTTGTGAACATATTCCAAGAGTGGAAGTGCCTTTGCCCATTTGTTTGGGTTTGATGAGCAATAGATGCCAAGGTATAGTTCTATTTCCTGGTTGAATCGCTCTGTTTGTCCGTCTGTCTGTAGGTGGTAGGCGGTAGAGAGTGCTTGTTTGATTCCAAGTTGTTTGTAGAATTCTTTCATGGATTTGGCGGTGAATCTGGGGTTGTGATCACTGAGAACCTTTTCAGGAAGGCCAAATCTAGAGAATAGCTGTTTGATAAGAATTTCAGCGATCTTGTCCACATTGGCAGTTTTTGCAGTAGGTTCTAGAATTATCCCCTTTGTAAGCTGGTCAACCACAACCAGTATAGAATCATGGGGTCCATCCGGGGGTAGGTCTGTGATAAGATCGATCAAGATATTCGAGAATGGGCAGGTAGAACAGGGTCCAGGGATAGGTTGAAGTGGTGGCTTCAGGGGGTGGCGATTGATCTTGTATTGTTGGCAAGCACCACATCCTCAGATGTAGTTCTTGACAAATGATTGCATCCCAGGCCAATAGGCGTACTCCTGGAGTTTTCTAGTGGTTTCTGCAATTCCAGGATGTCCTGCGGTTGGTGAGTCATGTACTCTTTGCAGTAGGTGGCATCTGAGATGTAGATCTTGAGGTATAAATAGCTTTCCATGAACATGTGGGTGTCCTGAGTCATCTTCTTGGGCGATGTCGGTTTGTTTCTTCTTCTTCCACAGCTCCTTTATTTCATGCTTGGTAGTTTCGTCAATAATACAGATGTGCTGTGGTCGTTTTGGGGTGAAGAATTTATTGGGTAGGGCAACAATCTGTTTGTTGTCCTTCATCTTGGGTTCATGGTCAGGTCGTCTTGAGAGCGCATCTGCTGGTCCATTTTTCTTTCCAGGGATGTGCCGGATTTTGATGTCAAATTGTTGTATGTAGGCAATCCATCAAGCTTGTCTTCTACTGCGATCCTCAGGTTTTCTCCAGCAGTGAAGGTTATTGTGAATCTGACCATACAATGGTCTTGTGAGATGATCCTTCAATGTGGTGGTGCCATTCCTTGAGTGCTTGGATTATGGCAAAGAGTTCTTGTTTGGAGCAATGATAGTTGCATTTGGCTGGTGAGAATCCTTTTGAGAAGTATGTGACCGGGTGTTTAACTCCATTATTGTCACATTGAAGGAGGACTGCTCCTGATGCAAATAGTGATGCATCACATTCAATTTCGAAGGGTTTGTCTCAGTCTGGTACCATTAGTACTGGTTCACTTTGAAATTTTCTCTTGAGAGTATCAAAGGCATTTTGGCATTCTTCTGTCCATTTGAATTTCTTGGTTTTGGACATTAAGGCATTGAGGGGTTTTGCCCATGTGGCATATTGATGTATAAACTTCCAGTAGAAGTTGCAAAATCCTATGAATTTGCGTACATCGTGTGGGGTAGTCAGTGTTGGCCATTCAGCAATGCCTTTGAGCTTTGCTTGGTCCATTGAGACTGAGTCCGGAGTGATGATAACTCCTAGATATTTGAGCCATTGGCGTTCAAATTCGCATTTCTCAGTCTTGAGGTATAGATCATTGTCTTTAAGTATCTTGAGTACTTCTCTTGTAAGACGTTGGAGTTCTTGTTTTGTTTTTGTGTGGATGAGAATGTCGTCCATGTGAACTGATTACTCCTCCATTATCGATGAGTTTTTGGAATAGTGAATCCATCATGGTTTGGAAGGTTGCTGGGGAGTTGCACATTCCAAAAAACATGACTGTAGGTTCAAATAGTCCTCAGGGTGTTCTGAAGGCTCCTTTCCATTCATCTCCTTTGCATATACGGATGTTGTTGTATCCTGCTCATACGTCAAGTTTGGTAAAATATTGTGATCCTCGGAGTTTGTCAAGAATGTGTGAGATGAGGGGAAGGTTGTATGCATTCTTGACAGTGTGTTCGTTAAGGTACCTGTAGTCTTGACAGGGACGTAACTTTCCATCTTTCTTTCCTACAAAGAAGAAAGGTGAGGCCATTGGTGATTTGGATGGTCAAATGTATCCTTTCTGAAGATTTTCCTTGAGGAATGTGTTGAGTTCCTTTTCTTCATTAAGGGAGAGTTGGTAGGATTTCATGGCAATTGGTTTGAATGATTCCTTGAGTTCAATCTTGTGATCCCATGGTCATTGTGGGAGGAATCGTTTGGCTTGTTTCTTGCTGAATACTGGGAGGTATTCGTGGAATTCTGTGGGTACAACTTTTCTTGGGTTGTTGTTCTTCTTTTCTCCATGTTTGTCATATCCACACCAAACCTAGAGCTTAACCATTAGGCTTCGGCTTCTCGACTCCACGTGTGCTCCACACGACAACCCTATGCCCTCCAACTCGGCCCCGACTGGCTCCGACCGCAACCCTTCGCCCCGATCACGCGACCTACCTCTACACGTGCCACGACCACCTGACCCTCGGTGCTCCCATTGTCCAGTTCTCCATTCTCCAGTCCATAATCAGAATACGTTACCAGTCTCCATACCCGTACCGGTCTCCATTCCATTCGAAATTATTCGTAATCCGCTTGTAACCATATGGGTCTCCGCTTTCGCTCCGCACGTAGTCAGTACGAGTCATCATTCGTCGAGCTAGTAGTATATATACCGTAGGCACTTGGCTTGTACTCCTCAGTCTGATAATCGAATCGAGCAGCGGACCAGTCCCCTGTTCCCTATCCTCCTCTCTCTCTGCCTCGCTCCGCTTCGGCCCCGACTTCCTGAAATACGGACTCGGACAGTAGGAGGGCACAGCACATAAGCTGAGGCCAGCAAGTCCACTCTCCGCCCGAAGTACTCCGCCTCGGTCCCGCCGTCTACGTACTGACGTCGTCCCGTCCCCCGGTTACCTTATACCAAGGATACCACCCCGACCCTCCAGCTTCGGTTCCGACCCGCACCGGCTTTAACAATGTTGTACAGCAAGGAATTGTGATGCTGAGGCTTTGAAGTTGATTTCTTTGAAGCTAGTAGGCTCGAGGGTGGAGATGTGGTTGAGTTGGTCATTATAGATCCAATCAGGTTCCATAGATTGGATGAGTTCTTGGTAGATAGTGTTGTCCCAACGTTTGTTTCTCCAGTGTAATTGTTTGGCATCCCAGTTGATGTCTGGGTTGTGTTCTGTGAGCCAAGGGAATCCAAGGATGAGTCTTGGGCTTCCAAGGGAGACTACTTTTGGTTTGATCTCCATATCCTTTCTGTTAACCATTAGGTTGAGGATTGTATAATGGGTGGCTGTCCCATTTTTGTTAATGGATCCATCAGCATTTTGTACTTCGATGGGTCAATCGAGGGGTACTGTCTTGAATGAGTGTTGTCTGACCATTTCAGGGTTGATGAAATTTCCTGCTGCTCCTGAGTCAAGTAGGGCAAGTAGTTCCATGCTTTTGGGTCCTTCCTTAGTGATTTTGTGTTTTTGGGTTCAGCAGGGTAGATGTATTATGCGTGCTGACAATTCCTGTAGTTTTACGACATTAATATCATTTTGTGGGTAATGAAAGGAAGGGGGTCTTTGTGGAGGGCTAGACATGGTGGCTAGTCTCCTTAGGCAAAATCCTTAACCAGAGGGGAGTCTGGGTGGTTGGATTTGTTTGCGAAGTGTTCATAGATGTCCTTGACTTCTTTGTTGGTTGTGTCTTCTAATATGTTGTATGGGGAGTTCTTTTTCCTATAACTTGCTTGTCTTCTTCTGGATATCGCATTTGACCAGTTTCTGGTGTCCAAATTGCAGGGATAATTCAGATCGGCGATATATTGTTTTCTTGGTGGGGCATTTGCAGGTGAAATGTCCAGTCTTGCAGCAGTTGAAGCATCTCTTCTCCTTGAGATCCCTTCTCTGAGCATCTGTGAGGATTGCATTGAGGGCTTCATGGGTGCGCTCCTGTACCAACTGGTGGAGTCTATCTTCTTCGGTTTCCTCATCTTCATCAGCTTCCTCGGTGAGTAGATCTGGCTCTTCCTCAAAGTCAAGGTTGTAGACTGCTTCGGCAAGTTGATCAATATCCATTGCGTTAGGGTCTGTTGCTTGATAGGGGAGTGGGACATGGTGTGTAAAAGCATTTCTTTTCTTTTTAAATGAGTGAGGGCATGAAGTCATTGGAAATGAGAGAGTTCCTTGAGTTTGCATATAGTTGCATTGAATTTGTAGTATTTGATATGCTGTTCAAGCTTGTTTGAACCAGTCGTTGAGTTTGTTTCCTGGATTGAGGCTAATTGTCTTGATTGTGACAGGGCAATCCATCCCGTTCTTGAAATAGTTGACCGCCGCCACTCCATCTCCAAGGTCAGCCTGATAGGCAAGTATCTGGAACTGGGATATGTAATTGTTGATATATCGTCCATTCTGTTTGAGGTGGCGGATTCTGTCCATTGCGTCTGCAGGGACATTGTTTGGGGTGAAGGATGTGTTGAGTCCTTCCAGGAATTTCTTCCATGTTGGAAGGGTCTGGCTTCCATCAAGTTCCTTGTTTGATTCCAGGAATGCTCCTCTCCATGTTGCAGCGGGGCTGGTGGACATGTATGAAAGGGCAAATTGTATCTTGGTCTTGTCATCAGAAAAGGCTCCAGGCTTTGCATCAATGTATAATTGTACTGCATCCTTCCAGAGGTGGTAGTAGTCGGTTTCTCCATTAAAGGTTGGGAGTGTATTGATCTTTGTGGAGGAGGCCATATCGTTAATGTCAGAGGTTGTGGATTCCTCATCAGAAGTGTGAATAGACCTGGTAGTGGGGCTAACTTCGGATGGTTCAGATTGTACAGGGGAACTGGATCAAGGTGGTGAGTGTACCAGTGATCCAAGTGGTGATATGAGGGGTGAAGATGTTCTTGGGGGTTCCTGTTGCAAAGTGTTGTCACAAGGTCTTGTACTTGTTGAGGGTTGAGGACTGGAGGATGGGGCAGGTGTTCTGAATCGGCTCCCCAAGCTTTGAGCAGGTAGAGGTGGCAGTTCTTTCAGGTGGTGGTTGTTTGGGTAGGGATTGAAGAACTGATGCTGGGGGTACTGGGTATCCTGGGTCTTCTGTTCAATGTTGAACTCTCTCAGTAGGTTGTGTGGGGTATGGTGCAGAACCAGAGGGTGAACGAGTGAGGGGTATAGGTTTTGTTTTCTTTTTATGGTCCGTGGTGGAGGGGGTGTGAAGTCGGGTTTGGAGTTGGTTGTTGACCAGTCAGAACTGTTAGATTCTTCATAGTCAGTGGTGAGGGGGTCATTTCGGTTTGTAGACAGGGTGTAGAGGGAAGAAGTCGAAGGTGAAGGTGGGGTTGAGGGTGAATAAACAATGCTTGTGGGTGTGTTATCCCAATTGACGCTTGAAGGTGTGGATGACCTATATACAATGCTTATGGGTGCATTATCCCAATCAACACTTAAAGGTGTGGATGACCTATCAACGCTTTCGGTGCATCTGACCAAGGGTGCAGAGGGTATGGTGGCCTGCTCTACAGGGGTGTATCACTGGACAGTGACAAGGTGTGTTGTCAGATACGGTTGGCACTTGGATAGCGATAAAGCATATCATCTGCCGGTGTGGAAGGGTAGTAACAAGGCATACCGATGCCACAGGGTGTATGATGGAGGTTGTCCAAAGGAAGCTTTAATCTAATGTTATGATCCATGCTCCTTCTGTATCTGAGGATAACTGGAGATGGCCTTCAATCACTCTACAGGGTGTCCAAGATGGTTGGCCTTGCAGAGCTTAGTGGATTGCGCTCAATGAGATAACAAGGGAACACACCAAGTTAAGGCAGAGAGGGTCAATGACCGCTGTTAACAAGATTAAAGCTTAAGGCTTTAATCTCTACTTGTACAGGCCTTATATACCTATGAGACACTATATACTTGTTATAGGTAGTTGGGCTGTTCTACTTGTCATCCACAGTCTTGACCATGATGCGCATCCTAGCTGATGGCATCCTACTGTTATTGATATTACAATGAGTCAGTGTCCTCATTCTTACTGCTGTGCAATGTTCCATTGCTTTCCTCTGACTCATAATTTCCTTCTCTTGATTCTATCTCCATGGACTCTCCTCCATTCTCACTCTCCATTCTCTTGGTGCTTCCATCTGCATTGGAGATTGGATCGGTTGATCCATGGCTATCTTCTTCATCCTCAGGGTATTCCAGAATATCCTCTAGAGTTATCTCCATTCCCACTTCTCTTGCCAAGTCCTGCATGGCATTGTAATACTCCCCTTCTTCATCTTCATACTCCTGAGCTCGCAACTGATCTGTGGTCTCCTGTACCCATCTTGTAAAGTTGAATAGTTGTTCTTGTTCCTCTCAGTCCAGACTATTCATAACACCAGCAGCTTCATACCTGGCCTTTGCCTTCACACAAGGGGCACATTTTGTGATAGTGGGAGCTATAGTGACTTATTAGCAAAATAGTTCAATCAAAAGTGTAATATTAGTACTACTCACCTAAGGACTCTTGACATGCCAACCACCTTGGTGAGGCATCACACACAGGGGTTATGCTCCCCTATTTTATGTGGCTGTTGTTCTCCCAGCCACCACCCCTGCTCCCACCTCAACTGCTCCAACCTCATCCTTGCAGACAGTTCATCTGCTCTCCTTTGTTCAATGAAGGGCCCTGTTTGCCCCTGCCCCCATACCAACCCCTCTGACTCCTCCAACTTCATCCATACAGACTGATCATCTGCCCTTCTTTGTTCAATGGTGGGCCCTGCCTTCCCCTGCTCTCTCTCCCTCTCCAATACTTCCATCCTTATGCTTGCAGCATGTTCATCCACTCTCCTCTTCAATCGTTTCTCCCACCTCACCGTTACCTGCTCCTCCATTTGAGCCCCAGTGCTATCATCATTGTCATTGTTGTGCTCAGGTGCTGGGTGCTTTGATGGGCTGCAAGTGGTAGTGGTAGCAATGGTGGGTGGTTGGAGTGTTAGGTGGGAGGGGCCTAGGGTGGCAGGTCAGTGATAGGTTTGGTGTGAGGGGCCCAGAGTGGGAGGTGGCTGGTAGGTTGGGCATGAAGGACCCAGGATAGGGGTGCCAGTTTGTCCTCTGGCTGTCCTGGCACTGGCTGGCTTGCTCTTTGAGGTGGTGCAGGAGTCCATTTTGCAAGGGGATGACACGATGTGTAGGATGCAATGTTGGGGATTGAGATTGAGGATTTTGCACTTTTTATTATGTTTTCCTCCCTGCAGGATGTGGGTTGTGGCATTGTAATCCTGCCCTCAGAGTCATAACTAAACTTTTCAAACTTGAGCTTAGCTTATTCTGTGAATCCTGCCTTGTTGCTATGTTTTCAGTTGCTGTATACTGGTTGAGTTTAAGTTATAAAACATTTTGAACTTGAGTTTAGCTTATTCTGTGAATCCTGCCTTCTTGCTATGTATTCAGTAGCTATGTACTGGTTGAGTTTGAGCTTATAGCTTAAATCTAGGCTCTCTTTTGCAAAATGTGCCTTCTTGCTTCACTTCCTTCACTATATTTAGATGATATTGCTGGTGGCTAAATTTAATACTTCTACTTTTGGAAACCCTCTCACTTTTTCTATTTGATCCATCTTTGCAGCCATGATATCCCAGGAAATCAATGATCCCATACATAATATGCTTGGTGTGGTAGCATATTGTACACTACTGCACCTATGCCTGCTGTGGCATTACCGCACCCTACTGACATGCATGCTGTGACACTACTGCACCCTACTGCCATCACTGCTGTGACATACCACACCCTACTGCCATCACTACTGTGACATACTGCACCCTACTGCCATTGCTACTGTGAGATTACTGTACCCCTACTGTGTCTGCTGTAGTTATAAAATGGATTTGTGGAAGAGAACTTGAGTCTGAGCCTAACTGATAATATTTGGGGTGGTTGATCCACTTGAATCCCAGGGTGCCATAGGCAGGAAATCATATAAGGAACAGAATTGCCAACTTCAATCTTCACAAGCCCACATCTACTATGTCCTCCCCTCTTGATCTCAAGCTTGATAGCATTTTTGAGATGCACCCTGAGTTAGCTGATCAGGTTTGGCACTTGGTGACCAAACTCAAGCAGCAAGACCAGGTGCAGTTGCCCACCATAACCCTGCCTGGCCCTTAAAAGCAAAACATGGGGAGGTCACAAGATGAGGATAATAATGAGGTGGATGCAGCAGGTGTGGCAGATAGGGCAGGGCAGCAAGGCAGGGAGGAATGGGAGCAGAGAAGGAAAATGGGGGGGGGGGGCAACCCTTGTGTTCGATGTCTTAAACTGAAGCAGCTGTGCCACCCAACTGACAGTGGGTATATGCACTCTGGATGGATTGTGTGGCTTACAAGTTTACAGGGCATGATGTGACAAGGTGCATTTCATGTGTACAAGCAAAAAGGAAGTGTGAATCTGCAATGGACTTCAGGTCAGAAGATTGAATGGCTGAGGCTGTTTTCAATCGGGTCCCTTGGTACCAGCAAAAGCCCTCACTTTTGGCTCCTGCAGAAGCTTCCACCCCCATTACCAAATCAGAACTTGGTATTGCAGGAGCAATGGAGGGTGTTCTAAGTTACAGGGTGAACAATTATGAACTTGGGGGGTAAGCTAACTCAAGAGGCTAGTGAGTCAAAATCTCAGGTCACATATTACCAAAAATCTAATACAAAGGTCTGCAGACACTCTCCTGGACAATGACTCTGAAAGGATTGAGCTATCTGAGGAGTATTTCAGGTATCAGATGGCTCTTGAAGAGTACTGCTTGAGTGACCAGAGGCTCCATGAAGTTCTATTTGGTACTGAATTGTAATATCACCTATGGTCTTGGTTGGCCCATTCTTTTGAAAGTCAACTGTGTGAAGTAAGCAATCAGTAGCTAAAGAAATAAGTGAATATGAAAGTCATAAAGGTATATCAAGAGAGTCAAGCAATTGACTTGCAAGTGTTCTCTTCAGAATATATCTATACATGGATGTGTGAAGTCATCCAGCTGCTTGACTGACTGAACAGCAGCTGAATAGTCACAAAAGATCAGCAGCAGCTCAACTGGGTGAACAGCAGCTGGAACACTCAAAAGATTCAAGTCATTAGACTAGTAGAATATATCTATACCTGCATGTCTGAAGTCATCTAGCTACTCGACTGACTGAATGACAGCTGAATAGTCAAGAAAGGTCAGTGGCAGCTCAACTGGGTGAATGGCAGCTGGAGCACTCAAGAGATTCAAGCTATTAGACTAGTAGAATATATCTATATGTGCATGTCTGAAGTCATCTAGCTACTTGACTGACTGAACGACAGCTGAATAGTCATGAAAGGTCAGCAGCAGCCAGAATGGTCAAGAAATTCAAGTCATCTGAATAGTAGCATATGTATACTTGAATTCTCTACTGTTGCAGCCACTGTTTGCCTGGTTGAGCTGCCACTGACCTTTTGTGACTATTCAACTACTATTCATTCAATTAAGCCACTGCATAACTTCACAAATAGACCCAACTAAGTTAGAGCCTGTTAGATTTTGTAGCCTTTTTTTCTAGTTTTCCTGTGCTACCAATCAAGCCACCACCTTTGTTTTTGTGCATTGGTTGGGGGTCTTGAATTTTGTAGTAATTTCTTTAGTTTATCTATGTCTCTGGTTGAACCACTGCCACTTACCAGAGTACTGCCCAGTTGTTGTACACCCTTCCCTAGGGGATGTCAATTGGTGGACACCAGCTTTCACACCTTGCATCCAATTTGATATAACAGGACCAAGCAAGTCAGCTTTCCTACTCTACAAAGGGGAAGCATTAATGGGCAGTCAGGCCAAGTGTACTGGCTGGTCAAGTAAGTGAGTCCCTTGGTTTTGGGAATCAGGGAGGTTGAATGCTGGGACCATATGTGACCCTGTCTAGTATACTTCTTGATAGATAGCTGGGAGAAGACTGGCATGTCCTGAACCTAGTCATTGATGCTCCTGTTATGATTAATGGAATAGTTGGGGGATTTGGTATTGAGTCACTAGAGGTGAAATTCTTGGATTGACTCAAGACTGACTATTGCAAAAGCATTTGCCAATGATCTTTTCATTAATTAAGAATGAAGGTTAGGGGATTGAAAATGATCAGTTACCATTGTTGTCTTAACAGTAAACTATGTCGACTAGGGATTGGGCAACCTCAAATTTGATGTGTCACTTGGCACCTTACCAGAAATCAAAGTCTTTTAGGGCAGGCCCTAGCCAACTTGGGCCCAGGCTCAATTTTTGCCATATTACTGCACATGATTGCACACTACCACACATTACCACATATTACTGCACATTACTGCTACTTTACTGTGATACTACTGTGACACTAGTGTGGTAAGGTGCAGTAGTGGTGGCAGTAAATTCACTATGCCCTGTTTGGATCCAGGCTTGGCTAGTTCCCTTGTACCTTGAGACTGGGAGAAAACTGGTACCAACTACTAAAGAGGACTTGGAAAGATGTAAGGATGCTTACTTGGGGGTATCCTTCACTAGGGACAAGGGTGCCTTGCAGGAACCCAAGTGAACAGAAGCAATGTCTATTTGAAAGGAGACTAAGGAACTTGACCCCTCCTAGCTACTATATACATGAGGTAGCAGATTCTAATGGGTGTCACATTGGAGAAGTATGAATCCTGGTATAAGCCAGGTCTGTGGGCTTACAGTACATGTTTTACCCTTTACCCAGTCAATTCAACTGAAATCACTCATATATCCTCCAAAAAATACACCAAGATATAAAGATACAACCCCACAGATTGCCCTGACAGATCACCAGCCATAATATTTGACCTTGTTCAGACTCTTCTCCCCAACCTTCCATTTTCCTCCATTCTTGTAAAGCTGTGCCCCTGGCAACTTGCTACCATATCCATAAAGATGGAACATCAAAAATATATGGTCATTGTGGAATGCCTGCACTGTCCCATTGAAATGCAGATTACTTTATGGGATTGAAAACAAAGTTTGTTAACAAGTTTGATAATTCTGGCTTGATAAGTTTGTGGGGGAGAGGTTGTTGCAAATCTCCAGAAATCTATTTAATTCTAATGTTTTTAGGGTTTTGGTATGGTATTCTCTTAGTCTCCAAACTAGACAAATAGTTGTACTATCTGAATATAGAGGAAACTTCAATATTTGTTACTATTTAATATGTTAACTAATTTCTTCATGATTCAATAAGTCAGGCAAAGCACAAGCTTCTGCAATCAATGAGTCTCCATAGACCTAGCAGACAGGATTTTCTAATAGGCTCTTGCATACTACATTCTTTCTCTTGACAATACAATAACTTTACACTACCCAGTGAGACAGGCTTCTTGCAAGCTCCTGCAGTAAGTGTCTTAAACTAGTAGGCCTAGTGGACAGTGTTATCTAACAGGCCCTAGCACACTACAGCTTCTAAACAATGCAATAAGACTTTATACTACTCAGCAAGACAGGCTTCTTGCAAGCTTCTGCAGTAAGTATCTTTAAGCTAGATGAACCTAGTGGACAGCATATTCAATGGGCCCTAGTATACTATGTTCACTTCTCAATTAAACAGCTCTACAATTCAATGGTATACTTCTGAGGCAAGGCCTCTAAGAGGAACCTGAAGAAACAGAGGTTGGTGAATTTTCTACTTAAGAACAGAAAAGTCTTATCAACTTGTATTCAGCTCTTGAGTCAAGCAGAAGGGTCTGTCAATATCTCAATTGTTTCAAAGGGTCTGTGGTTAAAGAGTATAACTCTCTCAGTCTCTGGTGGTCTATGACTGAAGAAAATTGTATACAAACACTTTATATTCCTATCCCAATCAATCATACAATTGGGGGGGGGAATAGGCAAGTGGTTTCTTACCTCCTATGTAATTTACAGACAAGTTTTTATAACAAAATAAAATTAACTTATGGGTATACATGAAACAAGCATTCAGCATCATCATTTTATTGTCTCCTCATCATTTATGAGCATTATTCTATGAGTTCTGATATCAGTGACATCAATTTGCTCTCAGGAACTTGCTCCCTAGGTGCCTGGCTAATTATAACACAACCAGTCAGGTTAGCAAGTTTCCTTGCTAATGGTTATCTATATGTTTTATCTTGTTCTTAGATTCACCACACCCAGGTTCTCAACTCTAATGTTCTAAAGGTTCATTTTGGTAGTCTTTAGGCAATAAAATAATGCTAGAATTAATTAACTTGTTCCATTCTTATTGATCTCTATTTTCAAGTCCATCATTTCTGATCTCTTTACTTTTGTCTGGGAGTATTTGGCCTTAAGTACCCTCTTGGATACCCCCATCCAATCCATTATGTTTCAATACCATCAGAACTATTCCAAGAGAATGTTCTCACTAGGACATTAGCTTAATCCCTAAATTCTCTTGTCAAGATTCATTCCAAGACCTGTCACTATGGCTAGGTATTATCTAAATGACATAGGTATTATAATTTGTTCACTTTCTAGGGCAAAAACAGAGGAATGGGTCTTTCGTACAGTCATGAGTATCTTAACTAATATCTTAGTTAACACAGTATTGGATACAACACCCAGATACATTCATACCAGAGTCATTCTTCCATAGCCTTATCACTAATAAGTTAGTTCATATCAATTTTACTTGTCTGGGTATTCTGGGTTCAGTTTCTGAGATGTCTGCCTTCACATACTTTAGATAGTATTCTAACCTCTCATACCCAGTGTCTGACAATGGCCATATACTGATATTATTCAGTAATGGAGAGTTAGTTACTTTGTTAACCAGTGATTTCACAAATGAAATGATTTTGTGGTGCAGCACTGTGGCTGCAACAATTGGTATTGAAGCTATGTTTCTGACCCCTAAATTCCCCTCATCTGTCAACTGCTTAACTAATTTCATCAAATACTCACATCAGGACCCATGCCACATCCCTATCTCCAAGAACTTGCAAAATCTCATCCCTGAAGTCCACCATTGCTTTCCCCAGAACCCACCCTGCTTGTTTCCTGTCCTTTACACTTATGTAGGTTCATGCATTGTGTGAAAAGACATAATGGTATATATGCATGGTGGCTGAGAGCCATGATGTGATGGTGGCAGTAACAGTGTGACCTCTGCCACCCTTGCCAACACCACTTATGCCCTCAATGTTGCTGTGGACATGGCAACCCTCTCATTATCTGCATCCAATAATCCCCCAGCAGCAGGCGACCAGGGCTACAACATCCTTGTGGAATCTCCTCAATCAGTCACAAGTGGCAGCAGCCTTGATTCCAGTGTCCTTGCCGATGCCACCACTGCCCTTCACAATGTTACCACATGTGAGTCAGCTGGCACCTGAACCCTACTGAAACTTACAAATTTCCTCCCCACTCAGATGACAATCATAGTTCAGGTGGGGAATCTTTGATGAATCAGACACATCCTGTTACCCGGGTTAGGGGTTCGCTCTTGAGTAGCACGGCGTTCGTGGCAAGATGTCTATACAGACTTGGTCTTGTCCTACTAGGCGTGACTTGGAGACGACGGAGCACTATAGTCCAGCCTGGTTTAAGGGCAAAGAGATATAGGAGGCAAGAACTGTATAACACTAAGATAAGGATACAAGGTATTGTACTGTATCCTTATATACTTCTAAGTGTGGCTGTACTCCTACTATAATAGTTTGGACTGGGGTAACTATGAGTCAGAGATAAGAAAACATGAGGTGTATACTAAGAATAGTCCTTCTGATGTACACTACTGATAGTTTCATAGTGACATGGGAATGTGAACTAAAAGTAACCGTCCTTCTGATGTGGTTTCTGATAACATTAGGTCTGTTTCTAGAGTTGTTTTCCATACAACTCGTTAGTTTCCTTCTTCCGGGTATTCAGCTAGGTAATTTGGTTCATAGTAATCGATCTGTGGTGGGTCGGTGGAGTCTGGTCTGGGGGGAATGACGGGGGAAAAGGTGGGAGTGGGAGTTCTGTGAAGATCGAGTATGGTGGCAGTTTCTGGGGATGGGGGTTGTCCTGGGTAAAAGATGTCGTATAGAAGGCATCTGAAATGGGGACTTTCGATCCTTTCTTCTGGTGGGGTGATTTGGTTTGCTTCAGAAGGAACTGCATGGTTCTCCTGTGATGTTTGATTTGGCCATGTCGTCATAGCACTCCTCGTAGTAATCGTCATGGGTGAGATCGATGTATCGATGGTGAGTTGTGGGAATGGTCAAGGGACGGGTTGTAGGATTTCTGGAGTAGGGGGCGTGTCGAGTCTTTTGACTTGGGCATTCGGTCCGTTTATGGCATGGTTGGAAGACAGTGCAATGGGGGCATCTATATTTGATGCAGTTGTATGAGTAGTGCCCTGGGGCATATTGCTTGCATCCGAGGCAGGCAAATTGGGGGCAGTCCATGGCCCAGTGTCCTGTGTGTCTGCATTGGATGCAGACTGATCTGTCAGTGGTTCGGGGGTTGGTTCATGGGTGAATGGGATTGGGAGAGTTCCGAATCGGGACGTTGTTACTGGTGACAGGTGTGGGTGGTGTCCTTGGTGGGGGTGAGAAGTCTGAAGGGATTTCTGACACTGGTGGGCTTTCTTCCCTTGTTGGGGATGGTGGTGATGATAGCGGCAGTGGTCGTCGTGGTAGTGGTGGGGATGGTTGTGGTGGGGGGCTGCGAGGTATGTACCTCATCTCGTTTGGGTAGGTTCTTCAACACCTCGGACATGAGGCTCGATCTTGAGCGGAGAAGTCGCTCGAGTGATTCTGCCCAGGCGCGTTGCGTATTGTACGCAGTAGCGAGAGCCTTAGTCTGTCGTACGTGGTGGGTATAGTCATACCAGAGTTGTCGGTCGTATTCTGAAATTGAAGTGTGTTCCAATTTAGTCGTAAAGGCTCCGTCAGTGGCAGCCTCGCGCAGATCTCCGTCAGAAGGGTGATCTGGTCCATATGATCGTACTCCAGCTGTATGGTATCTAAGGGAGGCAGCTGGGGCGGCTGTTGGTTCTGGGGTGTTGTTGGGGTCGGGGGTCTCATCCCTGAGGGAGGTGTATGTTGCGGCGAAGGTGTGAGAGGGGGTGTAGGGAGACAGGGCCGGAACGGGAGTTGTTTGAAGTGTAGTATGTTCAATGCTTGCATTGTTTATAATGACAACGGAGGATGATGAGGAGGTTGGTGAAGGTGTTGTTGAAAAAGGGGGAGTAGTTTGGGGGCGAGTGAGGTCGAGGTTCATGGGCATCTTTTAAGTACGTTTGGTGTGGGAGCGAAGTTGTCTTTGGTTGATTCTGGTGGGTTCCTGCTCTTTCTGGAGGATTCCATGAGCTTCTTTATACTCGGTCAAGTATTCTTCGGCATTTGTATGAAGTGTTTCATCGGTGATCCATTCGTTCTCCATGTGGGAGTATCCTTTCCATTTGACGTAGTATTGGAGTTTTCCGTGGTGTTGGCGGTGATTTAGAATGGCTTCTATTTTGTATTCCTCTTCTTCATTGATGATGTCTGGTGGTGGTGGAGTCGGATGAGATCCATATGCTTCTGTTTCGGTGTATGGAGTTAGAAGGTTTCTGTGGAATATTGGATGTATCTTCCATTTGATCAGAAGTTTTAGCTTGTAGGTGAGTGGCGATAAGACTTCTGTGATAAGGAAGGGTCATAGTCGTTTTGGGGATATTTTGTTGGAAATGAAGGGAAGTTTGAGGTTCTTGGCTTCTAGCCATACTTTTTGGTGTGTTTCAAGGGGTTTGACAGTTCTTCTGGTTCTTTGTTTCATAATATCGGCAGAGAGTTGATGTGCCGCTGAAAAGGTAGAAACTTTCGTAGGTTTTAAATATAGATAGTGGGCTTGTTTTCACTAAGCTTAGCCGCAATTCGATAAGCTTAAGCTAATACAAGTGGAATGAGATAGATAATGAACAGTTTCATCTTTTAGGGTGTTCTGGGGGTGCGTTCTGACAGCAAAATTCAAGAGAGTAGTGTTTTTAGAGGTTAACAAACAGCCGTTGAAGTTATCTTAGCCGTACGGTGCAACAATGAAAGGACAATCCCTGTCAATTCAAAGCACTGGGTCTCTGGTCTCTGGTCTCTGGTCTCTGAACTCTGGTCTCTGTCTCTGTCTCTGGGTTGGTCGATGACCGAAGAAATCACACTTAACGACTGCACACTAAATAGCCCTCTGAAACCGTTTTTGATCACGGCTCGCAGACTTGCGTGTGGAAGCGGGGGTGAGACCTCTTGCTTCTCCACGAACAAGTGCAACCGTATTTATATTGTTTGGATACATACGAGAGATAGTAAATATGAAATAGAAAACAATAAGCTTAATTGTTACAGGCACTGTAGAACATTTTGGAAGGTTCGGCAGCATTTCTACCTCACCCTGGGTTATGGGTTTTTCTCTGATTAACGAATGGCAATCCAGCCAGACATGTTCCGTGCTCGTCTGCATTATCCTGCGTCCACGCAAGCGCGTTAAGTTTCCGGATCAATTATGATCGGAATGTATAGCGGATGGACAATTCCTTGATCCATTGTAATTAATCTCAGTTAAGTAGTATGCCAAAGTGCCGGGACCCCCAAAGCACTTGTTAATTAGGAGTCTTTGATATTTCTAGGGTTTTGGGCATCAGGTATTGCCTCCTGAATGTTGGACATTCCATTCCGTGGTCTGGTCATCATTATTGAACTCGCTATAGACGTAACACGCCTGCGACAGCCGCTAGGTACATTCTTTTATGTTCAAACGCATTTGGGTTCATCGGAAAACTGCTCGTAAGGTCCCTTGATGCGACTGGGGTATACTCAATAGGCTATGTAGAGTCCTGAATCCCTCTGGAGAGCATTCTGATAGCTTGGTTCACTAAGCTTAGTGATAATGAGCTGGTTTGAACACTTCCGAGGCTCGAATATCCTCAGTTCGGTCAAACTGGCTACTATGGGATATAGTACCAATCCTCTATAGAGTTCTTTAATGATATAGCCAATGATTCTATGTAGAGAATCGTTCCAGAGTACGGAATTCATGTATAGGCGTGAAAGCAGCGTATCACCGCGTGTGCTTCTTTTCTGGCATCATCAAGAAGTCTGATGCGTTTGTCTACTGATGGAAAGTTTGATGTTTCCATCACCGTGGGTATTGGTGGAGGGTTGTATCCCATGATTAGTTCAAATGGGGATTTCTGCCTCGAGGCATGTATTTTGGAGTTGTGTGCGAACTCGGCAATAGGGAGGGTTTCTGACCAGTCAAGGGGGTTTCTGGTACAGTATATGGCGAGGTAGGTTTTGATTTCCTGATTGTATCGTTCTGTGGAACCATCTGTCTGGGGATGGTACGCAGGTTGAGAATGCCTGTTGGATGTTCAGACGTTTGGCTAGTTGTCAGAGGGAGTTGGCGGCAAATCTGGGATCTCGATCTGATATGATTTAATTGGGTAATCCAAATCTGGTGAAGATCTTTTCTATTAATAGTCGTCCAATATCGTCGGCGTTTGATCGATCTGAGGTTGGGATGAAAATTACCCCCTTCGTAAGGCCATGGTCCACCACGGACAATATCGCATTGTGACCGGCGCTAGGTGGTAGACCGGTGATAAGATCCCATGAGATCTGTGCAAATGGGTGTTTGGAAGATGATGGTGGGATCGGTTGAGTTGGTGCGCAATCCGGTCTGTGTATGATTTTGTGTTGCTGACACTCTGGACAGCCTTTGACATAGTTCTTTATGAATGTTGACATTCCTGGCCAATATACTTCTTTCTTGGTGAGGCGGTATGTTTCCTGTTCTCCAGGGTGGCCACATGTAGGGTGGTCGTGGTATCTTGCGATGACATCACGTCTGAGTTGGAGGTCTTCTAGAATAATGACATGTTCTTGGAACGTGAGGAGTGGACCATTTGAGGTCGGAACTGTTCCGAAGTCCTTATCGGCGGCGTTAGGGTGGATTTCCTTTAGGAGTTTGAACGCTTCGGTGGTTCTAGCGTCGTATTTGGGTGATTCCGTGATTCTTTCTTGGAGTTCCATATCGACAGTGGCGATAAAGAGGTGTTCTGGGAGTATTGTGATCAGGTTTTGGTCTTCTATGTCAGCGGTGAAAAGGTAGAAACGTTCGTATGTTTTAATATGGATAATGGGCTTGTTTTCACTAAGCTTAGCCGAAATTCGATAAGCTTAAGCTAATACAAGTGGAATGAGATAGATAAGGAACAGTTTCGTCTTTTAGGGTGTTCTGGGGGTGCGTTCTGACAGCGAAATTCAAGAGAGTAGTGTTTTAGAGGTTAACGAACAGCCGTTGCAGTTATCTTAGCCGTACGGTGCAACAATGAAAGGACAATCCCTGTCAATTCAAAGCGCGGGGTCTCTAGTCTCTGGTCTCTGGTCTCTGTCTCTGTCTCTGTCTCTAGCACTCTGGAACTCTAAACTCTGAACTCTGGTCTCTGTCTCTGTCTCTGGGTTGGTCGACGACCGAAGAATTCACACTTAACGACGCACACTAAATAGCCCTCTGAAACCGTTCTTGATCATGGCTCGCAGACTTGCGTGTGGAAGCAGGGGTGAGACCTCTTGCTTCTCAACGTAAGTCTCTTTTCTCTCGCTCTCGTTGTTTTCCTCATGCTTTCTTTGTCCTTAGGTCTCACTATTCGCCTCCCGGCGCGTCGCAACCTCCTTCCTCAATGGGAACCACCAGCACCACATGTTAGGAGAGCTAGAGGAGGGCGAGTGGGACGAGGAGCTCGCGGAAATTGCCAGGGAGGTGTGGATAGGACCCCTCCCCCACCGTACTCGCCACCCCGCGAACCAACCCCTCGGCCGGCCACTCCCCTGTCCACTCCTGTGCTGCGACGCGTCATCTCGATCGCGTCACTGTGCAATCCAACTGACGAGAGTTCTGCCGGATTGTCCGCAGAACTTTCGTTAGGTATCCCTGTCGGCGGGCCCTCTGGTGGATTATCCACAGAGGCTCCGTCCAGTTCAATGTTGCTGCCCCCTCTCGCCGTCTCTCTGTGCACCCTGGACGGTGAAGGCTCGCTGGTGCTCCCTCCCCTGGGTATTGCGTCAGGTTCAGAGGTGCCGGGCCCTTCAACAAACCGCCCCTCCTCTCCTGTAGCCTCTTCGGCTACTTCTACGCGTAAGCTTAAGCCTTTTTCTGCTTATTTCTCCGCTCCTGCTAATAGTGTGCCTCATAGCTCGTATCCCTGCCGCTCTCAAAGGCAAGCAACGTGCACAGTCATCTGCGCCGCCCCCGTCGCCTCTGTTCCTGGCGAGTTCAAATTCGCCATCGCATTCTCCGGTCCCAGAGGTCTCCCAAGAAGACCTCTTCAAAATTTTTAACTGGTCCTCTACCCTGGTCGAGCGGAACGCATTGGCCTCTCCCAGGTGTCCTACGCCCTCGCTTCCTCACTTGGCTTCTGCTTCAGTCGAGTCTCTCCCAAGTCCCGCGGAGGCCTCGCCTTCTCCAGATTTGGAGCTCCTCTTGGAGCCTTCGCCTGTTCCCCAGGAGCCGGCGTTCGTTTTTCAAGACTCATTCTTAGCTTCTCCAACCCCCGTCCCCTCTCGTTTGCCGAGCCCGGTGGTCCCAGACACATCCCAGTCCTTGCCTCCCCAAGCCGGACCTTTAGGGTCGCGTCACGCGCGCGTAACCCTACCGAAGAAAAGCTCTAACATGCGCCCAAAGAAATATACTCCCCGGGCGCGCATCCGACGTTCTGAAGCCGAAATAATCCGGGATCATGGATACCGGCACCCAGTCCCGCTCTTTTGTGAGGACTTTTCTAGGCTGCTGGCAGCTAGCCAGCTTTCGGTACGTTCTCCAAGTTTTTCTCGTGTTTCCTTATTAACTGTTTTGCCCCTTCCCTAGTACGTGCCGCCTCGGTCTCGGTGCACTACTTGCGCCGCTCGTAAGTTGGAGTGCGAGCCTCTGGGCAAGGGTAAGAAGTGTCGCAGCTGCGACCTGTACAACTACCCCTGTACCTTCGCAGACCATCCGCGAGTCTCGGCTGGCGTTGCGAACGCCCTGGTCACGTCCTCACTGACCAGTGAATACCGTAAGTTTCTCTGTTCACTGTTTTTCCCATTTATTCACTTTTATTTTCCAGATCTTGCTGCCTTCGCACGTGTTGCGTCCTCCAGCTTGGTCAGTCTGGAGGCCAATCGTGTTGCCTACGAGGCATCGGCCTTCCACCACCGCCGTGTAATCTACCAGTTCGTCCAGGAGATGCAAGCTACCAGGACGGCCTTGGACGGTAACAACGTGGCGTTCGTGGAGATGGGTATGGCCGAGTCCCTCGAAGACGTCCAGGCGTTCTTCGAGTTTGCTGACAACTTTCCGGGGGTCCCGACATACGAAGAATTCGAGGAGCTCAAATCGCTCCTCTTCCTCGCTTTCCCGATGACTCAGGATCTGGAGTCTGTCTTGGAGGACTTGAATTAGTGCCTGCTTCCCTTTCCTCTCTTGAATGTAATATATCCTCTTGTCCTGTATATAGTCACATTTCGCTTAACGATTCTTGTCTCTTGGTATCTTTCTGAGTTAAGCTTAAGGCCCTTCTGGAATATCCCAAGCTAAGCTAAGGCTTCCAGCCGCTTATACGCTCATCAGATATTTCTCTGATACTTCTGCTATGTTTATTGACATCTCAGCGCGCCACGATTCGCCATGTGTAGTGAACCGGTCATCCGTTCCGGCTTCATTTACAAGCCCGAACCCGAACCAGCCTGTACACGGGGTTTGACGCGCCATTTGCGCCACTTGGGGCCCGTCTCCCCCTAGCCAAATTGAAATCGGTGCCCTCACCGTTCCATCCGAATCCCTGTGCACACTGATAACCGCGAGACCCTGGCGACTTGTTACCCAATAAGGCAACTGTGGTTCAGCTAGTCTGTCGAAGGCTGGCTACTCAAGATTACAGGTTTCCTAGGCCTCTCAGGTCATAAGCTTAGGGTGGAGGGTGCTCTTTATCCACTCGTCATGATTCGTCATCACTGCCGACAGCCTTTTCTTATAAAAGCGAGGGAGCGACGTCTCATTCTAGCAGACACTCTTCGTAAGAAAATGGCTTCTTCAATCCCCAACCTTCAAGTCGAGCTCGACGATCTCATCAGCAACACCAAAGGTCGTCTTCAGCGCCTGCAAAACGGTCAAGTCGCTCGTCCCCTTGTCGAGAAGGCTCTCCTCGCATTCGATGCCCCTGGGGTATGTCTATTCTTTTCATGCTTCTCTCGCTGTTCCTCAATCATTTCTAGTCTGCTTATATTGAAGCGTTATCGGAGGATAATGAAGCTATCAAGCTTCATGTCAACCAAGACTACGTCTTCCGTATTCGCAAGCTCTACGAAATTTACCAAAACAACTACCATTTGTCTTATGAGATGCCCGCGATCTATAAGGTGCTCTCTGAATGCTGTAGCCGCATTAATCGCGTCCGCTCTGAAGAATCCCACAAAACCCGTACCGAAGAGGCTCAGAACCCGTCGTCCACGACTGGCTCTACTTCCTCCAACGTTGCCGAAGGCTCTGCTGTCCCCAAACGCGTAAGCTTAGCGTTCTTTTGGCTTCAAATCGTCTTCTCATGCATAAGCTTAGCCTCGCAAGGGTCGCAAGGCCCCTATCTCTGCTGCTGTTGTGGTAGACACCGATACCGAGCCTGCGGAGAGTATGAATAGTGCCTCCAACTCCCGAGCAACTGGTGCTGACACGGTAATCTAGCTGCTTCTCAACCTATTACATTGGCTGAGATCATCGCTCGCCTTCAGGACATGATGGTCGACGAGGAGGTCTCTCAAGCTATCGTCGAAGAGGTTCGTGTAATTCCGCCTTATCGCAAGCGTCGTTTGTCTACCTCCGACGTGGTGCGCCAGCTCCACTCCCCCCAACCACTGATTCTGACTTCCTCTCTCTCTAGGAGACTGTCAAAAAGTCCTCATCGTCTAAAGGCTCTGTCCGTCTTCTTCCCTATTGTCAAGTTCCCAATATGAACACTAAACACTGCTGTTATGTCCGGGCTGAACAGGTTCTAGCCAAAGCCAGCGCCAATACTGCCAAACGTGCCTGTACCGAGTCTGCTTCTGATGAGCGCACCTTCGCAGGCTTATCCGGTGGGCAATTTCTCACTTCTGTTCGTTAAGCTTAGCGGTTCTGACACTTTTCCCGGGCAGCTCGTTTGCTCCAGGAACTCCAAAACCTCCTGTCTCACTCTCGCGACGAGTACGAGTCTGAATCTCGCAGTGACGACGCTCGGTCTGTCAAATGCAACCTCAATTCGCTCAGCCGGGACTTCATCGAGGCTATTCCCTCGCTCGAAGCTAACTTAAAGAGGTTCCAATTCCTCATTCAAGAGCGCATCCGTCTCAAAAGTCTTTTGCGCAACCTCTCCGACTTGGACAAGCCCCTCCCCACTTAAGCTTAACGCTTTTACAGTCCCTAGGATAGTTTTCCGTCGATAAGTAGATAGTTCTGTCCACAATATCAGGTTTTTTTTCTATCCTTCCAACTCTTCCGGCTCCCATCTGTCACTAGGCTCATCCTCAGTAGTCTCCTCCAGGGTCTTCAGTCCCTCTGGCGACAGATCTATCAACTCTTGTAATTCCGGCGGCAACGGTATATGTTTCCTGGCTAAGTAGGGAATTACTCTGAACGCCGCCACTTTATTCTGCCATACCGAACCATCCAACTCTGCCAGGATATAAGATCCTCCCTTTGATCTAGATATGACCACCATGGGTCCTAGATACCTGGGTTTCATCTTCCTGTCTGCTGAGCTCTCTATAGCCGTATTTCTCACTAATACTAAATCCCCGGCGCCGAAGCGATAGTCTTTTATCTTATGCGCTGCTTGCCGTTCCATTTCCCAAGCCTTGCTAAGCTTAGTGTCTGAAACACGCTGACGCATCTCCTCAACATGCCGAACATGTTTTGCCAAAGCCTGAGCTCGATATCCTATCAACTCGGCCGTGGTCAAGTACTTATTCGGTAGCTGCACCAGCCAAGTGGCCTCTTTGACATCCAAAGGTAGCGTCGGGTGCGCTCCGGTTACCAAAAAGTACGGGGAACACCCCATTCCTTTTCTAATGGTGATCCGATCTGCCCACATAACGTGCGGTAGGTGCCAATACCACTTTTTGACATCTCCATCTGTAGCTTTGTACAACATTTGTCGCACATCCCAGTGGGGTCGCTCAATAATCCCGTTCGCTTTGGAATTGTAAGGAGATATCGTTACTCCCTTTATCCCATATTTTTCTTCCAGCCATCGAACAGCTTTCTTAAATGGAGAACCGTTGTCCGTGACAATCTTCACTATACAGCCCCATCGGCAAATGATATCTTCGAATAACCACTGCGCGATCGAACTGGCGTTCTCTTTTCTCAACGCTTTTGCCTCCATCCAAGATGACAGTCCACACCTTCCATGCACAATATAACTACACCCATTAGAACTTGGCGTCATATGTAGTGTGTCCACATGTAGCACTTGGAATATCGACGGCGTGGGCGTTACTATTGGTGGCGTCTCGATGATCACCTTTTGCTGTTGCTGGCATAGATGGCACGATTGCACATACCAAGCTACGTCTCCTTCAACTTCCGGCCACCAGAACCTCTGCGTTATAAGCTTAGTGGTTGCGTATATTCCTCTGTGTCCTAGGAAGTCGTGGCTGGCTCGCAACATATACATACGTTGCTCCTTATCCACTACTAGCTGATGCTGACCGCTAGGACTCGTCCTATACAGCCTCCCCTCTTTATCCAAGAAGAAATGCTCTACCATATGCTTAAGCTTACGCAGATCTGGCTCATCCAAGCCTTCAGCTGCGCTACTGCCCCCTGTTTTCAGGTATTCCCTGACTTTGGGTATCCTTTCATCTTGTATTCGCGCTGTATCTGTCCTGCGCGACTCATCATATGTTTCCTCTATCTCGGCCGACTTTTCCTCTTCGAAATCTGGCACTAGCCTGACATCCGTCATTAAGCTTAGTACTTGTCGATGGTTTTCTGGACAGGCTGGGTCTTCTATAACCCTAAGCTTAGCCTGTTGTTCATCCAAGTACTCTTCCCGGGCTTGATCCAGCTCATACTCAAAATCATACACATCACGCGCCAGACCCTGGTTGAAGCCAGAGCGACTGTCGATCTCATCGCAGAAGGCTTCCAAGGGTAAAGGATCTGCGGCCCCTGGATCTTCTTTGATCAGTTCGAACTCCTCTCCTTCATCCTCGGATCCATCGTCGAAGCAACAGGCTGTCTCATCACCGGGATAGTAGCGTCGCCTGGACAGTCCGTCCAGTCCAAAGTTCTTCCCTTCTTTGTGTACTAGCGTGAAGTGGAACGACCTAATGAAGTCCACCCAGCGGTTTACTGTGGCGTTCGGGAGCTTCCCTGGGTTGTTTAACATCCCGAAGAGAAACTTCGCATCCGTCTCCACCACTAAGTTTCTTGATCCCCACAGTAAATATTTCTCTTGTTCCAGCACCATTCTTAAGCCGCATAGCTCTCGCTTGGGCTGAGAGTATCTCTGCTGTCTTTCATCCAATAATATTGACCCAAACTTCACATAATGTATAAGCTTAGCGTCTTCTCCATCTCTCTGATATATGTAGTATCCCACCGCCCTCCATGAGGTATCCACGGCTACTACTATGGGTTGTTTACTCGGAAATTCGGGGTTCCTGGTCGGGAAACAGCGCTGAATCGCATCTTTCAGCTCCTGCTGCGCTTTCCGTTCATTTTCTCCCCACTCAAACTCTTGCCCCTTTTTAAGCTTTTCGTACAGAGGTGCCGCTATGGCTATGAACTTTGGGATATGATTCCTGCAGCGCGTAGCTGTTCCTAGAAAACCCCTTAGCTCGGAGACATTCTCGCAATCCCCCCATCTTAATATCTTCCCAATGGTGTCTGTAGCAGGCAACCGTCCTTTATATGAGCATTCAAAACCCACCACGGTGATTTCATCAGCGCAGATAGTCGTCTTGGGCCCAGAGAAGGTCCCTCCTACGTATTTCATCCTCTGTAGAATCCTATTGACGGTCTGCATGTGTTCCCATACAAATCTTCGGATCCCTGGGTTCTCTTTCAACGTCTCTTCCGTGCCATCTGGCAACTCATATCTAGTTTTCGGCCCTCTGATAGGTACATCATCTATGTACGGCATCGTGTATTCTGGTATCTCACTGGCTAGGATCGCTGTTACATCCTCATGGAATATAGGCACTGAGTTGGTCCATCCCATGGGTAATGTCACTAAGCGTAGCGCTCCAAAAGGCGTCTGGAACGTTGTTAAGTCCCGAGACGACTCAGCTAACAGTCGCTCGTCATAGCCAACATATAGATCCAGAATGCCTCCGCAAGCTCTGCCTGCGAAGTGCATCGCCAAATCTTCCGTTGCTGGCGGCAGTCCTGAATGCGCTATCGTCACTCTGTTCAGCGGCTCCAAGCTGTGTACCAGTCTCAAACTTTTCCCATCTTTCTTCACCACACAGAACCATCGGGATCTATAGGATGAGTTCGACGGCTCGTATACACCAGCACTAATCTTTCTCTTTATAATGGCACAGACTTCATCATAGATCGCTGGTGGAATCGGAATGGGCTTCTCCACCCACGGAGTATGTTCTACCGTCGGTATCTCGATTGGCGGGAAGAAGTCTTCCCTAAAACATCCCCTCTCCTCATCTGTCCATGCGAATGCCCTTTCCTGAAGCATCATGACTTGGTGCATCAGCTTTCTTTCTTCTGGCCACAAGAAATCCCCTGCATGGGCTTCATCCAGCTTAAGCTTGCGCTCCTCCGTATATCTGCCTGTCGGGACAAACTCTGGAGGATGCATGCTAAGCTTAGGCATTTCTGCCAGCGGATCCCACTTTTATTTATCGTTTTATCCTGAATTTCTCCGGTAATATCACCTAACATGGCATCCTTTTAAAGCGACTGGTTCTATATGCTCTTCCCAGCCAGGATTGCTACCAATTTACTCTTAGTAATCCCCTTCAGTTTCGAAGACAGTATTTCCCTGACCCTCCGTATCCTGTGCGTTGGCGATGCACCCTAGGCACAATAACGCCGTTGCTCTATCTTCCTGTGGGCAGTCCTCATCGCGTATGACTCGGTCAATGAACATTAGCTGTAGCTCGGCCTCTGAGAAGCTTCCTTTTGCTAAGCTTAGTGTTTGTGCGACGACAGGGCCCTTCTCATCATCATAGTCTATTATACAAGCCACCTCTCCTTGTCCCTCAGTCAACTCATCGAGGTTTCTTGAAAATTTTGACTGTTTTCCCTAAGCTTAGGAGGATTACACTCTCCTCGAGCATAAGTTGGTAACACAGCCCGTTCTCTGGTATTTGGGTCCGTAATAACCAAGGTTTGCTCGCCACTGGCGCTATTCCTGACTTCGCTAGCCATCATTACATCAAAGGGTCGTCCCAAGAGTACTCGATACGTGGGGTTACGAACGATGTGAACTTGCAAATAGATTGTGACTCCCCCACAGGTAAAGCCTACGTTCTTTGCCAGTCCACAAGTCTTTTCAACCTGCCCATTTGCACTCTGCAAATTTATCGTAGTATCTGGATCCCAAGAAACTTGACATGCAATCGCCGCTTCCTGACTCATGGAGACGATCTGTGACCCGCTATCTAGCAAGGCCTCTTCCTGCCAAATCCCATTTATCAGAGTTGGCACTACTCTCAACGGCTCGCATTCTTTCGCAATAAACACTTGCCGTCCCCTGTCTCTTCGAGGAAGTGACTCCAAGTACTGCATGATTGGATCCTGCGCTACCCAGGCTTGGGTTGCCGAGCCTTCTCGGAGCACTGTATCATACTTCCGAGTGCCGTCTGCTAGCTCCGTTATCATGACTTGTACTGGCCCACTATTAATCTCTATATCTTCTGTATCATCGTCCCAGGGCCCTACTCCTGCTATTAAGCTTTGACTTGTGGGTACCCGTTTTCTCATAATGCACTCCCTATAAGCGTTCCTGTATATCGGTGACAATGCCAAGAGTTCTCCATGCGATACTGAGGCTTCTCGCTTCAATACCCTGCTGAGTACTTCCTCCACATCGACACTCCTCTCTATAGGGGCCTGGTGCTTATACGCAGGCTCCTTCTTAGATGGTTCCATCCTTCTGACAGGCAACGGTGGCACCTCAACGACCGGGTGCAGTGGTTTCACATTTCTATATGGTAATTCCCCTGCTGCGGCACGCACTGGTTCCTCCGTTGTCTGCCCTATTTCCTCATTTTCTGATTCTTCTGATCGCTCGGAATCCGACGCGTCCTCAGGAGTCTGTCCTCTGGCGAAGGCGACCTTCTTCTTCAGAGCCGGCTCCTTCCTCGAACCCTTTAGAAACCCGACTCCGAGTTCCAAGTCTTCGCGCCACTCCTGGTGTCCAAATACTGGCTTGCCGAGGGCGTACCATCCGTCAGACCACTAAGCTTAGCCTGTATCTGGGCCAATTGCTCGGCCAAAGACTGTATCTCGACGTTATCATCCTTTCTTGTCATAAGCTTAACCTTTGGGGTACTCCCAGCGTGGATGGCAGCTGTCTCCAACATTTCCATGCGCTGCTTCAGACGGCGGATTTCTTCTTCCGCTGGCGACCTTTGGTTTTCTGACCTCGGGAACGCTCTCTGTGCAAACACTGCTGACGTTGGTACTTGCGGTAACTCAGGCTCAACCTCCGGCAGTTCTGGTATCTGAACGAAGAGTTGTCCCTTTGTCGCATAGTACTTTGCCACTTTCTCTTTAATAGGCCCTTCTCCTCGAGGGATACTCGAGCCGTCTCCCATATATATTTTGTTCCCTTCGACTCTAATTCGGCCGGCTTGTTTATCCGCCTCTATGTCCGGGCAGAATAACCAACTATGCCCTAATAACCAGCAGTAGAAACACTTGCGATCGGAAAGCGACCCTGCTGGCCCACTTCCGGTATTCCTCTGGGCGTGATTATAACCGGCATGATTATGTCCATCTTTCACCGAGCTCTCTAAATATGTTTTTAAGGTATGCCCCTGGATATTCATGAGGTCCTTAAGCTCAGCGAGGCCACCTGCCATCTGCGAGACTTCATCCTGAAATTTCTGCTTTAAGCTTTGCAGTTCTCGCTTTACCACCGGGTCATAAGTCCCTGTTCCGGATGTCGCAGGTGGATGGCTCATCGATGCCGAGTTTACCGGCCTCAAATCCTGATGAAGGGATCGCATAAGTGTTTTGCCAATCGAAATTTCGACAGCTTTATCCACGACAATCCTCCAATCATAGGGGTCCTCTTCACGTAAATCCTTCGCAGTCAGTGCCGACCCATCACTTGCGGTTCTACGCGCCCTGGTGATCGCTAATCTCGCATTGAGCACATCCTGGAACACCGAGTCCAGTGCGCTCGTAAATAACTCGACTAGCTCTCGGTTCGAGACTACCGCCGGCGACTTTAGACACTTCTCTGCTTCGAGAATGAATCGCCTTTTAAAGTCCAAGACTTTATGCTCCTCATTCATCGCAATGCCTCTACTCTCTGCGCAGAGTTCCCTCAAGCGTCGCACTGAGCCCTGCTCGGCTGCCACAGCCTCGGGATACTCTTTCTTTAATCTCTCTACGAAGCCTGTCCAGCTTCCTGCTAAGAACTCCGCAAAACTCATCCACTCTTCACGGATATCCTGGTCCACATATGACACCGCCCAATTTATTCTTTCTGCCTCGTCCGTCGTCTTCGTTATCGTGAAGAGACGTTCCAGCGTCCAGAGATAATTTCTCAATGTCTGTGGTTTTGATGCATCCCACCTGGGAGCATTATTGCTAAAGGGAATTGGCATACGCTCGTGTCCCATTTTTCTAGCTGTAGTCGTCGTCGACGGCGTAGTTTGGTTTGTCTGTACAGTCGGAGTTGACTGTGATATCTGTGGTACCGTGGGGGCACCAAAAGGGTTCGTATGAAACGAGTTTTGGTTTGGTAACGCTAAGCTTAGCGTAGGAACGGTCTGACCGTCCTGGTTTTCGGTGTGCAGAATATGCGCTATGTTGCGAGCTGAGGCTGGCAGCCTTATAGTAATTCTGGGAGCAGTAGAGATCGGCGGTACGGCTTCTCTCAATAGCTGCAACTGCTGAACCACTCGCTGTGTTCGCAGCTAAAGCGCTAACGGGATCTTTTCGCTTTCGAGAGGTACTAGCGGCGATGAGGCCTTCAGAACCTTCTGGACGATTGGAGTTCCGAGTAGTTCTCTGTTTTGGTGGGTCGACCTTCCTGAGACTGCTCTCGAAGGACGTTTTGGGTGACTTTACGGTCTTTGCTTGAACCTTTTTCTGCTTCGCAGGTGAAAGGCGGGCCAGTGTCCAAGTCTTTTGGTGTTTTGTCTCGTGAAATTCAACTGAAAACCCCCCTCGCGGTGGGCTCCAGATGAAAAGGTAGAAACGTTCGTATGTTTTAATATGGATAGTGGGCTTGTTTTCACTAAGCTTAGCCGAAATTCGATAAGCTTAAGCTAATACAAGTGGAATGAGATAGATAAGGAACAGTTTCGTCTTTTAGGGTGTTCTGGGGGTGCGTTCTGACAGCGAAATTCAAGAGAGTAGTGTTTTAGAGGTTAACGAACAGCCGTTGAAGTTATCTTAGCCGTACGGTGCAACAATGAAAGGACAATCCCTGTCAATTCAAAGCGCGGGGTCTCTAGTCTCTGGTCTCTGGTCTCTGTCTCTGTCTCTGTCTCTAGCACTCTGGAACTCTAAACTCTGAACTCTGGTCTCTGTCTCTGTCTCTGGGTTGGTCGACAACCGAAGAATTCACACTTAACGACGCACACTAAATAGCCCTCTGAAACCGTTCTTGATCACGGCTCGCAGACTTGCGTGTGGAAGCGGGGGTGAGACCTCTTGCTTCTCCACGAACAAGTGCGACCGTATTTATATTGTTTAGATACATACGAGAGATAGTAAATATGAAATAGAAAACAATAAGCTTAATTGTTACAGGCACTGTAGAACATTTTGGAAGGTTCGGCAGCATTTCTACCTTGCCCTGGGTTATGGGTTTTTCTCTGATTAACAAATGGCAATCCAGCCAGACGTGTTTCGTGCTCGTCTGCATTATTCTGCGTCCACGCGAGCACGTTAAGACTCCGGATCAATTATGATCGGAATGTATAGCGGATGGACAGTCCCTTGATCCGTTGTAATTAATCTCAGTTAAGCAATAGGCCGAGGTGCCGGGACCCACAAAGCACTTGTTAATTAGGAGTCTTTGATATTTCTAGGGTTTTGGGCATCGGGTGTCGCCTCCCGAACGTTGAACGTTCCGTTCCATGGTCCGGTCATCATTATTGGGCTCGCTTTCGACGTAATACTCCTGCGACAGCCGCTAGGTACATTCTTTATATTCAAACGCATCCGGGTTCATCAGAAAACTGCTCGTAAGGTCCCTTGATGCGACCGGAGTATACTCGATAGACTATGTAGAGTCCTGAATCCCTCTGGAAAGCGTTCCGATAGTTTGGTTCACTAAGCTTAGTGATAATGAACTGGTTTGAACACTTCCAAGGCTCGAATATCCTCAATTCGGTCGAACTGGCTACTACGGGACATAGTACCAATCCTCTATAGAGTTCTTTAATGATATAGCCAATGATTCTATGTAGAGAATCGTTCCGGAGTACGGAATTCATGTATAGGCGTGAAATCGGCGTATCAGCAGGTGCGTTCTTGTACCAACTGGTGGAGTCTGTCTTCTTCAGTCTCCTCGTCTTCATCAGCTTCTTCGGTGAGTAGATCTGGCTCGTCCTCAAAGTCGAGGTTGTAGACTGCTTCGGCGAGTTGGTCAATATCCATTGCGTTAGGGTCTGTTGCTTGATAGGGCAGTGGGACACGGCGCGTAAAAGCATTTCTTTTCCCTTTAAATGGGCGAGTGCGCGAAGTCGTTGGAAACGAGGGAGTTCCTCGAGTTTGCATATAGTCGCGTTGAGTTTGTAGTATTTGATATGCTGTTCGAGCTTGCTTGAACCAGTCGCTGAGTTTGTTTCCTGGATTGAGGCTAATTGTCTTGATTGCGACGGGGCAATCCAGCCCGTTCTTGAAATAGTTGACCGCTGCCACTCCATCTCCAAGGTCGGCCTGATAGGCAAGTATCTGGAACTGGGATATGTAATCATCGATATATCGTCCATTCTGTTTGAGGTGGCGGATTCTGTCCATTGCATCGGCGGGGACATTGTTTGGGGCGAAGGATGTATCGAGTCCTTCGAGAAATTTCTTCCATGTTGGAAGGGTCTGGCTTCCATCAAGTTCTTTGTTTGATTCCAAGAATGCTCCTCTCCATGTTGCGGCGGGGCCGGTGGACATGTATGAAAGGGCGAATTGTATCTTGGTCTTGTCATCGGAAAAGGCTCCTGGCTTTGCATCGATGTATAGTTGTACTGCATCCTTCCAGAGGCGGAAGTAGTCGGTCTCTCCATTAAAGGTTGGGGGTGTGTTGATTTTTGCGGAGGAGGCCATATTGTTAATGTCAGAGGTTGTGGATTCCTCGTCGGAAGTGTGAATAGACCCGGTAGTGGGGCTAACTTCGGATGGTTTGGATTGTACAGGGGAACTGGATCGAGGCGGTGAGTGTACCGGTGATCCAAGTGGTGATGTGAGGGGTGAGAATGTTCTTGGGGGTTTCTGTTGCGAAGTGTTGTCGCTAGTTCTTGTACTTGTTGAGGGTTGAGGACCGGAGGATGGGGTAGATGTTCTATGAATCGGCTCCCCGAGTTTTGAGCGGGTAGAGGTGGCAGTTCTTTCAGGTGGTGGTTGCTTAGGTAGGGATTGAAGAACTGATGCTGGGGGTGCTGGGTATCCTGGGTCTTCTGTTCGACGTTGAACTCTCTCGGTAGGTTGTGTAGGGTACAGTGCGGAACCAGAGGGTGAACGAGTGAGGGGTATAGGTTTTGTTTTCTTTTTAGGGTCCGTGGTGGAGGGGGTGTGAAGTCGGGTTCGGAGTCGGTTGTCGACCAGTCAGAACTGTTGGATTCTTCGTAGTCGGTGGCAAGGGGGTCGTTTCGGTTTGTAGACAGGGTGAAGAGGGAAGAAGTCGAAGGTGAAGGTGAGGGTGAATAAACAATGCTTGCGGGTGCGTTATCCCAATCGACGCTTGAAGGTGCGGATGACCTGTATACAACGCTTACGGGTGCGTTATCCCAATCAACACTTAAAGGTGTGGATGACCTATCAACGCTTTCGGTGCGTCTGACCAAGGGTGCAGAGGGTATGGTGGCCTGCTCTACGGGGGTGTATCACCGGACAGCGACAAGGTGTGTCGTCAGATACGGTTGGCACTCGGATAGCGATAAAGCGTATCGTCTGCCGGTGTGGAAGGGTAGCGACAAGGTGTACCGATACCACGGGGTGTACGATGGAGGTTGTCCAAAGGAAGCTTTAATCTAATGTTATGATCCGTGCTCCTTCTGTATCCGAGGATAACTGGAGACGGCCTTCAATCACTCTACAAGGTGTCCGAGACGGTTGGCCTTATAGAGCTTAGTGGATCGCGCTCAATGAGATAACGAGGGAAGACGCCAAGTTAAGGCAGAGAGGTAAACGACCGCTGTTAACAAGATTAAAGCTTAAGGCTTTAATCTCTACTTGTACAGGCCTTATATACCTATGAGGTGCTATATACTCGTTATAGGTTACTTGGCTGTTCTACTGGTCGTGCGCAGTCCTGACCATGATGCACATCCTGGCTGATGGCATCCTAGTGTTATTTATATTACAATGAGTCAGTACTCTTGCTACTGCTGTGCGATGTTCCATCGCTTTCCTCTGACTCATAATCTTCTTCTCCCGATTGTATCTCCATGGAGTTCTCTCCGTTCTCGCTCTCCATTCTCTCAGTGCTTCCATCCATATCGGAGGTTGGATCGGTTGATCCATGGTTATCTTCCTCGTCCTCGGGGTATTCCAATATATCCTCCAAGGTTATCTCCATTCCTGCTTCTCTCGCCAGGTCCTGCATGGCGGTGTAATATTCCCCTTCCTCGTCTTCGTATTCTTGTGCCCGTAATTGGTCTGTAGTCTCCTGTACCCATCTTGTAAAGTCGAACAATAGTTCTTGTTCCTCCCGGTCTGGACTGTTCATAACAGATTATGCGAGAATACTGAAAAGACTTTTCGGCAATGGCGCTACGAAGGCCGCTCAGATGCTGGAAGGCTTGCTGTTTTCAGAATACCAGTTCAATAGTGGAAAGTGCAGGGTCTGGGACTTCAAAGGTGGATGGCATGCAAATTGGGCATTGTTCCACTGGTAACATGTTCACTGCTGAGAAAGCATTGTCATCATCTGTGCAGGTTGTGGCCGGTGCCATGGATGAATCGCCGTCATCGTCCAAGTCATCAAATGCTTCCCAAGTGTCAGTGTTGCTATCCATCACCACTACAGTCACCTGGTGTATTTTGAGATGGTGTTGCTTCATCTCCAGCTTGGCAACGTCATTTGCCAAGCTTTGCCACAATTGCTCGGCAAGATCTTCTTGCGGCGCATTTGAGCTGCCACGAATAATAGATTGCAGTTTGACTCTGATGGCTTCCCATTATCTCCGATATTCATGTGCAGTTTTTCTACAGCTAACAATTACTCACCGGTGTTCTTCAATCTCAATTGCCAATTGAACCCACTGCTCTGTTGGGGTGTATTCTTGCTCCTGGGCGGATGCCACCTGCTGTCTGTGGCTGCCCTGCGCACCCAAAATGTCCATGGCCTTTGGAGAGGCCAGGCGGCAAGCCTCGGCAAATGTAATTGCCACTGTCCACTGCTACTGATCGTTTTCACTAATACTCTGGCTCAGAGATTTAAAATAATTCCCTGCTGTCTCGCTTGTTGTTTTCACCTCTGAATATTGGTCACACAATGCTGCCACTGGGCCCATGCACATTAGAGATCCAATGAGAGCTGAAAACTTGATGAAATTTACTCACTGATATTAAGCATTTTCTTGTGATTAGAATCAGTGGCATGATCATCAATGGTTTTGGCACGATTTGCTAGCATTGCCGTTCAGACTGTTGGTGAAATGGCATTTAATGATGACCACAGTGATTCCAGAATCTCACCGATGGTTATGCCACTTCCAGGGATGAAGGATGTTGCATAATGGCAAAAAAATTCTGGTTGGTGGCCATGGATGTGAAACAATCCAATAGCTCGGTCTATGACCAGATCATTGGGTAGATATTGCCCAATCCTTTTCCAGAGATGTACCGAATATTGACAGGCAATGTCATAAATCAACATTGCCCCTTGTTCTGGATCAAGGTGTGTTGTAGCCAGGGATTGAAGTAGGACCCAATCTACATTCTTTTGCTGTTCCCCTTTGAATAAATTGGCTATAGCATTGGGGGCGAAGCAACCATGTCGTGCACAGGCAATGGCCACTATGCCAGTCACATCGCATGCTTTGGAGCTGACCATCGCAAGCTCAATGGCATGGAAACAGTTCTGGCATGGAGCCTTCTATATTCATTTCATTGTCACTTAGTTTTATTGCAACACATCAGCGGTAGCATATGACGCTATCACATGTACTGTTGACATTTCAATGGCATCCTTCAGGAAATTCTTGTACTGGGCACGTGTGGAAAACATGCTGGCTCCTTCCGATAACCATATATCTGAAGTGTTGTTGGGTTGCTGCACATGGTCGGCCTTGAAATTGCCGTCGGCAACCAAGAATCGGTGGTATGCCCATCTAATAATGTTCATGATGATGTCAATGTGACAATGGTGAGAGAGGCATTCTTTATTTTTACTAACCTATTCGTATCCTCCTTCCAATCTGAGGGAAAATTAATGCCGGGTTGGGGGCATGCCAGACAGAAATTTGCAAGTGTCCCTGGGTGTGTTGCTCTGTCTGCTTTGGGCACACCATGGCCATGACCAGCCCACTTTTGCTTCTTTAACCAGTGCCAGAGCTGTGCCATATGCAGTAGTTCCTGATATAAGTTTGGGACCTCTCCTGGTGCCATCGGTGATGTGAGCCTGCGGAGCTTCTGGAAATATTGATATGCCGAAGCCTTGCATTCCAAATTTTCGAGTTGGAAGTCTTCAAGAACATCAACCATGAATAAAGTCCAGCATCGAATGAAAGTCACTGGCACAAGGCGGCAATACATCAAGTCGGCAATGACCTCCACCCTCCGGCAGCATGGGCAGGTAACAAGAGTGATATTGTGGATGCCATTTGTATGAATGACCCTCACACATTGATTTTTCAGTGGATCCAGCCGGGGAATATATTTTTGTTTTCCAAGACCCAGTTGACCTGGAATGTGTCCATGGGATCCATCATAATTTTGGTTCGTTGGTGCATTGGCCACCTCACTGCTATTGTTCCCTGGATCATCCCACCAGCTGTCCCCAAATGCAGGGCATGTATTATCTGTGCTTTCCCAACTATCCTGTTCAGGGGCAACCTTGTTCCCGAGTGGCACTGTACTGCCACCTTGTTCACTGGCTAGCAGTGTTTCTTGTTTGGCATTATCTGCAATTTGCTCACATAGCTCAAGCATTTGCATCTGCTTGCTAAGTTGTTCACATGTGGATGCCCCATGGTTGTGAGACACACGTATATATGTCCCCACTTCTGCCATGGCAGCCAAGCGAAAAAACTTCCCTGTCCACCATTCTAGCCGATGCAGAGGATTGTTGAAATGTGAGTGTCACATGCATATCCGGCATAACATCTTGGCCCCAAAGCAATCTTTACACCTCCAAATCACCTTTCATCGCTCAGCACAATTTGAACACCTGCCGCTGCCTGGAAACGCCTCCCATGCAAGTTGTGCTGCTAGCAAATCGTCAGCATGCTTAACAAAATCTTCCATCCAGTTCTGTTGCTATATACCTCACACCATTGGATTTCCTCTGTTGGATGACTTGTAAGTGATGACTGACTTTGTTTGAGCCAGCTTCCTTTGCATCCCCCTCCTCTATGTCAATGTCGCTCATATCCGGATGATTGTCAGATCCATTGCGTACTGTTGTGTTATCACTTTTGGATGTGCTGCCTCCATGCTCTTCTGTGGCTCTTATGCCTGACCCAAAGTTGAATGGAACCTCAACCTCTGTCTTGACGGGCCCTTGGGCTGTCTCCATTGTTATCTCCTCATATGTCCAAGCATCAACAAGGTCATTGGCAGTTTTAACCACCCACCCATCCTCTTTCCCATGCTTGCGTCACTTCGATGTTTTGTGAGGCACGACCAAGTAATCCATGGGATCCGAAGAAGGGGACGTAGTCGGTATTGTTATGAACAGTCCAAACCGGGAGGAACAAGAATTACTGTTCGACTTTACAAGATGGGTACAGGAGACTACAGACCAACTACGGGCACAAGAATACGAAGACGAGGAAGGGGAATACTACACCGCCATGCAGGACCTGGCGAGAGAAGCAGGAATGGAGATAACCTTGGAGGATATATTGGAATACCCCGAGGACGAGGAAGATAACCATGGATCAACCGATCCAACCTCCGATACGGATGGAAGCACCGAGAGAATGGAGAGCGAGAATGGAGAAGACTCCATGGAGATACAATCGGGAGAAGGAGATTATGAGTCAGAAGAAAGCGATGGAACATCGCACAGCAGTAGCGAGAGTACTGACTCATTGTAATATAAATAACGCTAGGATGCCATCAGCCAGGATGTGCATCATGGTCAGGACTGCGCACGACCAGTAGAACAGCCAAGTAACCTATAACGAGTATATAGCATCTCATAGGTATATAAGGCCTGTACAAGTAGAGATTAAAGCCTTAAGCTTTAATCTTGTTAACAGCGGTCGTTTACCTCTCTGCCTTAACTTGGCGTCTTCCCTCGTTATCTCATTGAGCGCGATCCACTAAGCTCTATAAGGCCAACCGTCTCGGACACCTTGTAGAGTGATTGAAGGCCGTCTCCAGTTATCCTCGGATACAGAAGGAGCACGGATCATAACATTAGATTAAAGCTTCCTTTGGACAACCTCCATCGTACACCCCGTGGTATCGGTACGCCTTGTCGCTACCCTTCCACACCGGCAGACGATACGCTTTATCGCTATCCGAGTGCCAACCGTATCTGACGACACGCCTTGTCGCTGTCCGGTGATACACCCCCGTAGAGCAGGCCACCATACCCTCTGCACCCTTGGTCAGACGCACCGAAAGCGTTGATAGGTCATCCACACCTTTAAGTGTTGATTGGGATAACGCACCCGTAAGCGTTGTATACAGGTCATCCGCACCTTCAAGCGTCGATTGGGATAACGCACCCGCAAGCGTTGTTTATTCACCCTCACTTTCACCTTCGACTTCTTCCCTCTTCACCCTGTCTACAAACCGAAACGACCCCCTTGCCACCGACTACGAAGAATCCAACAGTTCTGACTGGTCGACAACCGACTCCGAACCCGATTTCACACCCCCTCCACCACGGACCCTAAGAAGAAAACAAAACCTATACCCCTCACTCGTTCACCCTCTGGTTCCGCACCGTACCCTACACAACCTACCGAGAGAGTTCAACGTCGAACAGAAGACCCAGGATACCCAGCACCCCCAGCATCAGTTCTTCAATCCCTACCTAAACAACCACCACCTGAAAGAACTGCCACCTCTACCCGCTCAAAGCTCGGGGAGCCGATTCATAGAACATCTACCCCATCCTCCGGTCCTCAACCCTCAACAAGTACAAGAACTAGCGACAACACTTCGCAACAGAAACCCCCAAGAACATTCTCACCCCTCGCATCACCACTTGGATCACCGGTACACTCACCGCCTCGATCCAGTTCCCCTGTACAATCCGAATCATCCGAAGTTAGCCCCACTACCGGGTCTATTCACACTTCCGACGAGGAATCCACAACCTCTGACATTAACAATATGGCCTCCTCCGCAAAAATTAACACACCCCCAACCTTTAATGGAGAGACCGACTACTTCCGCCTCTGGAAGGATGCAGTACAACTATACATCGATGCAAAGCCAGGAGCCTTTTCCGATGACAAGACCAAGATACAATTCGCCCTTTCATACATGTCCACCGGCCCCGCCGCAACATGGAGAGGAGCATTCTTGGAATCAAACAAAGAACTTGATGGAAGCCAGACCCTTCCAACATGGAAGAAATTTCTCGAAGGACTCGATACATCCTTCGCCCCAAACAATGTCCCCGCCGATGCAATGGACAGAATCCGCCACCTCAAACAGAATGGACGATATATCGATGATTACATATCCCAGTTCCAGATACTTGCCTATCAGGCCGACCTTGGAGATGGAGTGGCGGCGGTCAACTATTTCAAGAACGGGCTGGATCGCCCCGTCGCAATCAAGACAATTAGCCTCAATCCAGGAAACAAACTCAGCGACTGGTTCAAACAAGCTCGAACAGCATATCAAATACTACAAACTCAACGCGACTATATGCAAACTCGAGGAACTCCCTCGTTTCCAACGACTTCGCGCACTCGCCCATTTAAAGGGAAAAGAAATGCTTTTACGCGCCGTGTCCCACTGCCCTATCAAGCAACAGACCCTAACGCAATGGATATTGACCAACTCACCGAAGCAGTCTACAACCTCGACTTTGAGGACGAGCCAGATCTACTCGCCGAGGAAGCTGATGAAGACGAGGAGATCGAAGAAGACAGACTCCACCAGTTGGTACAAGAACGCACCCGCGAAGCCCTCAATGCAATCCTCACGGACGCCCAAAGAAAGGATCTCAAAGAAAAGAGATGCTTCAACTGCCGCAAGACTGGACACTTCGCCCGCGAATGCCCCACCAAGAAGACAATATATCGCCGATCCGAATTACCCCGCAATCTGGATGCCAGAAACCGGTCAAATGCGATATCCAGAAGAAGACAAGCAAGCTACAGGAAAAAGAACTCGCTATACAACATACTAGAAGATGCAACCGACGAAGAAGTCGAGGACATCTACGAACATTTTGCAAATGAATCCAACCACCCAGATGCCCCTCTGGTTAAGGATTTTGCCTAAGGAGACTAGCCACCACGTCTAGCCCTCCACGAAGACCTCCTTCCCTTTCCTATTCACAAAATGATATTAATGTTGTAAAATTACAGGAATCGTCAGCACGCGTAATACATCTACCCTGTCGAATCCGAAAACACAAGTTCACTAAGGAAGGACCCGAAAGCGTGGAACTACTCGCCCTACTCGACTCAGGAGCAGCAGGAAACTTCATTGACCCCGGAATGGTCAAACAACATTCATTCAAAACAACACCCCTCGATCGACCCATCGAAGTACGAAATGCCGATGGATCCGTTAATGAAAATGGAACAGCCACCCACTACACGACCCTCAACCTAACGGTTAACGGGAAGAATATGGAGATCAAACCAAAAGTAGTCTCCCTCGGAAGCCCAAGACTCATCCTTGGATTCCCTTGGCTCGCAGAACACAACCCAGACATCGACTGGGATGCCAAACAACTACGCTGGAGAAACGAACGTTGGGACAACACTATATTCCGAGAACTCATCCAATCCATGGAACCCGATTGGATCTACAACGACCAACTCAACCACATCTCCACACTAGAGCCCACAAGCTTCGAAGAAATCAACTTCAAAGCCTCCGCATCACAATTCCTCGCCGTACAACACGGAGAAAAGAAAAACGACGACCCAAGAAAAGTCGTACCCACGGAATTCCACGAATACCTCCCAGTATTTAGCAAGAAACAAGCCGAACGATTCCCCCCACAACGACCATGGGACCACAAAATTGAACTCAAGGAATCATTCAAACCAATTGCCATGAAGTCCTACCGACTCTCCCTCAATGAAGAAAAGGAACTCGACACGTTCCTAGAAGAAAATCTTCGAAAGGGATACATTCGACCATCCGAATCGCCAATGGCATCACCTTTCTTTTTCGTAGGAAAGAAAGATGGAAAACTACGCCCCTGTCAAGACTACAGGTACCTCAACGAGCATACCGTCAAAAATGCATACAACCTCCCCCTCATCTCTCATATTCTCGACAAACTCCGAGGATCAAAGTACTTTACCAAACTCGACGTACGAGCAGGATACAACAACATCCGCATACGCAAAGGAGATGAATGGAAAGGAGCCTTCAGGACACCCCGAGGATTATTCGAACCCACGGTTATGTTCTTTGGAATGTGTAACTCCCCAGCAACATTCCAAACCATGATGGACTCATTATTCCGGAAGCTCATCGACAATGGAGGAGTAATCGTTTACATGGACGACATCCTCATTCACGCAAAAACTAAACAAGAACTTCGACGCCTCACAAGAGAAGTACTCAAAATACTCAAGGACAATGATCTATACCTCAAAACCGAGAAATGCGAATTCGAACGACAACGACTTGAATATCTAGGAGTTATTATCACTCCCGACTCAGTTTCGATGGACCCAGCAAAGCTCAAAGGCATTGCTGAATGGCCAACACCAACTACCCCGCGCGACGTACGAAAATTCATAGGATTTTGCAACTTCTACCGAAAATTCATACACCAATACGCCACATGGGCAAAACCTCTCAATGCCCTAATGTCCAAAACCAAGAAATTCGAATGGACAGAAGAATGCCAGAACGCCTTCGATACTCTCAAAAGAAAATTCCAAAGCGAACCGGTATTAATGGTCCCCGACCGAGACAAACCCTTTGAAATCGAATGCGACGCATCACTATTTGCATCAGGAGCAGTCCTACTTCAACGCGACAACAACGGAGTTAAACACCCAGTCGCATACTTCTCAAAAGGATTCTCACCAGCCGAACGCAATTATCATTGCTCCGAACAGGAACTCTTCGCCATTATCCGAGCACTCAAAGAATGGTGCCACCACATAGAAGGATCATCACACAAGACCATCGTATGGTCAGATCACGACAACCTTCGCCGCTGGAGAAAACCTGAAGACCTCAGCAGAAGACAAGCCCGATGGATTGCCTACATGCAACGATTTGACATCGAAATCCGACATATCCCTGGAAAGAAAAATGGACCAGCAGATGCCCTTTCCAGACGACCCGATCATGAACCCAAGACAAGAGACAACAAACAGGTCGTTGCACTCCCTGAAAAATTCTTCACCCCAGAACAGCCACAACATATCCACATTATCGACGAAAATACTAAACAGGAAATAAAAGAGCTGTGGAAGAGAAAGAGACAGACCGACATCGCCCAAGAAGATGACTCAGGACACCCACGTGTCCAAGGAAAACTATTTATACCACAAGATTTACACCTCAGACGCCGCTTACTGCAAAGAGTACACGACTCACCCACCGCAGGACACCCTGGAATCGCAGAAACAACTAGAAAACTCCAGGAATACGCCTACTGGCCCGGGATGCGATCATTTGTCAAAAACTACGTCAAAGGATGTGGTGCTTGCCAACAATACAAGATCAATCGCCACCCCCTAAAACCACCGCTTCAACCTATCCCTGGACCCCGTTCTACCCGTCCATTCTCGAACATCTCGATGGATCTTATCACAGACCTACCCCCGGACGGACCCCATGATTCTATACTGGTCGTGGTCGACCAGCTTACGAAGGGGATAATTCTAGAACCTACTGCGAAAACCGCCAACGCGGACAAGATCGCCGAAATTCTTATCAAACGGCTATTCTCTAGATTTGGCCTTCCCGAGAAAGTTCTCAGTGATCGCGACCCCAGATTCGCTGCCAAATCCATGAAAGAATTCTACAAACAACTCGGAATCGAACAAGCACTCTCTACCGCCTACCACCCCCAGACAGACGGACAAACAGAGCGATTCAATCAAGAAATAGAACTCTACCTTGGCATCTATTGCTCATCGAACCCGAACAAATGGGTAAAGGCACTCCCACTCCTGGAATATGTCCACAACTCGAAAACACACGCCGAACACCAACATACCCCATTTGAACTCCTCTATGGATCAAGCCCCAAAGGATTTCCGACCTCCGAGGAGCCAACGAACATTCCAGCAATAGGAGAGAAGTTTAAATACCTCGCCAAGATACGCCAAGAAGCCCAAGCTGCGCATGAACAAGCCAGACTAAAAATGGCTGCAAGATATAACCGGCCAGATATCAATCTAAAAGTTGGACAGAAGGTTTGGCTCGACAACCGCAACCTCCCAATTCAGTACGCCTCAAAGAAACTGGCCCAACGCCGAGAAGGTCCCTTCACCATAACAAGAAAACTCGGACCTGTAACCTATGAACTAAAATTACCCATCAAATGGAAGATCCACAACAAGTTTCATGCGAGCCTCCTAATGCCTGCAGAAGAGAACGACACACATGGGGAATACAACACAGCCCCACCACCCGACCTTGTAAATGGAGAAGAAGAATACGAGGTCGAGTCAATACTGCGCCACAGAAAATTCCGGAACAAGTATCAATTCCTAGTCAGATGGAAAGGATACCTTCCCACCGAGGATTCCTGGGAGCCAGAAGCAAACCTGGAGAACGCCAAGGAAGTCATTGAAGAATATAAAAGGGCCCACAAACTAGACAACCCCACCAATGACCCAACCACCCAACACTCGAGCAACCACTCCAGACCTCCCAGAGCCAGACAACGATGGACGCCTTCTCATCCGGGAAAGAATCATATCCCTGGCGAACCGCGTCGAAGGAAATAGCCAACCTAACCCTGCCACCAATACCGTTGACGACCAACCAGACAGGACCAACAGTCCTTATATCATCCGGCATACCTTCCTTCCCTCCAACCAACCCGAGATACGATCCATCCTTCTACACGAAGTTCCCTTTCATACTACCGGAACCCGTCTTAAACGCAGTCCAGCGATGGTACCCCTGGTCGACACCTGCTGGAAGACATTTACTGCTCTTCTGTATCACAAGCGCCTCGTCCACGACCGAGCAACAGAATTCGAAAAACTATGCGCCACTATTCTTTCTAGCGCAACAGAGGAACAGGACCGCAATACCATTTCTGCCATGCTATCAACCGCTCTCACCGAATTCCCGTTCGAGAGTCCGATCCCAAGCCCGAGCAATGGAAGCGGAAGTCAGGACCGCCCTATCCTACCTATCGGGACCACCACCCAACCTTCCAACCCTCCCATGGTGGATACGAGTAACCAACCATCAAGTGTTGTACAAGCTATATCTGCTTCTAATGACGCCCCCATCGGGACTACCACCACTCACTTATCCACCACCCGAACTCGCTGCAATTGCTGCCGTCGATTCGGCCATATCAAAGCAGGATGCCCGCGCTACCAATGTCGATATTGTCGAAAGATTGCCCCAGGCCATTACGAGAAGCACTGCGAGAGAAACCCTTACCAGCATCAACCCGCAAGTATGGTACCTGGCCTGTATCGCCGCCCACGAGGAATACCAAGCAGAGCTCGATCCCTCACACGCGAAACCACAAACAACAATATTCAACACATTGTTGCAAGCACCGAACAGCGCCCCGCTTCAGCCAGACCCCTCCGCACCCGAATTCAAAATGCCCCCATCGTCGTTCCGACCACCAACGCCACCACCACATCTGCTAGTGGAAGCCACCGACTTCCTGAATCGATCCTTCGGCACACCCGCCACCATTCGCTCCAGAGAACCCATCGTCATCGACCTCACCCAAGACCCGCCATCCCCAGACCACCAAGCTACCGAAGCGACTCCCCAGAACCCGACCCATACTTCGACTGGGACCCCATCGCCGAATCAAACATCACAGGAGAGCCTGTCGGACTATACTGAGGATATGTCTGATGAGGACATCAGACCTTACGAAGGGGATAATGTTATGAACAGTCCAAACCGGGAGGAACAAGAATTACTGTTCGACTTTACAAGATGGGTACAGGAGACTACAGACCAACTACGGGCACAAGAATACGAAGACGAGGAAGGGGAATACTACACCGCCATGCAGGACCTGGCGAGAGAAGCAGGAATGGAGATAACCTTGGAGGATATATTGGAATACCCCGAGGACGAGGAAGATAACCATGGATCAACCGATCCAACCTCCGATACGGATGGAAGCACCGAGAGAATGGAGAGCGAGAATGGAGAAGACTCCATGGAGATACAATCGGGAGAAGGAGATTATGAGTCAGAAGAAAGCGATGGAACATCGCACAGCAGTAGCGAGAGTACTGACTCATTGTAATATAAATAACGCTAGGATGCCATCAGCCAGGATGTGCATCATGGTCAGGACTGCGCACGACCAGTAGAACAGCCAAGTAACCTATAACGAGTATATAGCATCTCATAGGTATATAAGGCCTGTACAAGTAGAGATTAAAGCCTCAAGCTTTAATCTTGTTAACAGCGGTCGTTTACCTCTCTGCCTTAACTTGGCGTCTTCCCTCGTTATCTCATTGAGCGCGATCCACTAAGCTCTATAAGGCCAACCGTCTCGGACACCTTGTAGAGTGATTGAAGGCCGTCTCCAGTTATCCTCGGATACAGAAGGAGCACGGATCATAACAGGTATTGGATGAAGGCAGGGACACGTGCCTTCAGCATGGCTCAAAATATCATGGTTGGTCCCTCATGGCCTTTATTCCTACTGTATCCAATCACCACCATGCAAGCCATCACAAAGGAAAAGAAGCCCAGAGCAAACTGTCAGTATTCTCCTGCCGAACGGAAAGTTAACCATAAATATAAGGAGAACTACTGAAAACAAATGACTCCCAAGCACCGAGGGATGATTTTCAGATCACAAATTCTGCCCGATATGTTTAACTACTGGACTAACAATGGGGCAAGGGCCATGGCAGCAGATGAGGTAGAACAGCGTGTCAAGGTATGCAGCAATTGCAAGTCACCCTGGAAAGAATGTCGGATGACAGTTTGACAGGCATTAGGGAAATGGCTGACCAACAACTGGCATCCATATGCTTCCCACAAAGCAATAAACCATGGTGCCAAAATAGATCAAAACCAAGTGGTGTGGAGGACGGAGAAAGTAGCTGTTGAAGAGGAGATGAAAGCAATTCTAAATGTCACAGAACTCCATCCAGGATCGCAGGAATACTTTCAAAATCGTACTCGGGCCACCAAAAATGTGTATGGACAGATGGATGATGCAGGAAAAGAGGCAATAGAAGAATACATTTGGTCATACAAGACCATCAGGAATGAGCCAGAACTCAAAAGAAAGTAAGTTGGCAGGATCACCAATCCGGCGGCATGTTCATATTGTGCTCAGTGAAGAGGCTGATAAGATATATAAATATAGGATAGCGACAAAACATGCCAAGCGATGTATGAAAGAATGGTCAAGGAAATGTTGGCTAGAGATGGGGGTTGTAACAATGACATTTCCTGCATTTGCTGGGGGTGATGATGGAGAGATAAGGTTTGGCATGTGAGGCCCAGTTTTCCCAAAGTATGCCTGATACTACTAACTAACACATGATGGCAGTTTTGACGAGATTGTGGCAACTATGGGTGTGGCGGCAACACCATTTGTCAAGACCCACAAGGTGCCTGTGCTGGCATTGGAACAAGAGTTTTTATCATATGTCAAGGGACTCCACCGACAAAAGGAATACTTGCCACCATTGCCACATGTGCCGCCATTTCCGCTTTCCATGGCCACAAAGGCAACCCCACATTTTGACCGCACTGAAAATGGATTTCCAATTGTTTCATTGGGGATCATGCTGAAGAAAATGAAAAAGGAAGAGCTGGAGGAGTTACTGCATACTTATCTGACTATACACTATGGTAAGCGTTCAATTCAATCAGCAAATGGAATGGTCATTCATTGTGATTATTTCTTGGGTTGGAAGCATTAGCTTCTGGCAACCAATCTTGCCATGTGCCTTTCAAAACCTTGGCAACCTCGCAGCCAAAGATGATACATTGGAAATTTATTCCAAGGAATTTTCAGTTGTGGGATCCCCGGAACATTCGGAAGCCAGAGATACAGTGCTTCTTTGAACATATCATTGGGTGCCAAGCAACCTTTGGTGTTGAGCATGCATTTTGTTTCTGTGCTCATCTTCATAATGGAAAATACCTGCCAGTAGAATATCCTGGAACAATCAAGGCATCAACGGCAGATAATGGCAAACCACCCAAGATCAGCGGCAAGTTGGCAGCAGGAAATCCAAAGGCCTTGACCAATGCGGCACAAATGGCAATTAATAGTATCATTGGCCAGACCCCACCTGGTGGGATGGTGTCACTGATTGATCACAATGACAATGTATACAATCATCATGGCAAAACAGCGAAAGCACATGCTGAAGGCCTGGCATCACTACAGGCTAACTTTAGTGACGAACATGTGCCAGAAGCAGTCACCATCCTATCCGACCCCACATTTCATGGGCCAGCCCAAGTTGCTGGAGGGATGCCACTCATGCCAGAGCTCAAAGCAGACACGGGCATGATCTTGCTACAGCAGGAATTCATGGATCAATTGGTGGCAAGTGGATTTGCACCTACATTGCCAAGCAATGGCCCTGCCAAGGGAGATCCACAATATGCCGTGCCTGTATCCTCCATACTCAACCACATCCCAAGGCTCCCCCCAGGAAGTTCCACAGTGCCAATGAACATGCTGGGACCAACATCAATGGTGCAAAATGCTTTGCCAGCACTTACAATTGACCCACTGGTAATGCCGGTGAATGAACCACATGCAGGTATTTTCCTTGTCAACTTATTATCTTTGAACCTCTTGCTAAAAATTGTGCATTCATAGGCCCATTCCAACTACCACAACAAGCTCAGCGGAGGAGGCGGAAAAAGTGAATTGAGGGGAGAATCAGCCAGTGATGCAAGAACAATGAAATACCCCATCATATTAGGTCAAAATTATAAAAAAATGTAACATTATGTATAGATCAGATAATGAATGTACAGGGAACAGGGGGTGGAATAGGAGGATTCAATAGTCATCAAGAAGGTCAAGGCTTTGCTCATTGTGACTCCCACTCATCAGGATTGTCCCCAGATAGCTTACGCTTCTTGCTGCGCAGCATGTTAATGTTTGCCGCTGTTGGCAAAGAGGATTCCATAAGCCGGGGACTACGCCATGGCATATGGGACGATTCAGCAAGAGGGTCACCATTGGGTCCGTTGTTCCTCTCACAATCAGCGTGCAACTGTGAGCGAGTCCGGGGCCAGGCCATGACAGAACTTGGGGGCTCTAATAGGGTAACCTCCTGTGTGACATCATCTTGAGAATTGAGGGGCGTAGGAGGAATGAGTTGCACTCCTGGCATAACAACAGCAGAGGCAGGTTGCTGACCAGGAAGGGAGTTGTCAACGGCTTCGGTGGCAATACAATTCAAGTCAACATTTGCCACCTGAGAGGTGTCAGCAATTGAGACTTGTGAAGTGTCCAACTTGGGAGGTTCTGAGGAGGTGCCCACAATTGGGAGAGAAAGGTCTGCCGGAGTTGGTGGGGAATGTGCTGGGGTGTGAGTTTCCAATGTTGCCTGGGACGAGGAGGGGACATATGCAGTAGGGCCGGGAGGCTCTGCCGCCAAGGGAGTGGCAAGATTTGGAGGGGGGAGATTCACTGGTATTATCAGACCAGGGGTGGGATCATTTGCAGGGATGGATCCCATATAATCTTCTGGTATGTTCAAAGTACCATTGCTCATGATGGGGGAGGGGGAGTCTGCCATGGCAGCAGTGGCACCCAATGCCAGCGGAGCCTCAGAAGATGTTGGCCCAAGTATGAACAGGGTGGGGAGTTGCCCCAGTGCTAATCGGTACCCAGTCGCATGCATTTGAGCATCGGCATATGCCGCCTCCGTAATGTCAGACTCGGTGGCGGCAAGTGCTGGCACTGTAATGGTCTGAGTAAATCACCAAATTGCACGATTACATTGTGCATTACCTGAAGGCAATGCCAACGGTCTTGGCTGACTCCCCTGAGCATCCTCAAGACATGTTATTGGGGTGGTCCCTACAGCAGGATGAGACATAGCCACTGGACTTTCCTGTGGCAACTCAGGAGAGAGGCAGTCAGCAGTATTTTGCAGATCCACCATGGGATTGCAGGGCATGTCAATGGCAGACAGGCTGTGTATCTCCGGCATTGGCGGTGGGGTGGGTGGCAACGGCAAGGGAGTGTGGTTGGCAGTATCAACCTCCATTGCCACGGCACCTGCAGGTACATCTAGCACTGTTGTGTCTGCCGCGGCAGCACTGCCACTAACCAGTGGTGCAGGACAAAGGGCATCTATCTGCTGAGATAGCCTTTCCATTGCAGCCTCCAATGCGCTGACTCGGCTGTCGAATATGAGGTGCATGGCCAGTGCCGCAGCTTCAATCCAGTTTGCAACCTCTGTCAATTAGTCACTGAAAGCATTCACACATTCTTTGAGCCTGAAAAGGCGCAGGACCTGGATCCTTGCCTGCCCCTCGGTGTGCAAAAAATGTTTGATCAGCCATTGATCAAATTGGTTGAGATGTTCCTGGCAATATTTATTCACTGGAAGAAAAAGCAAGTAGGAGCATGAATTATTAGTGGAGACCAGATAGTGAGGTTTTTTACTTACTTTCCTGCAGTTCCACCTCTTTCTCAGGGCCCCATTCCACGTCTTCAATGGGGTCCTCGGCATAGGTTGCCGCCACCTTGCCTTTGCCCTTCTCAAGTGCCTTGAGTACTTCCGGAACCTGAACCTCATCTTCTGACTCCGTAGAAATCAATTCGTCCTCCCCATCTGTCACGACCTCCACATACTTCTTTGTTGGCCACTCTTCCTTGAGTCCCTTTTGCCGCTTTGCCAGTCGTTGTGGCAACGTTTGTGGCATGTTCCTTTGCTGCCACCCTACCCCCCATGGACCAGTGTAATTTGTGCATTGGCATTTCTTCACCATACAGGCACAGCATGCTCCTCCACCAGCATCCATTTCACAAGGTTGATTTCTTGAGGCACAATACTGGCATGCCATGTTGAAGAGTTCTCCAGTTGGCTGTGGCCTACAGCGCGGGGGCTGGGGCCCCTGGGCTCTTTGCCGGCGCTGTGGCATGACCCAACACCAGCCACACCCACGACCCTCATTGTCTCCCACTGTAGACTTTTTCTCCACCATTGGTGCCTTTCCCTTCCCTTTGCTCTGCAAAACTGGTGGAGGCGATGTGGAGGGTTTATATGACTCTGAGCTTGAGACCTCCATCACGTCATCCAAAATGACAATCGGGGGCCGTGATGCTGCAGCACGCTGGGCACGTCCAGCTGTTGATGTTTCAGGCTGGTCATGTTGCTCAGGCGTTGCTGTTGGGACCGAAAGTGATTGCAGCATTGGGCTTGTACCTGTTTGACCTGGTGCCAGTCATGGCATTTCTTGTGCTGGCTTGCGTTGGCCAATGGGAATATAACCAGCACCACCCATGGTGCTACCCTGACTCTCCATCTCGTGTTTGGTAAGTTGAGGTTGCTCTTGTCCTTGGCCATTCCTCAATGCTGGTGTTATGTTTGCCGGTGGCGGCAGGTGTTTAACAGTTGGCGGCAAGTCTGTAGCTATCATTCCAGTAACCGCACCTTGTTCGCTCATGTATGCCCCCTATAAAACATTAGTTAGTTGCCTACCACACAAAAACAGTTTGCTGGATCACCCACCAATTTATGGACATTCTTTTTCGCTTGTTTTCGCTCATGTTTTGCCAATGCCGCCAATTGGGTCATGGCAAACAAGGGTTCACTGCCATGTTCACACCATTCCACTAGGAACCTTATGAGGAACTTATGTGCTTTGAATCCCACACGAATTTCCGGGTCTTGACTGCTTGTATGGGCAAATGTCCTCTGCTGCAAGTGGTAATATATATATCAATGGGGGGTTGGCAATGAAATGACAACCATGAGGGAATTCTTACCATTTCTTCTCTATGTTTTTCCATCAATTCTTGTATTGTGCCACTTTGTAATCCAAGCTGCACAATACCCTCATACTTTTCCAGGGCAGCCGATATTTCTCTTTTGCTGATTGTGGACATCTCACAAAGATCTTTTTCTTATTTGCCAAAATGAAGATGAGATGTTTGTCATTGATGGGAGGAATACAGAAAGCAGGAATGTAATGTCAGAAGCACAAGAAAATTTTTCAACACAAGCCATGTGATCAAATCACAAATTGCTTAATAATCAGTCTTCAATACAATTTGCCTTAAGTGCCGCCCTTAACACCTTCATTCCCCCTCCAAAATCCACCCATGTACCATCCATCCATCATGAATACTGCAGCACCCCTCAACATGGAATCACTGGGAGACACATCCGAATCCACCGCTTTGGGAATTAGGTTGCCTCCAGACTCCATGCCTGGATATTTAGTCAATGCCGATGAGCTTTGCTGCCAAAATGCTAAAATGAAACAACTATCCAATGTTCAAAACATCAAAGTCACAGTATGTTCCACTTCCAACATTCAACCCTTTTCTCCCCACATTGCTGCGGCAATTGGCATTTTGCCAGTGATTTTAACAAACCTGCCACTTGGGTAATGTATCCATCCACTCACTCATGCCTTCATTGTTGGATACTACTAATCATTCATTTATTATGCTTCTTTGCTCACCATCTGTTTCATATTTCAGCCGACTTCAATGGAGGATCTCCCTCACGCCATTATTGGCCACGGCAAAATCATGGTTCCCACCCTTCCGGTATGGCCATCCACATTGTATATCATATTAAAATGCCAGGCCCTTATTTGATCCATTTGCCCAGAGTCTCACTGAGCATGAACTCCTTGCCGCTCATGCCGAGATTAAGGCATTGCAGCAACATCAAGGCCTGAGCTACAAGGATGCAGCTCACCGATTGTACCACTCTGAAACCCTAAAGCTTGCTGTCCAAGATGACACCCATGGCAAACTTGTCAAATTACGGCAATCTGTTGACAAACTTATTGAAGAGGATATCACAAAACGCCTTCTCACCATTGACGGCATCAACTCTAATACTACTCACATTGTCCCTAACCTCCCTATCTTGCCGAACATTTGAATCATTGTGTATATACCATACATAATAATCACTTATGGTTTTGAAGGCATCCCTGACCCCCATTGTTCAAAACTTTGCCTGCCCTCATTTCAGGCTATCCAGTACAATGCCGCCCCATCTTGCGTAATATCTTCTAATACATGCCCACGAAAATGGTCTTCTGGTTTTATCACACCATCTTGATTCTTCTCAAAAGTGCCGCAATGAGCTTGCCGCTCATGCTGCCCACCCCCATACCATTCAGCAATGTTCATTCTGTGCCACCCACCACCCCATGCCAGCTTTTTTCTTGCTGTCGCTTTCCTTGACTTGTTGTTGCCTTATCCATCACTCATTGATTAGATGCCCCCCTCTTTCTTTTTCCAACCAGACTGATTCACCTCACTCATGCCACCCCAAAATTGCCACCCATGCTGCCTAACCCAATACCATTCGGCACTTCCATTATGTCAAATATCTATTATCACTTAATTTTTGTCAAGCAATCAATCCATGAAAATGTTCTTATTTAGTCTCATGCCATGCCACTGCTCTGCAATTGCTTGCTATCCACTTCCAAGCCCAGCATTCTATGCCTCTGTGATCCTTGGATCCTAAGGGCCCCTCTGATGTGCTTCCCAAATACATGAGCGGAGCTATATAGGATGATGGACCAACCCAGCGGGCCCATTGAGTCCCACTCACTCAATACAATGTATGTCTCAGCAGGCCCGCTGAGTCCCACTCGCTCGATATAATGTATGTCTCAGCAGGCACGCTGAGCCCCACTCACTTGATACTATGTATGTCTTCGCTGGCCCCACTCACTCAATACACTGTAGGTTGACTACCTGATCCTGGACAGCATGGTATGCAAGATGAATGGACCAGCTGCCGGTCACCTTAGTCCAGCACTTGCTGTCCTGTTGCCTCTTCATCCCAAAGTGCCCAGAATCCCCACCTACTGTCATCAGAGAAAAGCTCTCCTAGCTTCTTTGTTTTGTTTGCCCTGTCACCTGGAAGTAAGCTTTGATCCAATGTGTTTGGTCATGAAAATACCACCAAATTGATTGAATGGCTCTTGGCTCACTGCTCTTGCCCCGAGGAGCGTAGTATGAGTGCCACCAAAGCGAGGCGAGGTCGGCGGGGGGTAGAGCCTGGCCCTACACTAGTTTTTCACTCATCACATTCGAAATCAAGGGGCAACAGGCAAATTTGTTTGTTGACCACACAGCCAAATTGTTTCCAGTTGGCTTGTTGGAGGAAAGGTATGTGGGGCACCAGTGATACTCTCCCTCATATTATTATGTTTGAAGGTCCCAGTGGGTCCCCTCGATGGATATCCATGGACAAATAACAAAACAATTGTACAGAACCTATCAGGACATCCCTCGCATCTATCATCAGGCATGAATAAAATAAATCTGAGGAGCAACAGCCCAAAACAAATGTATGATCAAAGCTTCCCTACGCACTCCTGGCATACAACCATTTCCGTATGTGCAATATCTTTTGATCACATGCTAAAATATCAGACAAGGATATTACAACCATGGATATCATGAATACGCAATTGCTCAAGGCAGTGTTGTGCCAGTTCATGAACCTTCATGAACCTGACTGATCGGTTCATCAGCCACTCATCAGCGGTTCATGTTACCATAAACCACTGGCATGTTGCCGTACATTTAGCAGAGCCTGCGAGTAAACAAATGCAAATAGATCGGATTTGGTTCTCACATAATAAAACATATCATCGACACAACAGAATTTGTTCAGTGGCTTCATCCATCAGAATATCACCCTCATCGTCACCACCAATATCTTCGGTATCACCCTTGGCATCTAAATCCAACAAACTATGCAGCTCCAGCTCCTCATTGAAGCTCCACTTGAGACTCTGTCCAAACAACTCATTCCATGCAGGATTTTTAAGATCGAAAAGATCCTCAATTTGCACTTGTGCAGGAGGGGCTCGAGAGGAGATTTGGGGGGTATACGAGCCAGAGGGAGTCATTGAACAGTTATCCTCCTCGTCATATGCCTGTGCTGCTTCCCTATGTTGTTGAATAAGAACTGAGAACCTGCCGAGGGATCCATGTCCCAGATCCCCAACTTCTTCATCCTCAGCAGTACCTGCATCGCCAGATCTGGCCATAAGATGATGGGCTGGGGGTGCTGGTGGTGTGTCTTGCATGGATGACCACCTTTCAATGTGGGTTTTGAGCATTTTACGGAATTGAGCAGAGCTGGTGCCCCCATCCCAAAGATGCTCATCTTGAATCTGTACGGCAAGTTCTGAGATGTTCAGTAAATTCTTTGGTAGTAACCGATTCTGCAGATGAGTGAGAATTGTTCCAAAAGCACTGAAAAGGCGCTCGCAAGATGCAGAATTGGCAGATATGTGAAGGATATGCTTTGCAAAGAGTGACAACTCAGTCTCGCTTGGATCTTTGAACCCGAGAATGGTATACATATTAATGGGATTCAGTGGACGATATTTTCCCTGAAATTAATTGTAGTCCAATCAGCAAATGTTGTAGTATTCAATAAAAAATACCACAAACGCTGTGTGCAGAATCTGTGGCTGCGTCTTGCACTTCAAACATGATCGCATTCTCCATGCAAGTAAATCTTCCTTTCAACTCTATATAATCCCAGATATCACTGGCAAACAATGTGGGGGGAGCCTTTCCATCATTGAAACGCGACCACAGTTGTTGAAATAGATCAAGAATGTCAATCAAGCTGTAATAAGAGCTGCCTGGGCTGAACAACTGCTCACGATAGAGGGGGTTGAGGATCACTGCCGCAATAAGTACCCCTTGATCAGTTTGTGCCCAACGCTTCTCAACACTTGCAATAATCAACTCGGCACCAAACTGATCACCCACATCTTGCTTTGCCATTTCCTTGAATGTAGAGACAAGATATCCAAACAAGAGTAGAACAGTATCAAGACGACAAAATGTGGCCTGAATGACACCGGAAATTTCACCAAGTGGGCAGAGATGGTGGACAATGCAAGCAAGCGAATGCCAGAATGAGGAATTATCAATGATTGCGATCATTGCCTGTGCTTTGCGTTTTGCTGCCCCTGATCCTGTTATCATAACTTTGGCTTCATCCGGTCGGCTGCTATCAGCTCCAGCAAGATGAATGAGTGCTGTCTGATTGTCGAGAAGGCATTCATATGACATCAGATGTGCTGACCATTGAGTAAGAACTGGGTGTATGACAGCTCGGCAACTCATATGCCTAAGCTCTGCAAGAATTCAGGTCTTGCTTCGAAGCCATGAGACAAGCTCGGTGGCTTTGTTGGTGGTGGGAGAATGAATTTCGGGTAATCCATTGAAGTAATTGCCAACGACAAGATTAATCTATTAATGGTAAATGAGTTGATCCTCAGAATATGACTAATGGATCTTACTTGGTGTGCAAAACAATCAAGGACTACAATTGATGGCCTCTCTGCCACAAGGTCTCGTTTGGCTTTGTGACATTCACCTGATGCATCAGTGATGACAGCAGCAACTTTTCCTTTGTATTCATTCTCAATGGTATTGATAGCACCTTTGAGTAATTCAAGGAAATTTTCTGCTGTCTTCCATTCACGTGATGCGTCATGGACTTTCAAGGTGTAAAGCTGGGGAATTTGTGATCAGATCAATTTGATGACATCATTGTTCTAGACTTACTTTGCATGCAACCGTTAACATTATTGCAACCAGGTGGATAAAGCTAACTGCCGTCCACCCATCTGCCTGAAGGGTAACTGCTTTTCCCATAACATTCTCCTTGACACCCAAACAAACCCAATCGACCATACTTGGAATAATGTGAGTGGTGAGTGATTTCCGAGATGGGGAGCGAAAGCCAGGCATGAAAAGCTCAATCAGGTGATGCCACTCCAGATTATCAACCCAGGATAAAGGGAGGTTAGCAGCAGCAGTCAAACAAGCAACTTGTTCCTCAAATTTCCTCTGCAACAAGGGACTCCATATGGGATAGATTGATGGCGCGTGACTGGCAGTGGAATGAGGGTATGCAGGTGCACAGGTTGTTGATGGCACTGCTCAATTAAATGGACTTGGAATGACAGGATCATTGAAGCCAGAACCAGAATTGTGAGCAGAGGTATGGATTGAAGGAGCAGCACTGCTAGTAGGTGGATTGTAACTGTGGGCTACCAAAGCACTGCTACTATGCGCTGCATGCGAAATAGAATCTGATGGAGCAAGGCTCTGGCTATCAAAATTGGGAGTGGTGGGAAGTAACCATGGAAATTCCACTGGCAGTTGTTGAATAGCCAAAGTGGTGAGCGCAAAGGGTAAAGTAGACATTGGGCTTGTTAATTGATGGCGATCCCAGTGTCCAGGTTTCTGAGGTGACCCTTTGATGGTGGATAACAGATGACTGAAAGCTCTCTGTTGGATCTCCTGGGGTTGGTGTGGGCAATGGACAAGATGATTAAGGAGAGTTGCTGGGTGTGTGAGCATCCATCCTCAGACCTTTATTTTGGCTCTTGAGATGTCGCCTTTAACTGTCCACACTGTAAGTGTCAAAGGGATTATACTGTGATTTTGGGTTGGATGTCATGCATGATGAACATACTAAATTCTTTGATTGCCTGTTCACCCCAACGTTCCCTTCCTTGTGAGAGAAAACTCACCATTTCCTTCTCCTGTATCTCTTTGAGATACTCATCAAAACAGCCTTTACAATAACCTTTCAGCACCGGGCAAGACTTTGTCCCCATCATACGGTGATATGCAGTTGATGAGTCAGTCCTATCAACTTCTTTGGGGTGCTGATAGGAACAATCCCACCACCATCCACAGCCTACTGAGGTGTCTTTGACCATGGGATCAATGAAGGGAAGGACCATTAAGAGTGGCACTTGTCTTATAGGTTATATCAGGTTTTTGATGCATATATCAGTCTCATTGCTGCACTTCTGATCATCATTAGAACACGATAGTGAATAGCCTCAGGGCTATATAGTATATAAATAGAACGTAAATTGTATTGTATGCTTTATGTTCATCGGGTATTCCCACTTCATGAACTGTTCATGAACCATTCATGAAGCACACTGATGAGTACACATGCTACTCATCAACCGCACAACACTGGCTCAAGGCCAGGTCGCAATTGGATATTAATTATGTTCACAGTAGTGATACCTTTGTCTGATATTTCACCATATATCTCATGTTCAAATATAGTCATACACCAGCAGTGACATCAGTTTGTGTACTGGTTTGGGGCCTGGGCTGGGCAGGAGACATCATGTTTCAAATATGGGAAAATCCAAAATTTCCTCAGGTCAGTGCCTCCATCCCCAAATCACTGGCCATGTGCCTATTATCAGGACTTTGAAATAGGTGGAGCATTTGGAAATTCTGAATTTTCAGAGGAATGATTTGGCCCCACACATGGGTAGGGTTTAACCCTAGAGTCTGCAGGTGGATAGATCGCTTGGTTGTCAGATTGCGATCCACTCGTCTCCCTATGCATTTAAGCATTACAATCCTTGAGGTGTTCTGGCAACATACTCTCCCACCACCCTCACTTCTATCATCAGCCATGAGCATGAATAAAGTAAATCCAAAGAGCAACAGCCCACCAAATGTATGATTGGAGCTTCCCTACATCTATTTGTGTACTGATTAGATGCCAGCCAATTAACGGTACAAGGGGGGGTTTATGGTACTGAAAAATCTTGCACTTCCAGTTGTTCATGCTGATTGACATGATAACACAGAGACTTAATAATAAATCAAGTTTTGAAGATCAGGTCAGGAAAAGACAGGCAGCCAAAGCTGAGCAACAGGCTCGCGCTAACAAAAAAAAAGAGTCTGGAGGAGGGAACAAGAAATCCACCCGCTAAAACGCATTTACGCATCTTCTTTTTTCCTATCCCCAGTACCGCCCATATTGGGACACTGCATAGCTATATGTAGAACATGTCAAGACAAGCGCTTTGCCTATTGCATCGAGTGTATGTTGAGGGAGGCACGTCCATTGATCTCGTGTCATATGTCCTGAATTTCTGGTCCAGAATGTCCTCTCCTAACTCACAGGCTTGGCCTCCTTTGGTGTGAGAGGTATGTATATTATCCATGTGAACCTGTGCAAACTCTCGGGAATCCCTCAAGGGCTTGGTTCAGGCGTGCATGGGTGACATCGATGATCGAGGAGGCAATTAGGAACCAACAGCAGGTGGTGTTGCTCACTCTAGATGACTATGTTGACAAATCAGGGTTCGGTGCTTACGCTCAAGGTGTATAAAGCCCTGCGCAGAGTGCGGGATAACAACGAGAATAGAAGTGCGCAGTAGGAACCTCGGACACAGAATATAAGTATATAAGATCGCTAGGATCCTAGGCCGTTTCGAGAAGCTACTTAAATAATGAGGAAGAAACTATGTGCTCCTATTTATGCTAGAATGTATGTCCACCTAGTAACCTAGCAGTATAACATAAGCATTCATTCGTGTACATACAGTGTCCATGAAATTGAGGAAATATGAAATTGAGGAAACAATAATGAGTAATGAGACGTCGAGCTGAACACTCGTGTTTCGACAGATAATCATACTGCCCAACTGTCAATCATCCTACCATCTTTAACCCCCCCCCAACCCAAACCCGCTTAAATCCTTACATCCCACAGGTTGCTTGGAGTGGAGATCACATTGTTGCATGGCACTTGCAACACAACGAACAACCTGAGTGAGATTCCGAGAGAGTGCGACCGCTTTAACCCTTAATGTTTGCTAGCCACCCCTTTTGCACCAGAGATATTTGGTAGTCTAAGAATCAGCTATTCTCAACCTCCAGAGTTTCTGTCCAAGAAAACCTTCATCGAGTACACCCCAAATATCTGGGTCCGAGTTTACAAAAAAGTCTCATCACTCATGTAACCTTCAGAAGCGCGGCCATCCGGAAGTGACAAATGGTTGTTTTTGTATCCACTACACTCATAAAGCACATTGAGCTACGCGTGTCCATTTAATAGGTCTATGTTACGACTGAAAACAATCCTCGTTCTCGAGACGGGTTTTGACCAGTGGTCCTGTAGGATGTGATGTCTTCAGGGGGAGGTGATTTTTTTGTTTAGCGAACGGAGTACATCATCTATACCTGCTTTGAGCTCTTTACCCGGTCAACAAAACTAGCGCAAGTAGCTGCGATATTCATTTGAATATTTCCATCGATGTGTTCATAGATTCGTAGTACCAGTGAGGCGACATGTCCTAGTCGGAGACATGGAATTACGCTCCCTCTCATAAATACTATACATAGACATTGGATAACTGGTTCTCTCCAAACGCTTCAGGCCTTAGGCACCTTGGCACATGCCACGTATTTACCAGCACCAAGAACGGAAGGAAGGGGCGGGGACCAGTACGCCTGAACCAAGCCCTTGAGGGATTTCCCGAGAGTTTGCACAGGTTCACATGGATAATATACCTCTCACACCAAAGGAGGCCGAGACTGTGAATTACGAGAGGACGTTCTGGACTAGAAACTCAGGACATATGACATGAGATCAAAGGGCCCGCCTTCTTCAACACACACTCGACGCAACAGGCAAAGCACGTATCTGGCTTGACATGTTCTACATATAGCTACGCAGTGTCCCGATATGGGCGGCACTGGGGATAAGAAAAAAGAAGATGCGTAAATGCATTTTAGCGGGTGGATTTCTTGGTTCTTCCCCCAGACTCTTTTTTTTTGGTTAGCGCGATTCTTTTGGGCTTCTTTGGTCTGCCGGTCTTTGCACGATCTGGACCGCGATATCTGGTTTATTGTTCCGCTTCTGTGTCATCATGTCAATTAGCGTGAACAGCTGGAAGTGTGAGATTGCTCAGCACCAGTGGACTCCCCCTCTCATGACCACCTGCCTGGCTTCTAATCAGTACACAAATAGACATAGGGAAGCTTCGATCATACATCTCGTTGGTTGGGGTTTGTACAGTTCATCCCATTTATTATTACTCACACCGTCACAATACACACCTCATTGTTATCCTTCAATCAGTGTAACTAAGGTAGGAAACACATCGGAATTTATCCGCCCACCCAGTAGCTCCTCGCTTCACAGTTTGGCTTGCTAATGCAGCCCTCTGGCCCGACCTCCATTCCTCCCTTGGTCAACTGACGAGCTGGAATATGAGATATCTTTTTTTTATATGCTAAAACATCTGCCAGGGATACCATAGCTGTAGATATAACAAATTAGATATTTTTTTTAATTTGATCCAATATTGCAAACAGAATAGCTAGAATATCAGGAGGTATATGAATATCCATTAAATATCATTCTGAAGAAAAGTTGCTGAAGTCGTGCTAGTTTGTCGGCATGCTCATCTGGGGCGAGCAAAACTGCTTGCTGTAAATTAATTAATTCTCCATGGCCTCCTCGATACCGCCCATCAGCAATCCCTTTGCGCCCACACCGACTCAACCATTTATAACTGCAGAGTCATAGGTAGAACTGTTGACTTTGAGGCTACTCGGATCGAAAAGTTACTCAGAAGCAAGGAATCATTATACGATGAGGTATTGGACTGGTGAATGATTGTGGGACGAAGGCGTTGTATGTAAAGCAAATCCAGAGATCCCCATCGATCAAGAACCTCCCTCCGTCATCTCCGATTAGGATTGTTACCGGCACTCATATCTCGGTGTAGATCTTTGTGTCGAAGTATGCTCTATCGTGGGCTGCAGGATGACATATATAAGCAACAGATGCGAGGGAGAACGCAGATCTTTCATCGCATCTGCAATGGCAGTCACAAGCTAGCCAGTGGTCCTGAACGCGCTCAAGCACCTGCTAATCTTGTTCAAAGGCATTCCATCACGCCGAAGGGGAGCAAGGTCAGAACACGGGAGGGTATCAAAATGCGGAGTATACAGCTCGACGGTATGGACGCGTTATTATGCCTGTATAGCAAAGTCAATTTATTTTACATTCTATGGTAAATAACAGTACATACATAGCTCTCATCGTATTTAGGTAGCGTTCCGACCGTCCTAGGATCCCAGTCTTCTTACGTGGATCCTAGCAATCTCGTTTATACATATTGTCTCTATCGACGTACTGCTGTGCATGCATTCTCGTTAGAGGGCCTAGCTTTCACCTTTAAAATGGCAGGCGTGTTTCATGCGGGAGAATGTCGTTCCCGCGACCCAAGGACCAGCGTGCAGCGCATGGTACGACTCATCATAAGCCATCATGCCCCGGGATCGCTCGTCTGAATGGGGGTCGTGAATGGTATAAGGGCGGATGAGGTATGAATACCCCTTGTTCGAATCTGCGAGTTCTTCATCCGAGGCATCGCGATCATAGATCCTCAAGCTGGGGATTTCGCGGTGACATGTGTTATTATTAATGCAACATCCTTGAGCTCGTTATCCGGTATTGGCGGCCGTGACGGTAGGGTCGTGGCCACGAGCAAAGGGGGAGAGGCGAGAATAATGCAGAATAAACTCAAAAAGAAATGTGTTATTATGAGTTGTGTATTCAAAACGCCTGGTAACCATTGCCCCACTATGATCCTAGCGCATCAGCCTGACGTATTGAACATATATTAAGATGGAAAACATATGGACGCGGAATTTTGAGCCAACAAGCACGGCACAATACAAGGCGAGTTGCCCTCGGTTTTTTGATCTTGATCAGAGTCGCGCTCAAAAGGGCGGGGGTCGTCGCAGAACAGATTTTCTGTTGCTTGGTACATACTTGAGTTCGACAAAGGGCTCAGTCTCTGGGGGGTCCGGCCCCCTTGGGAGGTGGATCATCTTGTCAGAAAACGCTGACGTCAGGGAACAGTTGATCCGCATGAAATGTACTTCTGTATGTGCGTGAGTGTTGGCGGACTGGTGGTTTCCAACTAGAGCACCTGCAGCCTCGATCTGCATCGTGCCTCAATTTGACCAGGTTTCAAGAATGAGACGTAGGACTTACAAACGGGTTGTACATGTCGCGCTCTTTACTTCCTTTTGCGACTCCATCCCAGCTGGCGCTCCCCAAACTATTACATTCACGGCAATTTCAAATTTCACCCGGGCATGATCATCGGACGCCTGGGTTGGCTACTTTTTGAGGATCACGTGCGTGTGAATGTCCATGAGCATCGCTTACTCCGGTTGTTGAGCTTGCCTTCTCCTTATGACCTTTCAGCTTGAGCCAAGGGGTTCGTAAAGACTCACGAAGAAACACCACTTGTAATGTCCACGGAATATGAAGAGATTGCTGAGGTTCGTAGCAGTCTGATCTGCTCACGTCGGCTCATCTAACCCATACAAAGTCAGAGCTTTCTGGAGATGGCAAGGAAGTCTACCTCTTCCAATGGCTTTCGAATGTCAACAAACACCTGAAAGAAGCTCAAATTGTGAGTTACGGCCTTTTATATGTTGCACAAGCAATTAAAACGGTTCCTAGGGTGACATCAAAGCCAAGCAAGCTGATATCGAGAAAGCCTTCATCAAGGTTATTGCAGCACCCGATCCATACCCCATGCCTGGTCGTGCGATTCGCAATCTTGTCGGAAAATGTTTAATCTCATTGTATACAAGAGGCGAGACGCGCACCATGTTCGATACGTTGCAGGCGTTCATGAAGATCGCGAGCGACTTCAAAGCTGCGGATAGGGACAGCAGTAAAATGTGAGCGCATAGAATGGAGGATCGTGTCCCTTGGCTCACCGATAGTAGAGCAGCTCTCTCGTGTGTGGGTGACATCATGGGCATTTTTGGTTCTCAGGTGCGCATTCAGGATCCGGTTCACTCCCGTTTCGGTCTCATATCGAGCCTAGGTCATGTCGTTCATGGCAGAAATTGCTGTTGTGACACTCAGAGTAGCAAAGACGTCCAATGTGCGTTGATTTGCCTGATCCCTTGGATACCCGCTCAAGGCCAAGTCAGTCTTCACTGCTTCGGTACCAAGCCCTCATTACCCTCAAGAAGGCGATCACGACTGCAAAGCGAGCAATTACAGACGCGACAGCGAGGGATATTCTGAAGCAAACCAGGAATTATCTCACAGACAAGGCCCTTCCAGTACAGCGCGCATCAGCCGAGGTAAGATATCAGCCCTGTCCCAGCTGTTGAGCTCCGTTTGACATTTTTCAAGGTCCTCATCGCCATGTACACCTCTGATGATGGCACTCACCCAACAGCCGGTGATGTCGAGGCTATCGTCACCCAATGCGTGAAGAGCTTGGAGGCAGCAGATCAACTCACCCGGCACGCTCTTGCTCAACTCGTTGGCAACCTCCTCGCGTCAACGCAGGTCGAACGCACTATCCCCGCTCCTGAGCCCCCGCAGAAGCCGAAGAAAGACCAGGAAAACGCTGACGATGATGCAATATCGACTTCTCATGTTACGACGGAGACGAAAAAGGCTCTCATGACCCCAACTGAAATGCTACTCCACCTTTCCAATCACTTTAATAAACCTCACCAATCTCGTAAAGTCCGTGTTGGCATATTCGACTTCTATGCCGCTCTTTTCACGCATCTAGGAGCCGGATGGGTAGAAGCCAACTTTTCGCTAGTCGTCGGACATCTTATGAATGAGATCGTCGCGCTTTCGAGGAATTCCTCAACGCGGTACGACACACTCGCCGTCCGAACCCTGGTTGGAATTTTGTTGCGGGATCTCATTGGTGTTCGAATGCTGAGTGAGCAAGGCCAGATTGGTGCAATTCAGGAGTTGGCGAATAACTATCTGAAACGCTGGCCGGCTATGATGCCCGGTCAGGTAGCTCCCAACTCAGCTGTTCTTGTGACGGCCTTGAGAGAGGTTGCTGGTTTGTTGCAGCAACTTGGAAATGCTCCTCCACCAGTTCAAGATGCGCTGTCAGAGCCTCTGGTGACCATCCTTGCCCACCCCAGCCACACCGTCCGTGTCACAGCTTCCTGGGCCCTCCGTTGCTTCTGCTACTCGACACCTCTTCGTTTACCCAAGACGATTCTGGTATTGATAGATAAGCTTCAGAGGGATCTAACGATGATTTCGACGCCATCCTCAACTCATGACGCGTCATTGCGCGCCTTGGGACACGCGTATGGTCTTGCTGCACTTGTATCCGTCATACCGGAACGACCGTTATACGTTTCATACGATGTCAGTGCGAAGGTGTTGGACATGGCCACGCAGCTGCTGAAGCGTGCTAGTGATCACGACCTGAAAGTAGCTGGTGTTGAGGTCGAAGTGGCTTGGACACTGATTGCCTCGCTTATGTCGCTGGGACCCAACTTTGTCCGCCCGCATCTACCACAGCTTCTTGTGCTATGGCGCAATGCTCTGCCCAAACCTACCAGCAAGGATTCTGCGAACAACAGCGGGCGCTCCATAGCAGAGTGGACATTTCTCCTCCATGTGAGGGAGAGTGCACTTGGAGCTATCCTTTCATTCCTTCAACACAACGCCTCCACTCTCGTTACATTGGATGTCGCTCGCCGCATCGCATCAGTCCTCAGCAATGCTCTATCCTTTGCCAACGGTTTCATTAGTCAGAATATCGAGGACACGTCGGAGGCTCCCCTCCCTTCAAAGACCAAGAAAGAGCTGACAATTCGGGACCGTGAGGCGTTGCTGCGTAGACGTGTATACCAGTGCTTCTCTGAGCTGGGATTCTCAAGCATTGCCGAGTCTACTCAGGCCTCATTGTTACAATCCACGATATCGTTATTTGCCAGTCCTGATGGTTATGCGGGGTCTTCGGTGCAAGCTGCTATTGCGTCCTCATCAGGATCGTTCACCTCCGTGTGGCAGAGTACGGATGGCTATGCTTACGGCGTGACCTTTAATGAGGTCGTGGATTTCGGTGGAATCGGGACGGATGTGGACGTTTTGCTTGGGAAACAAGACTACCTCAATAGAGATACGGTGGAAGTTTCAATGGACACCCTGGTTCGATCTCGCTTAGATGGATGCTATTCTCTCAACTCTACTGACCATACCATACCCTATAGCTGCGCAAACCAATTTTGGGTGCATGCGAGCACGATCCCCTGTCTCTTTGTCAAGCCAAACTTTCCACGACTGAGTACCAGCTGATCGAACCACCCCCACCTGCCACATCCGTCGTTGATACCGCGATCGATCTCTTCGCTCGATTGCTACCTCTCCAGGATCTTAACTCGACCATCAAATTCGTCAACCAGCTCCTTGAATTCGTTAGATCGCCCAAGCTCGAGAAGAATGTTGGCCGCAAGTCTGCGGTCTTCATCAACGCCACCGTCGCGCTAGTCCTCGCACTTCGTCATGCGACTACGAGTCATTTCCGTCACAATCGCGATACTTTCGGAAGTACACAGATCACAACACTGTTATCGCCGTTTCTCCGGGTGGGTCTTTTCATCGATTTGATAGCACATCTGTTAATACTTGGTCCGTCATCGCAGGATGCACTGATTGATGGAGATCTGGTCCTACGTTCAGCAGGGAGTGAATGCATCGGCCGACTCGCGAGCTTATCGGGGACGAACCATCTGACGAGTCAGATCAAGGATTTGGTTGATCAAGTCGTTAGCAATCGTGATCCCTACAGTCGTGCTGGATGTGCGCTTGCCTTTGGCGCTATCTACACCCATGTCGGAGGTTTAGCCGCCGGCCCGCTTCTCAAGACGACTGTGAACGTTTTGATGTCGCTCAGTAATGATCCTCATCCGACCGTTCATTTTTGGGCTCTGAATGCGCTTGCTCGCGTCATCAATGCGGCGAGTCTGGCGTACGCACCTTTTGTATCGAGTACGCTTGGAATGCTGCTCAAGATTTACCTTTTGGATTCTCATGAACGCGAGGGAGGGACTTTGAACAATGTTAACATCAGCAGCGAGTGTCCTGCGTACCCTGTCGTCTGCCAGATCATCGATGCAGTCATTACCGTTCTTGGACCAGATATCCAAGAATCACCTCGTACGAGGTCGTTGGTCCTGAACCTCGTCCATGAATTTGCCGGGGAGGAAGATGAGGGAATTTGTGTCGAAGCTATCAAATGCATCCAACATTTCCTTATGTTCGCACCAGAGCATATCAACATCCCAGATACTGTCAAGATGTTCCATTCGCACCTTTCCTCGCCGCGTCGTCCACTCAAACTCGCATCTATTAACGCGCTATACCAGCTCGTGCAGAAGGATGCACTGGTTATGTCCAAAATTGGAGGAGACCGTCTGGTGGAGGATCTATTCGGCATGTTGGATGATGATTCTTCCGTGCAGGGTGTACGAAACGTGATTTCGAGTTGGCTGCAGCAGACAGTCGTGTACAATCCCTCTGCTTGGATTGATCTTTGTCAACGGATCATGTCGCGCACGACAGCGTCCCAACAGGCTGTGGACGCCGCGAATCGCAGGAATCTACGTGACGATGAGGGAGAGTCGTTGAATACTGGCGCTGCTCAGGACGCGAGTGGCGGGCGACCACTCATGACGTCGAGATGGAGGACTCAGCTCTTTGCGTTGCAGTGCTTGCATAAAATATGTACGATTATAGCTCCCAGTGGAAGGAGGGAACACTTGGACGCGATTTTTGCCCGGACGCAGGGCATTCCGGTGAAGGGCCTGTTGTTTACACGTGTATCGGACATGATCAAGATGGCGTTTACGGCGTCGACGGCATACGTTACTGAGATTAGGTTGGAAGGTTTGGTGGTATTGCGAGACATTATCGAGGTGAGTCCGGTTCTAATTGTATACGAGTAGGTGGGAATCAACTGTTTGTAGATCTTTGCTTTGTCCCCTGATCCTGCATACGACGACGCGTTGCTACTTGAGCAGCATCAAGCACCCATCACTGCAGCCCTTACACCCGCATTTTCTGCTGATTCAACCCCCGAAATTTTGGCATCCGCGGTTCATGCATGCGCAATATTTGTGGGCTGCGGTGTTGTGAAGGATGTCGGTCGGATGGGGAGAATTCTCAAGCTATTGACTACCGCGCTTGAACAGTCCAAAGGTTGGCAACTTGTTTGTGATCGTCACATGCAATAATTATATCCTTCTTCAGAGTCTGGAATGCTTTCCATTGGGGACACAGGGGAGTTGAGCCCGAACGCCTCCGCTATGCTGAGGATATCTACCCTTTCCGCATGGGCACAATTGCAAATTTCGAGTCTCAGGCAGACTTACCTTGAGAAGGTTGTCCAACCCTACCGGCCTACTCTATCGTCATTGTGGATCGCCTCGCTGCGCGATTATGCCAGCATCAGGATTGACTCGGAGTTTCTGCACGATACGTCCTCTGTAACTATGGATTCTTCGTATTCGAGCTTAGGGAGGGAAGTTTTATTGCCCGTGAGTTCACTTCCGCTGGCCTATCTAGTTTGAAACAACGCTGATCGATTAACTCCTAGTATTACACTCAATCATGGCCAACCATACTTCGCGCTGTTGCTACCGTAATGCAAGCCGATGATCCCGCAGTTATCGCAGCAATGGATGGACAAGAATACACACAAAACGGAAAGGGCAATGTGGAACCCCGCCAGGAGCCAACTGCATTCTTCTATATTCTCTTTGGTTTAGTGTATGAGGCACTTTCGACCTCTTCCCAGGATCCAAATTCTGCAAACCCAGACCGCCAAACTCTAGTTGTCGCGTGTCTGCAATCGCTCAAGTCACTTGTGCGACCCGAATACGCCGGAAAAGCGATCTTGGAGCCGAACATTTTCGACGAGTTTGTAAGCTTATCGTACCGCATGGCTATGACGGAACCAGCCACCGTCCAAGTGCATCTGGTGGAGATGTTGGGCGTATTGGCCACTACACAGGGGTCTAGGTGCGTTTGAGACGGCGGTGTTAGGTCAATGAGGTGGCTCAATTGCGTTGTAGGCATGCAGATGCACTCAGCCTCACGACACCTAGAGCTCACTGCTTGAGAATTTGCTCCCATATTCTCAAGCATTCCATCGGGTCGACTCGCAGTCCTATAGCCCGTGAGTTGAGTCTGTAGAAAACCGTCGGTCATTACTCACAATTAGACGTAGAGGGCTTACCTGCTGATCGTATCGCGTTGATCAATACAGCCTTCACTACTATTGTTTCTATCGCGACTTCTATCGAGAGCCTTCAGCGAGAAGATGCGCGCTCCATCGCTGCTCTGCTCTATAATGGTAAGCTTCCCAAATCAGACCATCGAAAAAATGACATGACAACTAATACTGCTGTTCCAGACCTTCTTAAGGATGAGACATCGGAAATCGACCTTGTTTCATCTACCTTTGCTTCACTGAAAGCAATCCTTAGTATTCCTGTAATGAAGGAAGGAGGTTCGCAAGAGCGATATCAACGCGCAGTTCACGCCCTCCTTTCATCTTGTCTTCTGAATATTGACGAAATGAGGTATTTCATTCTTATTCCTTACGAGAACTTATTTAAACTCGAACAGGGGCCGTGCCGGTGCCATTTCGACAAGAAAAGTCAAGAATAATCTACTCGCAGTAGTACTTATCTTAACCGTGGTGCCCGCAAATGTACAAGTTGGCCGTGCCGTCGTCGAACATACATGTTTCTTGATAACACAGAAGCTATTAGAGATCGATGAGGTAAGTGTTCCCGCCCTGTCGACCCATGTCGGTTCTTAGAGTTTGTAGGCGTCCCTAACTGCTGCACAATGTGCGAAAACACTTGTTGCTGCGTCATCTAGCGGGAATCCCATGCTGCGACAATGTACAAGACTCTTAGTGCCAGGTTTAGTGGAGTTCATTGCCAAAATGGCGCCTTTGGCACATGATGGGTCTGTTACAGAACTACAGACTCTTGCCGTTACGGAAGTCTGTAAAGCTTTCTCGACCTTCTTTGCATCGGTGGCTGATGAACACCGTAAGTAATATATTTATCCCCCCACCCATCCCCCACTGAAGATTAATTGATTGTAGGTCCCCAACTCCTCGGTGTTCTCCTGCCAACGTTATCTTTGCTCCTGTCCAAAAATACTGTAACGCCTCCCCCTATCAGCTCGCAAGCTATCGCACAAATCTTGACTTACGCTACCACCTCACCCACCGCTTTCAAAACTGCGGCTGATAAGCTCGAACCGGCCACGAGAGAGCTGCTTGAATCGTCTGTCCGTAAAGCCGTCGGCCCAGTCACCACTACCACCCAGACGACGGTCAAACCACAAATATCTCTTAGATCATTCTAGACCGCGTGCGATCACTGTTCGAGCCTGTATTTTATCACAAATATACTCCTAATATAACTTTCCACGGTGAGCAGAACCTTGAGTTGATATCAGGGAAATACAATTTAGCGCCGCTCTTTGTCCGATATCACCTGAGCTGTGCGAGTGGTAGCTTCATCCCCAAAATACCAGTTCCAGTTCCAGTTTTTCGCTTCTCTACGCCAGCAAGCATGGCTCCGATTTGCCATACGGCATTAATTAATGACCACTCATCATGGTGGCGTGCGAAATCTACTTTCGCTTTTGCTGCGGAGTGAAAGGACGTGATCAAATAAGCGACCCTTTCCATCAATTCCGGACTGCACCAATAACTCGCAATGCTGAAAGTCACACAGTTGATATAAAGAATTTCGAGAAGGAGCGTCGGACCAGAGTATTGTAGAGGACTGAGAACCGCCCTAGGCACACCTGATCGAAGGGATGGCCAAAAGACCCGGGGGGTTTCATGGTCAACTTTAGCCGGAAAAATATTCTGTGCTGGCATGGGGGCAGAGATCATCATCATTGATCAATTAATCAAGCGCCGCCCCAAAGATGGGGGTTCCAATGAAACTTTGCACCACAAGCTTACCCCTAGCTTGGTCAAATGCAAATTATACATCAAGGGCAAGATGGTGCCAGCTCGCTGTCTTGTGTCCTTCCATCCCCCCCCCCCCCTCCCCCCCCCCCCCCCCCCAACACCTCCCGCGCCACCATGTTTTGAAACCTGTGTTGATGCGTTCTTTTCTCCCTTTTCACAAAGATGACTGGGGTCCTGTGGAGAGGAGGCCGCCACATTAATGGTGTAAACACCGTGCCAAGTGTTCCTGAAATTTAGTTATCCTTATCGTAATTCGTATCCATCAATTTGATCATGAGGGGGGGCCATTGCAGAGACATTGTGGTGTTTGATGACTTAATAAATTTACTGTGCGCTGTTACTAAAATGACGAGAGGTATTATTCCGTACCACAGGGTAAGATTATACATCCATCTGGGCGGGGGTGTCAAGAGTCGCTGACTTTGATTTGTTTGTTTGTTTGTTTGGTTGTTTGTTTGTTGTTATTCGCGGGTTGACGTGCCCTTATCTCTGCCTCTCCCTTCAATACCCTTTGACATGGGACGGTTCAGATGCGCAGGGAGAACATTCCTAGGTCTTTACAAAGTAGCGCAGGATCAAGACTTGCTGCGTATATATGTGTGCGCTTAATCTCACGCTAGAACGATCACACACGCGGCAGGAGATTTCCGGAAGATCTGGCCCGTGCTCCGACGTGAAGCGATAAAATTCCAAAAGTCGACCGGCTGTCGCTTACTCGACCAGTGGACTAGTTATAGCCGGAAGGCAACAAGGGACAGCGAAGATTTTGGTTGTTGTCTACCTCTTATCTTTTTTTTTTTTCTTCCTTCTGTCGACTACTAAATCCGTGGCTTCTAGTCGTTTGAACACTTCTCACAACCAACCACACACACACACTATGTCCTCCTATGATGACGCTTGTTCACTTTTTGCATAAACTCCCACACCATAAGTCACACTGTCCGCCACTTCACGCTGTAGTTTGACAGTGCTAATCCCAATAGAACAGGGCTTTTAATATTGAGGAGCGAGCAGGGCCCCCAGACATGATCTTCTGAGCCCTTCACGTGCCATCCCACCATGCTAATTGGGGCTAAAAAACTTGTCAATGATTTTGATACCTGTAGAGGACATCTTCTAGCATCTCCCTGCGGCTGCGAAGCCACATATCATAGTTACACCTGACTGGACGCCAATAGATCCTAGGACCCCAGAGTTGATCCTGATCCAAAAAATAAAGCTGTTTTTGGGACAAAGTCGAGGTAAGGAATCGCACTGGATTGGGCATTATGACGGGGGAATGCGCGTCTAAATTGCTACTTGCTGGTTGAAAAGCTAAATCAAATTTACCTCTGTAGCAAGGTTTTCCCACTCCGCATGCTTTGAAACAACCTATTTCTGGACGCATTTCTCTGAAAAAAATCTTTTCTGCCAAAAGAAAAAAAAAAGGTGGAGAGGATTCGAGCCACGCCAGATTCGGGAACTAAGCCCCGAATCTGGCGGTGGAAGTACACCAGAATCCCTAGCAACTTTAGGCATCAGCTATCATTATGTCCGATATATAGTTCCCTAAACGTTGTTCTAGCCTTTCAGCGGATCTTCGGGGGTCTTGTTATACTGTATCTCGGATACATGCAGCGCCGGATGGGGATCAACCCCTGGGGTTCGCCTCCTCAGGGAACTTCCTAACGGTACGCGAAATAGAAACGAATAAATACCCCCCTGGCTTATCCACCGCCACCTCCCCCCCCTCCCCCCCCCCCCACCGCCCTCTTCCAACCTTTACACCAACCCACTCTTTTACCCCTTCCCCCCACCCCCCTCTAAATCCTTGATCATGTACGACATCGACATCCTATCCGAGCCCGTTGGCATCATTGGTGCTGGCATGGCCGGTCTCATCAATGCGCAAGTACTGCTCCAAGATGGCTTCAAGAACGTACAGGTGATTACGCGTGACAAATCAGTTGGAGGCACCTGGATGCAGGAACGAGTGTACCCTGGCTTGCATATCAATAGGTCAGCAACCCCCCTCTCCCCCGGGAACTAGACCATCGGGTTGGTGTTCACGATTATTTCCGCCCAGTGTCCATGGAGAATACCGATTCTCTGCTTTGGATATGCCACCACCCCCTGGATCCGAAACGAGCGGTGGGCGCCTGTCAGGTGTCCATATGTGCAGTTATATGGGGAAGTTTTACGAGATGTTCCTCAAGGATAGGGCAGAGTTCAAGTTCGAGACCGAGGTTTTGAGCATTTCTCGAGACGAAAGTGGGACGTGGCTTGTGCAGACTGAGGACTTGCGAACGGGTGAAGTGGATACGTTGAAATATGCACGGATCATTCTTGCCACTGGGGTAAGTCGTCACGTGCCCATCTCCCCCCCCCCCTTTTTCGACTTTGCTGGAACTGGTCGGGTGACCCTGAGAATCCATTTCAAAAAAAGGGTTGTAGCGAACCGAAGACGCCGGACTGTCTTTCTGCAGTGGAGGCGGAGAAATCGCAATACCGAGGACTCGTCATCCATTCGTCACAGTTTGGTGCACGTGTAGGTGACATACTTGCCAGCGTTAAGCCCGCCTCGGAGGACAAGGAAGGTTCTATTGTGGTTATCGGGGGTGGAAAGTCGGCACAAGAGTGAGCTGGGTTTCAACTTTGTTTCAACTCGCCCCACTGATTGGTACCCTTAGCATTTGCGCTAAGCTCGCACAGGAGGGTCGGAAGGTGTCCATCGTCTTTGACAAAACCGATGTTTTCCTCGCGGCGAAAAAGCCGTTACCTCCGTTTATCCGCAAGAGCAGGTACGATATACTCGGCTGTTTCCCCCTCACCCCTGACTTGATTCGCGATAGGTTCCTCAGTATCTTGTCGCCGCACATCCATCTGAGGACGCCCCTCGAGTACGCTCTCTAACTCAACTTGACATTACCTTCCGCACTTAGGACTCACTCACTCGATCGCAGACGATTCCTCCATCAGACGGCACTAGGAAGCAAGATCACGCATTTCCTTTGGGATCAGATTGGAGAAAGTTCCGTGAGTTACTCGAAAGCATAATCTTCATTTCCTTGGTTTCCCAAAAAAAGCCCCCGGTCAACAAAAAGCTAATTTAAAGTTCAGTTCGCAGCTTTCGGTATTCCTCGGGATTCCCCCTTGCGGAGAACCCATTCCTTGTTCTGGGGCGTTCGCACTAGTGATGAGGGCGCTGTGAGACCGGACAGCTATCATATCCTAGCCAACACGGGAAAGATTGAAGTTTTAGCCCCGACTCGTGCTATAGGGTTTGCACCCGATGGTCGTTCGATTATCTTGGATAACGGCAAGACTATTGTCGCAAATGCAATCATCTTGGCTACAGGTTACAAGTCGTCTTGGACGAAAATCTTCGCAGGTCAGTTCCCCCCCCCTTCCGTTCGCATTCGCAATATGAAATGCTTATCACAAAAAAATCCTGTGATTTCAGAACAAACCGCCGAAGAGATCGGTATGGGTAGATATGCGGCGCCCACGACTACAACGGCAACACCGGTCAATGACTGGGATTATACTTCACTCCTCACCACGGCTCCCCAACCCCACCCTGAAAATGAAAAATGGGTAACATCAATATACCGAGGACTTGTCCCCGCAAAAAACATCCTCCGTCGTGATTTTGCTATCGCGGGCGCTCTGGTAAGTAATCAAAAAAAGCTCGGATCTTGGGCGAGGGGGGGGGGGGGTTCCCTAAACTTATTATTCACGATGTTTTTTTTTGGGTTTAGTTCACGGCAAATCCTGGATACACGACAGAGGTGGCCGCTCATTGGATTTCATCGTATTTCCGTGGTGATCCTATGCGATTGCCTACGACGGTGGAGGATGCTGTGACAGAGGGTGAACGTGGAGCTGCATGGATGAGAACGCGTTTTCCTGATATGCTGTCGTGGGCGAATGAAAGTTACAGTTGTAGTCTGGACTTTTGGACGTGAGTTTTTTTTTTTTTCCCCTCCCGTTTGAAAGTTTGACAAACTGCATATAACGAATATAGGTGGCCTCAAGCTGCAGATGACATGCTCGAGGATATGTACCTACCTAGTCAACGCAGTGGTGGGAATTGGTTGACTTGGCCATTCAAGATTATTGACTTGAAGGAAATTGCTACTCTTGGGGAAGAGCGCCGGCAAAAACGCCTCGAGGCCACTAAGGCTGAGAAATAGCCGCCCCCCCTCCCCCCTACTGTCATTTCTCTGATACATTGCTTCCCTTCGTTTCTCTTCATTATATTACCAGCCCTGCCCGTCGAGCCCGAGAATAATCTAATGTCTACTATTAGCCTCTCTATAAGAAATGAAGTCGAGTACATGCAACCAAAACGCCAAGAGCGCGTCCCCTTGAGGAGGGCTTGCTAGACCGTTTGTTATGGTGACTTTTGAGTGTCATTATCTGTCTGGGAAGGTTGCACAGCGACCCTAGCATGATTTTGTACCCCCCTCCCTGTGTTTCAACGTAACGACAACGCCCATGGCAACAGCCAGCCATAGCCACAGCTGTGATTCCGATATGTTTATTCTTAGAGCAAAGGCCGGCGGGTGTGAGAATGTTCGGCGCAATGTCAGGACGCAGTTGTCAGCCTTCAGCTTCATCTCTTCCAGACTATACTCTTTTCTCTCTCTCTGTCCTGGACTATTGTATACATCAAGTCATTCAACCTGTGAGTGACTGCTCAAGCTGCGGAGGGTAGGAATCTCGACCCATGCTGTGATGATCGTCCCGGACCCATAAATGCAATACAACTATTCGCTTTGGCTCCACAACTCGTGTTCATTTCTGGCAGCTCAAACACATTCTTGCAAGCATCCATTAAGGGTCACCAACGCTCGACTCTATCAGCCCGCAAAGGCTCAAGATGCCCATCACCGCTTTAACAAACCCGCTGATCCAGAGAACGGGAACCATGCCTTTCTTGGTTGGCGCTAATGAACGAAGGGGGGGGGTGTTGCTCTTCTTTGCCCCAGCGGTCCCAGCGGCGTATCATGTCCTTTTACCTGTTACTCTTTACATAACCCGGTCTTGGTCACTCCGCATCAATGATAATACAGTTCTCGACCTCGGGTACTCGATCCATCTCAACGTTTGCTTCAGGCAATTCCTGGCAAGGCGAAATATAGCATTCGATCACTGGCGTAGGAATTCTTGGGTCGTCGCAACTCCATAAGTCCTTTCTTCCTCCCCCCCATCTTCAGATTTGTGGAGAATTCGGTGGAGAGAACTATGTTTGATCAAACTCCCCGAACATGACGACAGAGTTTGGCCTGACGCGGAAAAAGCTATTGGTGAGGAAACTCTTGTTTTGTATACCCCCCCTTCCAACCCCAGCAACGCAACCTTGGTTCGATGGCCTCGGAACTGGGCGCGCCTTCTCGGAGCTTTCTCGGGGCTTTGCTGTGCTCTTTCGAGGACACTAAAACTAGATTAGCTCCCCCCTCCTTGTAATTGTCTTGGGCTGCGGCCCTTGGTCGCGCGTCCTTTGCTCTAATTCAAGTCGTCAAGCAGTCGAGCGTCACTCTTTCGGTTACATCAATATTAACCCAATGATTTCCCAACCGAGAGAGGACAGTAAGCTATTCGGGCAAAGTTTCGATACAGGACCACACACGTACTTGCCTGTCAGATCTCAATGTTACTTCACTGACCCTTTTTCTGCGACACTGCATCACCGACGATTCGTATGAAGGGGGTTTGCGCAGCCCAAGCTTGGCGCTGGATCTCCGGCAATTCATTCCGCTGATACAAGACTCTTTCTGGATAGCCATATCTCGAGCAATGCACGGACCGAATGGAGGATCCCCCTTTGCCTTTATATCCGAGTCTTAGGATAAGAGAAATAGCCCCTCATCTGGTTCCCCCACTCCGCCCCTGTCTCTCTCTCTCACTCCTCCCTCTCTCACTCTCTCTAGCTCTCCTCATGGCTGAACCTCGTACTTCGTCGAGACCCATTCAAAGTTGCTTTCAATGTATGTGCCTTTGCCCAACTATGATGCGTTCTGTTGCTGTGATATGAACTTACGCCAACTAGGCCGCAAGAGGAAGATTAAGTGTACGCCCAGAATCTTGGCACTCCACAGATGCAAGTCATTAATAGGTCCATCCACTCTCTCCCTCTCTCTCTCTCCCCCTCTCTAGGCAGCAAATCATACCCATGTACACCCTGCATTCTACGCGGAGAAGGAGAGACCTGTCGTGAAGTCGACAGAAGCCTACTTCAGTGAGTTTGAAGCCATCGCAATGACCGGTGGGGGAGGCGACTGACTAACCATCTAGTGAACACAAAAGGAGTTCAGATAGACTGGAAGAGCTTGTTGATCGTGTCCAAAAATTGGAGAACACGATCTCCGTCCTCTCCACAAGGGGATCAGGGTCATCCAGCAGTGACGGGTCGCCTCGGTCTATTCGAAGACGCGAGCTTTCGCCATATTCGAAGAGTCCCAGTCCAAGCCCGAAAAGACCCTGCAGCCGGGCTCTGGATTCCCCCGCGCCTACTCTTCTTCGTGTTGGCACACCGGCAGAAGAAGCTGCAATGATCCTCGAGGCAAGGCATAATAATCAACCCCCTTTGTGACGTACACATCAAACTAACTTCGTGTGTGTGTGTGCGCGTGTGCTTTCTCAGGACTTTGCGATGGGGCACAAGGCGAATCGGGCCCGTGCGGCGAACGACTTTAGCACGAGCCCTTACAGCACCCCATCAAGTAATAGTGAAAGCCTCCCTGCGACCGTCTTGCCGACTTCGCACCCTTTGTCGCTCTTTGTCAACTCGCACCATGAAGTTATCAGTCGATCTTTTGTGCCTTCTTCCTACGGAGCCACAGATTCAGGTTTTGTTGCAGTTCTATGTACGTTCTTTGTTGCTTGCATCCTCCGTTCGAGCAGGAGGGGTTGACATGTAAATGAAGGTTCAACAGGTGGATTGGTATGCCAAAGTAAGTCCCGATTTGCGCCGCGTACATCGATGTTCCGCCCCCCTGAGAACTTTGGCTTGGCTTCCTAATAGGTCATCCATGCGCCGACTTTCATGACAGAGGTTAGTTGATGGTTTCTTTTTTGGGCTCCATATTGCTATCCACACATTGATGCTTAATCACAACCCCGCTCTCTTTTTTTTTTTTTTTGTCATCAGACCAGTGTCCTCTTGTCACATATTTCCAACCATCGGTATCATCTGGTCAACACCGACTTTGTCGGAGTCCTATTCATGGTCCTGAGTCTCTCATTCATTTTTGCGGATGCCAAGATCTGTGAACAACTTTTCCTCGATTACAATTCCTGTTCGCAATACGCACAGCACTTGTATTCCGGTGCACAGGTACGTTTTACTCCCTTATTATTCCATATGCGTTTCATCTTTGAACCGGGATTATGGCAGGCAGTGTTTGCAGTATGCTAATTTTGTCGGGACACACACCCTCGAACATTTGCAAACGATTGTGTAAGTCCCCCCCCCCCTTATCTCGGCGTCGATGAGATAGAGTCCGTGTTCTCTAACCCTGAGATCGTACAGCTTGATGGGCGTATATCAACAGAATCACGATGAATCCGAGTAAGCTTTTCCCCATATACGAAGAATGGGATCAAAGAACTCATTTCATTTCCCTCCCCTCGCCGTCTTCTCTTGATCAACATCAATAGTTCACACTGGGCATTAACCGGAGCTGCCATCAAGGTTCGTGAAATCAAAATACCGGTCCCCCCCCCCCTCCCCCCTTCCCCAGCGCTCTCTGCCTTCATATAACTTACCCAACATAAATCACTTTTTCCGCACAGATCGCTCAGAACCTTGGGATGTCCCGGCTCGGGAATGAGACAGGTGCCCGTCAGTATCCACTCGAGTGGAGATCTTCGATCCGGAGAGAAGTTGCCCGTCGGGTATGGTGGTGTTTGGTAAATATTCTCGTCTGCGAGAGCAAAAAAAAAAACATATTGTAACTGATTCATATCATCCCCGGCCCCACTCTAGGTTTTCGACGACTGGTCTCATGCGATGGCTCATCAAGGCACCTACTCCATCCACCCATCACAGAATCACACCGCATTTCCGGCGAATATAGATGATGTCGACCTTGTGGAGACTGACGTTGTTCAATCAAAGCCGCTTAACGTGCACACTGTGAGTTGCCCCCTCCGCTCATTACAAAGATAGCGAAAATGGCCCCTATCTAACAGAAGTCTCCCATTAATAGGAAATGTCCTCCTTCTTATGCCGTCTCCGATTCGTCGAGCTCTATCGGCAGGTTGTGGATGAGGTTAACTGTGGCGGCGGCTATGGACTGGAATTCGCTCTTGACATGGAAAAGAAGATCAACAATATGATAGGGGATATCAAGGACTATTTCCAAGCCGTGAACGATAATCGAAAGCGCTTCGGCCGCTCGGATGAGGTGATGTCTATGGAGAGAACGCTATGTCAAATGATGGGGCAAACGCGTTTGCTGCGACTTCACCGCCCATTCCTGTTCCAAGGATATCGAGACAGTCGCTATGTGAGTACCCCACCACCACTGATCCTAATAATAAATACAGCGGCTAATCATAGAGTTCCAAAGGCGCACTCTCGCAACCAGTGCATCAAAGCCGCCCAGATTATTCTTCAATGCCTCGGCACGAACCAACAGGGAGAGAAGCTGCTTCGTTGGTGGATTGCGGTGTTTTACGGTTTTGCGGCGGTAAGGCACTTTGTTTCCTCCCCTCCCCCTTTTGAATCGCTCTCTGAGATATCTCCCTGCAGACCGTTGTACTTTTCATTGATTTGTGCTATCTATACCGCAATGGTACAGATGCCGAAATCCGGGAACGTAGACAGGAGATAAGGGACGCGCTACAACTTTTCAGGTAAAGGGCTTTTCGGGATAATAACCATTCCCTTATTACTCGCAATTCAAGCTGAACCCTTCTGTAGATCCGTAGGTCCCACCGCCACGACCGTAACACAGAACGCTATTGGACTGCTCGAGAACCTGCTTGGTATGTCGCATATCCCATCGATTACCCCGGACAAGTTTATCCCCTGTTAACACCGCCTTTGATAGCTGTCGATCTAAATGGATTCCCGAAGGACCCTAAAAAGAGATCTGCCTCGGACGATGACGTCTGTTTCGAGAACGTTGTCAAGAGGATAATCGTAAGCACATATAAAAGCTCTGGTTTCTTTCCTTGGTCATCGGGTATTTAATCATTCTTAGAATGACGCCTCACAAGGGACACGTTCCAGTGTTGCTCTGCACGCAACACCATATGGGGATTCCCTGAGTCACCACTACACGGCCGCATCATTGGGATATGTCACTCCCTCAACGGCAACGGCCATTTCGACGCCCGAACCCCCCCTTTTGTCTTCTGAGCAGTTCACCATCGACATTAGCAAGCTGGCCCCGAGCGCGTTGTTGGCCCAGGATGCATCCATATTCTCGGGGGTTGGAATGCAATTTGATGAAACGGCCATGGCAGGTTTGACTGATTATCTGCATGTTAATAATACTTCGGCGTTCTTCTCATGAAACTCGGCATAACGTTAATAACTTAGATATGACGACTTTTTTTCGTTTTTTATGATCATCTTTGCATTGTATGTTATCCTCATCCGTGTGGACACTGTTTATGTAGGATGTTGGTCGTAGTACTAGTAAACTATCACATCATCTATATTAGTACAATAGTTAATCTGTTGCGGATACTTTTCTTATTATTTAAAAACTCCCATCCCGCCCCCCCCTAAATCTTTCAATCTTTACAAGATCCGAGTGTGCTCATTCTATTAGTTTCGCCAATATAACCAAAAGTATGCAATACCAAGCCCCCCCACCCCTAAAAAAAGGGCGTCCCCAAATTCGCTTCTATTCTCAAGAAGCGTCGCCAAGTGTTTTTTTGTTTTTCCATAAAGACAAAATGGGTTTGTGGATACTAGAACATTCGCCCATCTTATCCACAAAAAATTCGAAAAATTCCCGTATTTAACAACATTTCTCCATCTTATTTTCACTTCGAATTCGAAACGCAGCGCCTAGTACATATATCGTATAAACCCACCAGAGAAATATTATGTTACTTTCGGCCGGTATCTATGCGCAATCCCCGATTCAGCGCAGCAGCGGCAGCAAGAGCGGGGGAACATCGGAAGAAGAAAAAAAAGGGGGGAGGGGGGGGGGGGGGCGTAAGCGCGGGGACATGGTGTTTCCAATTAGACATGTGGTGCGTGAGCCGATGACTTGACTCTGAGCAATGCCGCGCGGTCAAAAAAAGGAAAGGGGGCGAGGGGGGGTTGGACTCCAGTTCAGCAGCTAGTTGGCAGGCCACAGTAACCGGCCGTTAATTTCACCCAAACTCTCTCTCTCTCTCTCTTTCATTCTCCCTCATTCTCGCTTCCCCCTTTCCCTTAGGTTCAAACTTGCACCGCTCTTGTCCAACCTTGTTATCGCGCTGATAAGCATCTCAATATCGGTCGGTACAAAGGACAACTGGGGTTACGAGTGTGTCGCTGTTCCGGAGAGGTTTTGACTCCATAGCTTGGGTTGCACATGGGTCTCACCCACACGAAACCGACAAGCGCGCCTAGGGGTCGAGGGTTGGTCTGGCCTGCAAACGCGCTCGGCATTTGATCTCCTGTGTCACAGGGGTATCAATGCCGACATTACAAGGCCTGTTTATCGACGATCCAAGATAATACCTCGTTGACATGTCGGAAATGATCTTGGCGTATAATTACCTTCAAAAAGAGAACATATCACCAAACCCCGTCAAGTGTTCTCTGACATCGCAACACTTTTACGCTGGGTAGGTACGCAGTACAGCTCCGGTATTATCATGTTCGTGTTACCAATACGGGGCCGAACGGTCAAGATCCAAAGTGCGTTCTCTCCCCTTCAGTGGGTTGCCATGTTCAATGCCACAAACCCGTGAATCTCGCAATGAGACTGGGTCACTGATAACAACATAAGCGCCACTACAATGCAAACACAAATAAACATGATGTGAGTAAGGGTCTCTCTGCTGTCAACAATCCCCATACTGGTATCGATGAAAAAGGTTTCTATTGCGCCGGGGCCCACTACTTTTAACTCTCGAACATGAACGGACTATACTGTTGGTTGGGTGTCGGGCGCCCTCAACCCCATATCAGGCACAGCCAAGGCATCATCCATGGCACTCGCCAAGTGACCACCAAAGCCAACACGTCCGTGCTGGGCCTGGAACTCCGTGATGCGACGCTCCACCTCTGGTCGGAAGTGTCTCATCAGGCCCTGGATGGGCCAAGCAGCGGCGTCACCCAAAGCGCAAATAGTCCGACCCTCTACCTGTTTGCTGTGAAAGAGATCAATGTTTATGTGGAGCAAGCAAAGCGATGGACTGTTTCACGTACGTCAACTCAAGGAGCATATCTATTTCGCGCTCGTGGCCACGGCCTTCCACAAAGCGATCCATCATCTTGGCCATCCATCCTGTACCTTCTCGGCACGGCGTGCACTGGCCGCACGATTCATGTTTGTAAAACTAGGGTTGATGTGTGAGATGACGATCCTGACAAAAATAGCACGTAACCGCACCTGGGAAAAGCGCGCGATAGCAGCAACAATGTCTGTGCTCTTGTTCATGACGATAACAGCACCGGTGCCAAGGCCTGACTGAGCATCTCGTAAGGAGTCGTAGTCCATCCTATTGACAGGAGTGATAAGTCTGTTGATCACTTGCTCCTTGATGGAAGATGCTTACAGGACTTCGGAGCAGAGGTTGATAGGCAAGACAGGTACGCTGCAACCTCCAGGAATAATGCCGAGAAGGTTATCCCAGCCACCAGTGACACCGCCACAGTGCTTCTCAATGAGCTCCTTCAACGGAATGCTCATTTCCTCTTCAACCACGCACGGGTTGTTGACATGTCCACTAATACAAAACAGCTTGGTACCTTGGTTCCTCTCGCGGCCGAAGCTCGCAAACCATGATGCGCCACGACGACAGATTGTGGGTGCAACGGCGACAGTCTCGACATTAGCAACAGTCGTAGGACAACCGAACAGACCGACATCGGCGGGGAAGGGTGGCTTAAGACGAGGCTTGCCTTGCTTCCCTTCAAGACTCTCGATTAGCGCAGTCTCCTCGCCGCAGATGTAGGCACCAGCGCCGCGATGGATATATACGTCAAAATCGTAGCCTGAACCGCAAGCATTCTTCCCCAAAAATCCAGCGGCATAGGCTTCATTGATCGCTTGTTGAGTATGTGATGCCTCCTGGTAGAATTCGCCACGGATGTAGATGTAAGCAGCACTGGCATTCATACCACGTCCGGCGACAAGACATCCTTCAATAAGCTTGTGAGGATCACCACGGAGAATTTCACGGTCCTTGCAGGTGCCCGGTTCACCCTCGTCGGCATTGATTACAAGATAGCGTGGTCTGGAGGGAAGTGTTAGCTACCCACGTCCTTCGCAAAGAGAAAATTATTGCAAAGCTATGGGACAGAGAAAACAAGTCATAGCGCGCGACCTTACTCACCGAGGGTCCTTCTGCCAATTGGGTTTGTTCATGAAACTCCATTTCAACCCACTGGGAAAACCAGCTCCACCACGACCACGCAAGCCCGAGTCCTTAATACTTTGAATAATCCAGCTATCCCCCTTCAGCAGGATATCTTTTGTCCGATGCCAGTCTCCTCTCGACTGAACAGTACATGAGGAAACCACATAAACCATACAAAGCGGCAGCTAAACGCACCATTGCACCTTTGATACCATGGTCATGCCTACAGAACGCGTTTGTAAAGATACGGTCTTGGTCCTTCAAACCGCCATATCTGCGAACAGGAGTATCCGCAGCAGTCGCGAAAGAGCGTTGGGACCGAAGTTTCGTACGGAGCGGACGCGCGACACCTGGGCAAGCGAATAAAGTCGCATCAATAACTTGTGAATAATATTGAGGAAAGAACATACGCGATGCTGAAGTGGATGCCCTGAGTGCCGTCTGTGTCGCTGCGGACGACGGCTTGAACATCGTAGCTCGTTGTGCTGGAGAGTAACAGAGTTTGCGGCGTATTGCGGACCATGTCTTTGTCTTTGTTTACCTGTAGCCCCTCTTGCTCCCACGGCTCCTACCCATCCCTAGTACAATGAGCTTGAAAGCTTCTTCGAGTTCAGGATAAAGGCAAACCTGTTGGGACTCGGAACACTAATTATAATGCGTACCTTGTACCAATTCCGGAAATCGGCTTGTGGTTCCCGAATCCAAGTGCTGACCCTGTGCCTTTCGCTCCAGGCACAACGAGGTAAACTGGTGTTTTCGCGGATTTCTTCAGCCCGATCCAAATTTGCAAAAACTTCAATGTGGGCTATATCGTTGATCTAGATAGGTGGGTTCTGCACCAGCCGACATGGGACCAGGCCGTCGGGGAGCCGATTGGCAAATGTTGGACATCAAACCGTTATACCCCTCGGATGGATCACCTCTCATTGCGTACGTAGTGAAATAATCGCCCATGCAAATCCCGTCCCCCGAACGTCATACCCAGACCCTGCACACACCTCCCTTGATAGCTCGCGCGGATCCTCGTCGCGCCACCGATATCTCAAAAAAAAACCAGGGGCCCCCGTCCTGTCACGCATACGGAACGCGCGACCATCGGCCTGACGTTTATTAATTATTCCCAGCCACGTGTGGGGGGTAATGTATAAATGGAGCAACAACTAGATATTTCTGCACACAGAGACATCATCGATAATTTCCCCGTGAATGTGCTCCACACTTGATAGTTACGCACAAGCTGTCAGCTCAATAGTCCGACTCTCCATCCAATAGGCAGTCATCATTCACAAAAAAAAAATCTCATCAAGAGCCTTCGAGGTCAGGTCTTCTCTGATGAGAATACTCAGAGCTATTCTATTTTTCTCTCAGCCGAACCCAAAAGTCACGAATCAGGTGGGGGCGAAGTTGAGAAGAACACCACCCCCGTATGACCCGAGATTCAACACACACACGCACGCGCACGCACACACACACCCCACCTCCCTTTACCTCATCCCCATTCCCCCGGGCGCCGCATTCTGCCAAGTAAATTCGCTGACCGTGGGCCACATGTAGGTATTCTTCCGAAGCACCAAGTGAGGTCAGAGGAGGGGCATTTGACATTTTTAGTGCCACCCATTCATACTGCTTTTGTACTGCCGCTCTTTCGGCACCAACCAACCTGAGTTCGTGCACCCATCTCCATCCTGAAAAGTTACCCCACCCAATCACTGCGCTAGTACTTACTTAAATACTGGCGACTCGTGGGCTCCTAGCATGCTTTCATCTATCACAAGGACGGTGGAGACTGTGGGTCCGAAAAGGCCTGTGGCCTCATCTGGAATAAAGACCTCTTGTATTTTAATTCTAGACCATGTCCCACCCCCCCCGCTTTTGCACAAAACGCTGGACGGGGATACCCCAGCCTGTTAGCTGGGTCCTGAATCTGGGTCCCTTTTAGCCTATTCCTGAACCTGGTACATAGGGTTCTGTTCCAACGAGACGGTATGCGCCAAAAAAAAAAATCTAGACGGGACGCGAGTGTTGCTCGCGAACAACGGCCCAAGGGGCTATCAAATCCTCCAATTGAGGAAATTAGTCTCAAGGTGCCGGAGACAAGTAGCGTTTTTAGGGATCATTAACCAACATTTCCGCTGGCACACACACACACACACACACACGTCCTCGCATGCAACTCTCATTCTGTTCTAGAGCCGATTCCAAGAACAAAACACGACATCGGTATCGGTATTATTATCCTGACATGGGCCTAGCCCCCTTCGGCCTATGACCGGGGCCACCAATGAGTCCCAGGAGTCGGAACCCAAATCACAACAGGATAACATCACCCAACGCAATGGCCAACTCTTGATGAACGTGAGAGAAAAACAAAAAAACGAAGGCGAAGCGCGTGCCGAGAACCCCAACCCCCCCGTGACCCCATCGATGATTGAAAAAGGAATGGGAGAAATCGCGAAGCATACGTAGGGTGCTTAGCCGTAAAGGGCTACTTCTGGGGTTTGACTGACTGTTCCGGAAGCCCTGAGAGCCTAGAAGGGGGAAAGAAAATGATCTTGATGGGACGCAGTGTCAATCCCGGAGGAAAAAAAGCTTGTCCGTCGGCCTCCCTTTTTTTTTTTTTTTTTCCCTTTATCACGCGCATAGCTTCGAGGAACTAGAGGCGGAGGAGGAGGGTGGTTGTCCATTTTTGAACGAAACGCGATTAATTGGGCTGGCTAGCCCGGAACAGAAACGATGACGGATGACCTTTGGACATATGTCCCCCGTAAGAGATCTGTCAGAAAAAAACAAACAGGTGGCAAGGCCTGATTGATCACGAAAGAAGGTGGGATTTGACATTTGGACAGGTAGGGACATACTTATGACGGTTCCGATCGCACAAATGACTTCTAGCCGAGTAGCGTACACCACGGAATGAAGGGGGGAGGGGGGAAAGAAAATAGAAAATCACCTACCCCCTACCGCACTCTTATCTGGACCCTATCAGAGAACCCTTGGCACTGTCGTTCCCCCTCCCCCCCCCCTTCCTCCTCCTCCGATATCGGATCCTGCAAATTGGGTGTGTGCGGTAGTGATACTATGGGTCTCCACGGAATTGATATATAGATAGGAAATGACAGAACCAGGGGAGGAACATTCTCTGGTTTGTGGCTTCTTTTGCCCGAATCTGAAGTAGGGCTCCATGACCTGATGAATGTTCGTCCAGATATGGTACTTCAGCAAGAAAACCGGGGACAGACAGAGTTCTCCACCGTATGTGAAATACTCGGCACAGAGTCGATAGAATTAAACACGAAATATGTGCCGTAGCCACGTACCAGATATCTCAGAACTTGCCCAAATAGAGGTTATGACATCAACGCTCATACTTTTTCAATGATGCCCAGGTACGGTGCCTGGTCAAGCTGAGAGGGGGGGAAGGGAGGGGCTCACACACACACACACACTCCCTCCGCTCAATTGAGTGACTAAATCTTAAACCTCTTTCGTCGAGCGCTGATCGAGCGCTGATCATTAACCCTCCCTAAGTGGGTGATCATCATGACGTGGTGGAGGATAGGGTCAGTTACCTATATTTGCAGCCACTGGGAGCCACTTCTCCGAGGGCTCAAGCTACTTACCCATGAAGACCCAAAATCATTCCCCAAATCAGGGCGAGCGGTGATAAGCTCCACTAGAACTATACAACTACTGTCATGGTCAACGTGAAACAGGGAATATCGGAATCCTGGTGTTAATTTCTTAGCATAGTAGGCGAACATATGACAGATGCATTGGACTCCTGCGGGCATTAAGGACACGTCTATCAGACTTATACACACACACACACACACACACACGCTATTGATGTGAGAGAGATAGATATCGGAAGGTGGGACGTGTGCATGTTCCGACTCGAGGGCTTGACGTTTTGTCAGGTGGTATGACAAGAATTCCGAGCACCACGTCATTGGTGCGACCGAGTTGTTGAATTATGTCTTCATGAGAGCCGCATAGAAGGCTTTCTTTTTTTTTTTTTTTGAGGCACACGATTTCATCAGTGCGCTAGGACAATCGCCCTGAGCTTTGGTTTGACGGCATGTCAAAGGTACAACAGTTGATGTGATGACTAAAGATTTCTCAAGGCACCGCAGAAGATCAAATGGCAAGCCGGTTATCAACTAGTAAAAGGGCCTCTGATTATGCAGCTTCTCAATAACAAGCATGACCTCTTTTGGGGCAGGACCCATGGAACATGCGGGTGAGCTTTCCAGACGCATCGATTGGCGCACTTTTTTTTTATTGGGGGGGGGTTGAGGAAAAAAAAAAACAAAGTACGCTCTCGAGATTTAAACAAGATCTGATTTTCCGTCAGGCGTGGCTTTCGGGTTCAGTGAGATCGGGAGATGAGAGATCACCACATTCACATCCGGACTTATGACGGGGGGCCTTGATATTTCAACGAGAAAAAAGGAAAACGGCGCTGCGAGCTCGGCAACCACAGCTGACACATGAGCTACAATGGAAATGATTTCTATCATATTTGGCTTCAAGAACAGTGTCTTCTGAGCTCGGCATGTTCATGATTGGAGCAGGGCAAGTGGGGTCTAGACCATCAAGTTGTGTTCGTTGGTCGATCGCACTCAGTGAGAGATCGAATGGCACGCGAGGAGATCAGGGTCCAGCCACTCAGACAGCTCCATGGGTGCCGGTGACACGTCTTCTCTGCCCTGTGTACCTGCAGGATAATAATTACTTGTTGCGGTTCGCTGCAATCTATTCATTGGGCAGGGGTATCTGATCTATCAGTTTTGAATTTTTGTCCTGCCCAAGAGGAGAAGCGCCCAAACCCCACGCATATCCCATTTGTCACATCATCCCGACTGCTCAAACGATCATCCCAAATATGCAATTGTTCCAATCCTCTCCACTTCAATTTCTATAAAAGCTTCCAAGTCCCGTACGGTCCATTCACTAGGATACTCCTCCCCTGTCCCTGGACCGCGATCCACCACCTTCCACCCTAACCCCCCCTCCTCCCCTTCACGATGATTCGTTTCGATAACCTGCCTCCCGAGGTCGTGCAGGCGATGTGCACCCCGATGCACGAAGTATTGCCGCCCACTCCCATCCCAGGTCACCCTTCCACCGGCGCGCTCTATCTTGGCTCCCTCGCCGCCGTCTCAGACAAGGACATGCTTCGTGAACATCGCATCACCCATCTTGTTCAGGTCCTCGACGTTCCGTGGCTTCCCCCATCGGAGAAGGATGGTTTCAACTGCTACCGCATCACCATTGATGATGCCGTCACTGTGGACATCCGCCCACATCTCGAAGCCGCCTGCAACTACATTGACGGCGCTCTCCGCTCAGGAAGGAACATCTTGGTGCACTGCCAACAGGTACTGACTCTCTGTCCTAATTCAGGTCCTCCCTCCCTATTCACTTCCTCCATCATTAGGGAGTCTCGCGCAGTGCAGCCGTTGTCATTGCATATCTCATCCGCAACCGTGGAATGACCTTTGACGCCGCCCTTGCCTATGTCAAGCGTAAACGCGCTTGTATCAAACCAAACTCTGCCTTTGTCCAGGCACTCCAGGAGTGGGAAGCCCTCTCCCGTCGTCCACCTATGACTCGCCGCTTTACGACTTGAAAACCGGCCCCCCCCCTCGGTGTGTTGAGGGGGAAAGGGAAGGGGGGGGGGGGGGCTTCTAGCTGAAACCTGTTTATGTGATCATCGTAAGCAACATTCCCTCTACTCCACTCTAATTTTTTTGGGGATGACGAGATCAACAAATTCTCCTCTTCTTCTCTCGCGTGTTTCTGATCCCCCCACACTCTCTTGTCTTTCTTTCTCCTCCCCCGCTTCTTACCTGATTTATTATTCCCACCCCAATGGGCCCTGTCCATTTGACTTCGCACCTGTGCGACCATTTGGTTATATTTTCCACATTCTAGAAAATCATGATAGACTAACCATGACGTCACATTACTAGGTGGCCCCCTTCCATCCTCCTTTCCCCGAAAGAGAAACTACAAACAGTCCTCAAAAACCGGAACAAACGAAAAAAAATTCCCTCCAGTTGAATAACTCGACACACACTCCGACCATAATCACTTCCTAATACTACACACACGCTCCTTACGTTTCGTGGTATCGTGGTTCTTTATGGCGTTTACTCTATATCAAGGGGAGGGGGGCAGAGGGCACACGTTGATATCCCATCCCCATCCAAGGACCTTAATTTCCTGTTCATCGCTCTCCGCTTCTCTTTCTTTTCCTTTTTTTTGCTAATCTTGTTTGGGTTCGGGGCATGATGGGGTAAACCGCTTTCACATCGAACATTGTATCACGATACCCCCCACGGTTCAACCTCATCCTGTCCCCATGGTCTTACAGTTTTGTTCCTGCTTTCGGGTTTTATTGTCTAAAACATGTAATCTAAGGGTTGGTATAATGTATTATCTGGGCTTTCTCACCAACAAAAAGGACCTTTTACAAACTCTCCTCTGTCAACCCCCCCTCTCTGACACAAGCTTCTCGAGCAATTGATAAAGTCTACCAAGCACCCACTGCGTTTCCGTAGCCGTACTAAACAAAGGGCTCTGATCATCCAACCATGTCCATTTCCGAAAACCGTCCCCCCTCCGCTGCCCCGCAACATCGACCCCCCCGCCCCAAGTGTTTGTCTCACTTCCTCCATCATCTTCAGCCACGTCAACCCATTCATCCCACTCGTACCTATGCGGCGGCAGGTTATTCGACGCATCTCATACGACTTGATTAATCTCCCTCGCGAGTCTCACCGCTAGTGTTGGCTGCTCCACCCCCTCCCGCTCCCGTTCCTCAACGATAATATTATTATCCACGGCCACCGCTGGGTGTTGTTTTACCTCTTCTCGGTCACTTGGTCGATGTTCTGAGTGAGTTCTAGCGCGAACTGTAGTATCCTCGTTGCGTTTGTGATTCCTTCTTCTTATCCTCCCGGTTCTCCGCTTCTCTATGCGTTCAGGAAAGATCGATCATTGCCCTAGCCAGACAGTAGCTTCTTCAATCCACTTCATGATCGCCTCACCCATGATAGAGATGAGGACCGTCATCGCCGGCACCACGATCAAACCCCATATCACGCAAAAAAGGCCTGGCTGCGTTCGTCGAGGGGTAAAAATTGCCGTAGCCAATGGTCAAAATCGCGACATAGGCGAAGTAGAGTGATTCTGGGTACGACTAATCGTCTTCCTAAGTGTTCAAAAATACTTGGGTGTGAGTTTATTGCTAAAGAGGTAAGAGTGGTAATAATAAATAGTGGACTTGCACGTTGACATGCCCAGAGCACGATCGCACCCCCACCCCAAACCAATGCGAAGACCACAATCGAAGACGCAAGGGGCGATATACTTCTGAGACCGTTTCGCACTTGACTCGATATACCACATCAACTCAAACTCTTCTCTCCCCCACACTCGGTGTTCCTTCACATCTCTAAAGTCACCCGCCATCGACCTCTTCCATTTCTTCCGTCGCAAACACGAAACACGAAGAAGCTGGCATATAGACACCATCGGGATTCGAAGTCGAATCCCGGCCACCGTTCATACTCATCTCCCACCTCTTCCTCTCCTTCCCCAACCGCCTTTTCGTGATCTCTGCGATTTACCGCGCTCAAGCACCAATCCACGGACGCTGGTAATGATCAGACCAAACCAACGGAAGTGATTCCGATAGCGCGGCGTAGGGAAAAAGTAACATACGCCCTACAGTTTGTTTAAGTGGGAAATCCGAACCGAGGCCGATAGTGAGGAGGGTGTAATCCGCCCAGCAAAGCGCGTCGACGAAGCCCCATCCTTCGATGGTGGAGAAGACACCTGCGCCGAGGACGAGGTAGCATGAGAATGTGATGGTTTGGAGCATGAGTGTGCGTTGGGGTGGGTAGGTGTGGATGGTGTATGCGCCGAGGGTGCTGAAAAAGAGGAGGGTGGAGATGATGAGGTAGAGGACGGTGACGATGAGGGCACGGTGGTAGGATTCGGAGAGGGTGTAGCTGGTGTAGTTTTTGAGGGGGATGGTGTGGGCGAGGGCGAGGGCGAGGGCGAGGGGGAGGGGGATGGTTAGGAGTATGCAGGAGAGGTACCTGATTAGGAAGGGGGAATGGGGAGGGGTTGGGATTTAAAGCGGGTCCTTGGGCATTGGTGTGGAATCGAATGCGTACCAGAGGCCGATTGTAAATGGATGGGCAATTTTGTACACTACTCGTCGGGCAAAGTTGAAGAATAGCAATGGTTCAGCGGGTAAAGCAAGGACCAATGAAGCGGCGTTAACGCCGGCAGCCTACGAATTACTTGAGACTGTTCGAACGACTCACCACAGCACGCCAACCCACATGGGATGGCACCCTGATCTACACAAAGGCCATCTTGATCACCGCAAATGCTCCCGAATGGACAACAATCGCCAGGGATACAGTATTCATAAGCCCCACAGCAGGCCATCAGTGCAAGTAAGTGAGTCAAGGCCGCAACCAGACCGTCGGGGAGAAGACGGGGTAGTAGAGCTCGCGGAAGTAGAGTTCATGAAAGCGGAGCTCGTGGATGTAGAGGTTGTAGAATTAGAGTCTGTGAAAGTAGAGCTCGTGGAAGTAGAGCCCGTGGTGGTGGAGCCCGTGGAATAGAGCCCGTGGAGGTAGAGTTCGTAGCGGTAGAGTCCGTGACGGCAGAGCCTGTGGAGATAGAGCCCGTGGGTTCAGGAACACGGGGGTCGTAGAAGTAGGCTGTTCAGTGGATGTTGCTTCCCCGCCGCCGCCTCCGCCGCCCCCACTACCCCAACGACTTATGGTCACCCCATTATCATTTTAATGCAAGGAACACAAAGAGCTACAAAATGTCAAGCTCAGGATCAATACACCGCTGATAATCGTACTAAACAACTCACGGCAGCACGCTGATCCATCGAGACATAGGACGGAGAAGGGGTCCAGACGTTGATTACCTGAGCCACTGCAAGCTCTCCCTTTCAACAACAGCCCCAAGACGTGCGGTCTTGCTCGTCCAAATAGCAAATGTTGTGGTCGGGGCAAGAATGCTACCCAAGTGCACAAGCAGATTGTCGGGGATTTAGGAGGCTGCTAATGTTCGCTGGGATATGTTTTGCATGCGCATATGGCCGGATAGCACGAACGGCGGGTCCAGGTGAAGTGACACGGCTCGCAAAGGCAAAGGTAAGGAGCGATAGCACAGTAGCCTGGAGCGGAGAGACGTGCATAGTCCGTTGTTAGAACTGACGAAACGTGTTGTTTCGTGGCCCAAGCGAGACACATAGGGAGGCTTTTTGGGTGCAGTATTCGGCTTTTTAGCTGCCTGGACACGAGGAAACATGACGTTCAAAGAGATAATTCGGGCCTGTGAGCACTCCGTCGTAAAGTAAAGAAACACGTGAGTCTGAGAACAGCCCGTGTCAGGACTCGGCGCTACCCGATCATCAGAAGTACCCCCTTCGAAGGTAATTAATAAATCACTCAACCACAATAGACAGCGACTCGAGGGTTCTTGAGGGATCTCCCTGGTAAACCCCAAGGACAAGGACGTACAAAACTCCGCCGTACTACCAAGAACTTGGACCTCGGCCTTGTCGTACTCAATATAACATCGCTGGAGAAGCCCCACCGCTTTTCGAATTTCTTACACATATCTACAAATCATATTTGCAAATAATGAATTTTTGACAGAACCCTAGAGCCCATTAACCGACGTTTGCAACGAGGCGGATTCAACATGGATATCGACCAGCTTTACCAGACAATCAACGAGCTCACATTGGATGAAAGTGACAGAGACGATGATTTACATGAATCAAGTGGAGAGGATTCTGATGATCGAGAAGATGAAGAGGAAGATGACGAAGTCAACAACCTCCAATACAGCCACTCTCGTGGACAAAAGAATTCAGACAGAGAAGCTGCTGACACCCCCTTTTGGAATTTCGCCACCCAGCGGACAGTCGACGCGACGTTGCCTGGACCTTTTAGCTAGTTATCTTATTTGGACATGGACCCTATTTGTGCAATCACGATCTCGCGATTTGTTTAATTCAGTCGAGCCCAGTTAGTTAGAGTACGGACACGTAGCTAGACTCTCCTTAGTACTCGTGCCTACAACGAGTGACTGAGCGTTGTTGTTCTTACACCTCTCTCACCTCATTAACAAATTCTTACCGATGTACAATGAACCGCTCTTAGAAACGGCGAATGTTTCTTCTGCAAGAAGAAAGGACATTTCTATCACTCTTGTCCCCCAAGGAAACAGTACAATTCATGTACCATGCAGACTGATCCTGACTCATGTAAAAGTACTCACCCTGGAACCATTTCAAGCATCCTTGCTCTGTCTTCTACCATAACACATGCAGCTCCCGCAATACCTAGTGGACCATCACCTACCTCGAGCGCCTCAACTTCTGCGACCCCAAATTTCAGTACTATGTTTTATACCATGACTCCTAGAGCCACCAATAGTCTGTCCTTATCCACAGTACCTCCAGTTTCTGAGACTATACTCCGTCATCTATCACTGCTCCCCCCGTTTCTGAGACCACAAGCTCCCCTAATCCACCATCTACTACGAGCTCTCCGATTCTCAATATTCCAACCACCGACAATCCATCCTCTACCTCTACCTCTCCAACCCCAGACACCATAAGCGGTACCAGTTCTTCCTCCACTACGACCTCTCTAGCTCCAGATACTGCTACCCCTACCACCAATCCACCTTCTATCTATACCCCGTCGGCTCCTGAAACCACAAATCGCACCAATACAACATCCACTGTGACACCTCACGCTATCGAAACTACAACCCAAGCCAGTCCTTCTCCTTTAGTAGTCTCGCTGGCTCTGAAAGCACGGGCCTTACCAATCCTTCCCTGCATCTAATCCCGCCGGCTTCTGAGACTACGGAGCACACCAACCCGCCTCTCACAGTTATTCCTCTCAATCCTTCCCCACCTACGACTCCACCGGCCCCCGAAACCACAAACCGTTTTTTTCAATCCATTGCCCGCCACTACAAACCCGACTAATCCGTTTCTGGGTACAATTCCGCCAGTTTCCTCAACCGCGAGCCCTACCATTCTACCTACTGAACCAGCGACCTAACCTGTTCCTCAAGTCACAAACCGCTTTAGTGTGTTACCCTACCGCTAACCCTCCGGATGTCGAAACTACCAGAATCCCCAGTCAACATCTCAACTTGTACGCCCAACAAGAGGGAAACTAATCATGCATTGGATTCATTCACTCATATGATACCTTCTAGTGCGTTGTTCTTCATATCCTGACTATAACGCCACACTGGTTGATACTGGAGCTTGGTAGCTACAGCAATTTTCGTCAACGTGGATGGAGACGTGGATGTTTCTTGTGGCATCTATTCCAATAATCAGGTTTCTCATTCCCATCCCAGCCTTGCGGAAACCTGTACCTTCGACCAAGTACCACTGGTCCTGACGCCGCGCCTGTCTAACTTCAATCCTATTGTCGTGGTCGTGGGCGCACCTCAGCAGGGTAGAGGATGGGCAGGCTCCATTCAAGTCGGATTGAATAAGGTTGAGTGCGTGATTATATTGTCTTGGTTCGATTCCAAGACCTCGCACTTTCGCAGCTAAGTAAGGATCTGGCTAAGGAATTACACACAGACAGACAGATGAAAAAACCGTAGTGTAAAAGACTATGCAATAGGCTGGCCTCTCATCAGGCACCATGCCATGAGGGGTCTGAGTGGGAGGGGTGCCCCAGGCCCAACCCCCCCATCCTACCTACCTGTACGGGGTCCTGACTGCTGGAGGCACTCCAGCATGCTAGCCAGTCCAGCAGATCAATTAATATATTGATTAATACTCCCCCACAGCCACCCTAAGTTAGGTACTAATTCTGTCGCTACATGAGCCAAGGTGGGTTAGGGCAGTGGTTAAGCCCTCTGATGAGCCCCTTTGCAAGGGCGAAACCCGCATAAGTCCCCCCACATTTTCACTTTACCTCTCTGTTAACCAGCCCTTTTTAACGAGATAGAAATGCGCAGTAGATACGTCGGACACGGAATATAGAAAATAAGATCGCTAGGATCCAGTAAGGAAGACTGGATCCTAGGCCGTTTCGGTAGATTACTTAAATAAAGAGGAGGAAACTATGTATTTCTGTTTACATTAGAATGAAGGTCCACCTCGCAACCTGATAGTATGATAAAAGTGTTCATTCATGTACATACAGTGCCCATGGGAAGGGGAAATATGAAATATCAAACTTCGAGCTGAAGGTTCGTGTTTCGACATTTTTCGGGTTGCGAGCAGAAATGGTGGTACAGGCTAAAGCCCTTGATGTTGGGATTGAGTGCTATTTTAGTGGCTGGCTTCGGCCTTGCCTGCTGATGGCGTTGACCATCTCATTAACTCTCACAAATCTCTAATGTAATTTGGACATCCTTGTGACGACATCAGCGTTACGCTACTACCGACCCTTTCTCACTAACTCCCGCGCTCTGGTAGTGGTTTACTCACAGTCGTGCACCAATTATATTATTGCCTCTTTTGTTGACACAGAGCTGCCAGTTGAATTTCAGCTCTTGCGAAGCACCCCAACGACCGGGTAGGAATCTGGATTAATATCACGGAGAAACCAATTCAGGACTGTGATCATCCCTGCGGTTGGACGTTCTTCGTAGCCCGGTGAAGAGGAAGCGATGCGGGTGACAGAGAAGCAGTATGTGAGCAAGGCTGGCTGGTTAGTCACCCGGTTGACAACAAAAATACTTGAAGGGTTGGACTCAGATGATACTAAACCAGAGGTGGGATAGACTTCGCTGAATAAAATAGAAGATACATCGACGAAGATATCCTACAATGTAACGTCCGTACAGTTCAGTGATACACCATGCGACACGTTCTGTATTACAGGTTGGATATTGCCTACACAACTAAACAGTTGCGAGGACGACCGCCCCCTGTGCGCTGAGGGCCGGAATCGTCAGAGGACTCACTTGGAAAAGGGGTCGGTCCGCGCCTTGCTTTGATACGGGGAGCCTGGGATTGCCCCGCACTGCTGTTAGAGTCTCAGAGTCTTGCATGTTGTCGATTCGAAGGGTATTTGAGGCACTATCCCACAGCTTGACTAGGGATCATGAGTTGAATTAAGGAAAAGAAGTTTCTTGTGGTGAGAGACACACCGGTGCTAAATAGCTTTCCCGGTTTGGGAATTCTGGCTATAAAATTTCCGGATGTTCTGTAGGCTCCCTCTGTTTCGTGTAACAACTGAGCAAATAATGGATCCTGTATCTTATGGTACTGTGCGAATTATAAATAGAGCACAGGGGGGTCGAAAAGATAAAACAAACCATGAAAATGACATCAACACAGCGCAGTAGAGTCACTATAGATCCGAGGAGCTTGTTGGAGAGTCAGATGAAGTGCCCATTACAACAGTTTGGCACATACCTTGGACCTCTCACGTCTCGCACCTCGCGCTCTGAGAGAATCGAAGAGTTTCGACAGTTTTTGCTTTGTGGTCAAAAGAATCTCGCTTGAAATGCGCATAGAAAAGGCCTTCTCTTTTTTTTTCTGGACGGACGAAAACATCAGAGATTAAACACATTAAGCGAAACTAAGGAAGGTGCGCACTTCTAAGGTTTGAAATAGAGTTTCGACAGCTGTCGTCATGCTCGAGATGTCCGTCTCTGAATGCATAATTTTGATCCAGACGAAGAACTTCTCATCGATAACATTCTCTATCTTCTCCGCTAATACATCGTCAAAAGTGGCAGGAACGAGATGATCGACCCAAAAGCGGCACGCATACAAAGGAAGCGGAGTGTTGTCTCCTGTATCATCCAAGGATTTCAGGTGGGTCAAACATAAGTCGACCAGCCGTCGATGTTGCTCCGGCTCCGATCCCTTCAGCGAGAACCTTTGCGGACATTTATCCGAGAAGAGGACGAAGTCAAGGAATGATTGGTGGGCAAAACGAAGTGTCGTGGTGGAATCATGGTCGACGACGGAGTGAAGACGCATCCGGATAGATGATACAATCGTCTGATTGATTTTGGGAAGCTCGGCTAACTCACTCTCCTTGAGGGGTCGTTTTGCAAGAAGCACGGCGCCAACAACGATCTTGAACTCCTCATATGTATTCTCCCCTTTGGCGCCACCAAAGGCATTCTCAAGGAGATAGGAGTAAAGGTCCGCCATGCCGTCAGAATCGGGCGCCCCATCAGCGAATTTTTCTGTCCGTGCCTTGGGGTCGTTGTCTCTCTCAATGAATCTAGCAGCCACTACAGCCCATTGAAACACGCCCGCTGCGCGCTCTGCGAGCTTATGGGCGTTTCCTTGTACCCAGCCGGGAGGCAATGGCATGTCATCCATAATCTCCTCCAGGCGGTTGGCAAAGTACATGTGTATGTCACGTGCTGATTGCGGGTCCGCACCAGAAGGAATCTCGATGTCGGAGCAGCCGATAGAGGACAACTTGCGGGTGATCGCATATTCAGGCCTGCTGGTAACGACCAGTTTGAAGTTTTTCGGTAGCTTTGGCCAGAGCAGCAATGTTTCTAAGAGACGTTCACGCTCCAGTTGGCCCATGAGACCACCACATTCGTCAAGAGCATCAACAACGACGACTAGTGACTGGTTGCTTGAAAAATCATCTGAATCAAATAAAGCTCGTAGGGGCTTCTCGACAAGGGCAGCAAATAATTTCTTGATATCGGGATCCGTGAGGTCCAAAAGCGCCTCAGGCGGTGAGCGCTGTGGGTCCAGTTGTCTAAGAATGCATTCTCGCGCTGAAATGAAGTGAGAAGCAAGGTCGAAAGCGAGACGGAACCAAAGGGCTTCTGGCGTGGTGGCAGCCGCGCTGTCGCGCTGGAAGGCGAAATGTGATGCGCATCGATGCTGCTCGTTGAGAAGAGTCACTATACTGGATGCTAGTGCCGATTTCCCGGTGCCGACATTGCCTTTGATCAAGATTATGTTGTTGTCCGCGTCATCGAACGACTCAAGCCTTTCCATGACTTTCTCGATGATGTGACTGCGGGTGCCTGCCATACATCCTGTTGCTCGCCTTTCCCGGGCGGAATGCCCTCGAAGGAGCTTCTCCCTCAGGAGTGACGCATCTACCAGAAACATGAGCAAGGGCCTTTCTGCGGGGATACAGAAATCCCACCTTCTGATTGCGCGAAAGATGATGCGAGGTCAATCTGGAGGCCTCGGTTGAACCCTTCCTTGAACGCAGTCAGGCGCCCCTTGAAGCCGCTGATTTCCCCTTGATCGGACGTAGTGCTGAAGAAGTTGGCTGCATGGACGAACCAATGAGTCGGGAAAACAAAGGGACTTCCGGGTCAGGGTACGCACCCATCCCGCTTCTAAGCCAATGCTCAATGAACTCGACCACCTCGACCATGAGCCCGGAGAAGTCATCCAGGATCTGCTCCAGCATTTCCAACTTCGGAACTTTCTTGACGCGCTGAACAAACATGATCACCCTCTCCATGTCCTCTGCTAAGTCTAGCATCTGTTTGTGAGATTGATCTTGGGCCTTGAATTGCTGTGCGAATCGAGCTAATCAGCATTGCTCTTCCAAATAAGCTGTAATCGGGTAAAAAGGATCAAAACTAACCTCGTAGACGACATTAACAGAGGTCGAGACACTTTTCGCGATTGGATGCAGCTATTTTGCGTCGGTTTTCCATCAAAAACAGCGTTGTAGATCAGTGCTTTACCTCACTGATGATTGTCCCCACTTTCAACGCGGTCTCCACAACGTCCCTTGCCCCACCCATATGATCTAGTGCAGTCTTCATTTCCTTCAACTTTAGCTTCGAATTCTGAAGTTTCTCTTGAGTATCCTTGAATAGGTTGGTCTCATGCGACTGTGATGTCCGTGAATTGGCATTGGCATTTCAAAGCTGGTGATCACGACGAAAACGACGTACCTCAGCCACGATCCAGATTTGCAGCCCTGCATATTCTGGTCCCAAGTCAAACTCAAAGTGCTCTATGGATTCCGTTAAGCGCATTAAAAGCGAGTAAAGGACAATTAACTGACGCGTGGGATTGACGCCCGCGGTCGATATCAGATGTCGCCATAATTGGTTGAAGGTGGTCTCAGCCGTGGCAATGGCGCTTCTTCTGAACCATGAGAGGAAGGAGAGGAAGGAGTGATTCTCGGTTATCTCAAGCTTCAGCTTTGACCCCTCCTCTAATTCTCTACATTGTTCATCGGGCCGTGAACTATGCGAGCAATCTAGACTCGACTCACAGGGGGTTCATCGGTAAGTGAAGTGGCTCCGCGCCCACCAGGTCCTTGTCAAGCCTCAGACCGGCACCGCCGGGAGAAATGCGATCATCAAGATGATATTTGATATTCAACGAGTGCTTGCGACCATGATCTTTGGGCAAATGGCCCATCAAGCCTGTGTTGGAGTGTAAAGCCTTAAGCGCGCCTGTTGACTGAAGCCAATAGCGGTCGTGGTATACTTACCGAAAATTCGGATAACCTTCTTGAGCACTGGTTTGGCGACCGGGTTGGCCATTGTGTCAGAAATATGGGTACAAAAAAGCAAAGGATGGTGTGCTGAAGATTTAAAGTCAACAGTCAAGAGGAGCAATGGTGGAGAGTGAGGCGGTTAGAGAGATGGTTGTGAATATAATAACGGTCACCCCTTGAGGCCTCGAGGCCTCCATGCAGACAAATATGAATCAACGGGTCGTCACAAACTCACTTCATCCTCCCCCTAACCGCAGGGTCTGCAATATCTCCCGATGGGGTGATGATAAGATACGCACTGAAGTGCAAGCAAGTCTTCGGCGTGAGAGCATGCTATTAACATCCAGCAAACAACTACAAATGCCCAAAACCTGAGTGCAGTCAGCTGGGCTGAGGGGTAGTCGTAAGCAGTTGCCGAAAGCCTGTAAGCTCACTGAAAAAGGGAAAGAGCAAAAGAATAGAGCGTTTTCGCAACTCCATTTCCAGGAAGGTTTAGCCTGTGGAGCCATTCATTTTCAATTCAGCTTGCACTTAGCGCCCCATTTTAGGTGGCTGCGAAAACGTTCTAATGCACAAGTCCAACGTTCCCTGACAATCAATCAATGGATGCACATCCGCAGGATTTAGAAAACTAAATCCAGATTCTAAATGGCTGAAAATGGACTAAACACTTTCAGCCGAACAAGCTGCTGCACAAATCGGGTCTTCCTCATGTCGGATCTTGAAATAGGCCCCTCTCTAAACTTTACATCTGGAAGAGGCCCCCCCCCCCCCTTCCAGTCCAAATCTCACATTCTAAACCTTGGTTTCAGGCCCCGACAGCTCACGTGTATTTTCACACCCATATCCATCAATCCTATCCACTGTGCGCACACACCATCCCGCAACATCGCAACTGGAAGGCTCAGCTCACCACCACTCAATACTGCTCTTTTTGCTTCCCAAACGCGGTTGGTTTACTTATCAAACCACCATTCTGACTATGGTAAGCATTCACGTTGCTGGGTAATATCCTGTTAAACAAATTGAAAAAAATCATCACCTAGTATCCACCAAGGCTATTGATGACACCCATGATAGCTAGCGAGAGCCACTATGATCCATGGAATGGAGGAAAGTAACTATCACAATAAGGTAGTTTCTTTGAGGATCATTCTGGCTGTGAATTCATCAGTGAGAGGATAAAAACTCCCAGTGAGGTTTCATTCTTCACTCATCCTCGTTTTCTTCCTTTATAACTCTTCTGCAAACTCTACCTCCATGTCTCAATCATATTCCCAGTCCAAGAATGTGTTAGAGCCAGTGTGGGTCGGGACCGAGGCAGAGGGTCGGGGTGGTAACCTTGATATGAGGTAACCGGGGGACAGGGCGAAGTCAGTACGTAGACTTCGGGACCAAGGCGGAGTACGTCGGGCGGGGGGTTGGACTTGTGGCCTCAGCGTATGTGCTGTGCCCTCCTACTGTCCTAGTCCGTATTTCAGGAAGTCGGGGCCGAAGCGGAGCGAGGCAGAAGAGAGGAGAAGATAGAGAACAGGGAGCTGGTCCGCTGCTCGATTCGATTAACAGACTGAGGAGTACAAGCCAAGTACCTACAGTATATATACTACTGGCCTTATGAACTATGACTCGTACTGATTACGTGCGGAGCGAAGCGGAGGCCGATATAGTTACAACGGATTACGAACAGATTACGGATGGAATGGAAACCGGTACAGGTATGGAGACCGATAACGTATCTTGACTACGGACGGGAAATGGAGACTGGAGCTAGAGACACCGAGGGTCAGGTGACCACGGCACGTGTGGAGGTGGTCGCGTGATCGGGGCAGTGGGTTGCGGTCGGAGTAAGTCGGGGCCGAGTCGGAGGGCAGAGGGTTGTTGTGTGGAGCACATGTGGAATCGAGAAGCCGAAGTTTAAGTGATTAGACTCTGAGTTGGCATGGATATGACAGAATGCCAAAAAGGATGATGAAAGCCAGCACCCACGTGTTTTGCCTGAGTTACCATGGCACCCAGTTATGAACACTGTGAGTTCAATCTCACCTTATTGTCCTTATTGTCTGCTCACTTTGACTCTGCGTAATTCTCTAGGTGTCAGAACAGTTTATGACATTCCCCAGCATACCTGGTACAGGATTTTATCACATGGTAGGTGTTTTGTATACTTGCTCTTATTTATTGCCACTCATGGCTTGTAAAACTCTTAGCCACCTGGCTATGTACCACATATAACCCACACTCCAAATCCTCAGGATGGTGGTGCTCATGTATGTATCATACTTTCACTCCCTTGGGGCTTTGACCTAATTCATTGTGTTTGTGTGTGCATTGGTGTACCCATACAGGTTGCTCAACATCCTGCTTTGGCCTCTCTCCCATCACCACTTGCCCTTCCCATGCAAAATCAATTCCCTCCACTACCTCCTGCATTGCCCAGTGATGATGAGGATGAACCTCTGACTGTTAGCCAACTTCTTGAGCAAGTTTCTCACCCTGCTTCTAAGATTGCAGGTTCTCGTCATCCTGATTCCAAGGGTAAAGGCAAGGCCAGGGCTGTTGATGAGCATGCTGCTATACCGGGCCCTGGAAAGCACAAGTCAGCTCCCAGTCTATCTGCACAGCCAGAACCCAAGCGAGCACAAGGTCATGTTACTGGGGCTGTAAACTACTCACCCATTGATGTTGACTTACTGCTTGATGGAGCAGAAGAGATCCTACCACTTGGTAACACAGGGTTTGCTGATGTGGAGATAATCTTCAATGAGCATGCAGTTGCAGTTGGACATCCCAAACATACTGCAAAGTCACTTGAGGTAAAGCTAAAGCAGGTAAGTATGGTCATAGTCTCATATTTGGCCATCTGATGTAATGTGTTAGGGGAAGTAAGAGTGCTGGAACCAAGTTAATATTTGGGTGGCAAATACAATCGACACCCACACTACTTATATACATAGTGGTCTGTGCACAGACCAGGTAGCCAAACACTACATAGCTACTAGAATATAATGCATGCAAACAATATACAAACAATGTCAGTTGTATGCAGATCAGACTTGGGGATGGGGGTGGCTGAAGGCCAAGGCTGGGCTTAGGCATTGGGCATCGGCTAGAGAGGCCAAGCCTGGACACCCAACTACAGACCCCTAGACATACCTTGTGTAAGGGGATGTGTGCGATGCTAGTCCCCTTACATAATGTTTATTCAGCTTGCAAAAACCTCCAAGCCTACTGGGGATGCTGAGTGCTCTCCCCATGTTCTTTGAGCCTACAAAATTGATAGTGTGATTGCTGAGAAGGCTGGTACCCATGACCTGGATGATGACAAGATCATAGATACCATCAACAATGCAACTACCAACATTCCAGATAGTGATTGCACAGGAAAACTTGGTGTATCCTCATTGATGACCAACTCCACACCCAAAATCAGTAGCATAACTGACAAGTTCATTGCCCATCATCCCATCTCTGATTGCTTACAAGGTCCTCTCACTTATACATGCCATACTGGACAGGCCATTCTTGCAAACATTGGTGCTATGCTCAATCCATCTGCTTGACAAGCCCAACACAATGAGCTCTTGCTCCAGCACCTTCAGAGCAATCAGATCCAACAACTTAACTCACAAGTCCAGGAGTCTCACCAATGTCTAGATGCCCTTACAGTCCAACTTGCAGAATCAGACTGCTGGTATCAGGATGCTGAGCACCGTTGCCATGAGGCAGAGCGGTGTGCTGATCAAGCTGAGCTGCTTGGACTCATCTCTACTTGTCATCTCTTGCACTCCACCCACTTCCTCTTCTCGTTGCCACATTCCTGTTTCTACCCACCCACAACAGAGATACAGGCAGGAGATTTATTATTCAGATGGTGGGAGAGCTACTCAGTGGATTGGGGGGGCCTTGGATGACGAGACAGATATACATGGGCTCAATGACTCTCCTGGTACACAACGATACACATTCTATGATGATACTGACTCCCCTTCTGGCCATTTGGGCCACCAGCCATCATTCATACCACCACCTGTATCCTCACAGCCTCCTACACCTGTTCCACCCTCATCAACACCATCTCAACCATCTTCTCCACACATTCCTCCTCTACCACCTTGTTATTGAGTTCATGATATATCTACAACTGCCTCAACCTCTAAAAATTCCTTTGCTGGTAATCCTTTAGCTGACAAACCTGCCTCTGAGTAATTGTTATCGTATATAGCTGTCGTAACCAACCCTACTTATCTCCCTACTGGTATTGGCTTTGTTTTATTCTACATACCCCCAATGAAAACCTAATTTAAAACCACATCATGTTGTCCTCTCAGCTATGAGATGAAATCTATGAATGTGATCATTTTTCTGCTGCTCTAAAAACTGCAGTTTACCAAGTGACAACCAAAACTCTTCATCATCTGACCATAGTGGCATGTATACACTCCTAATCTGATTAATTCCCACACAAAGTGTACGAAGGTTGTAGAGACAAGTGATGATTTCAAGTATATTGTTAGGGCAACCTAGGGGCCCAGGCAACTCAGGGGGACTGAGAGGAGCAGAGGCGAACCTGCAGGGGAATCCTAAGTGTCATTGACCAGGTATGTACATATGGAGGGCTTACCTGCAGGGGAATCCTAAGAGAATAGGATGAAGAGACCCCTACAGGTGAAAACTGTGTATATACATGACTTATATAAGCAATATTAATGAATAGGGGGGTGAAGCGAACTGTCCCAACACTGCTAATGTAGGAATAAGGGAGGATGAAAGGAGTGAATATGGTGACAAGGGAGTGTCAGGTAATAGGAGAATATAGGATAGGTGTCAGGGGGAGTCTGGAGGGGGAGAGGGAGGGCTTGTGAGGACCTTCATGGGGTGCTTGGGTTGTTCTGGGTGTCCTGGGGCTTCTGGCATTTGAAGGGAGGAAGGTATAGTGTGCTGGAGGGTAAGGGGACGCTTTGAGGGGTTTTAGGGGTGTGGGACATGTTAGGGGTGTCTTTGAGGCCTCTGAGGTGTCCCCTTACATATATCCCCTTGGACCTCTTTATAATTGATGGGAAGTGGAACATGTAAGTGGCCAAAAGATCCTTGTAACATGCGCATACCCCATTCAGCTGTCCGGTGGTATGAGACCAGCTGCTTGTTAAATGCCAACAAGGCATCCCTTTCTTGGTTGTTGTGTGGGAGTTAAGTCCCAGCTTTTATCAGAGCCTGTATACATCCAGCAATTTGGTCCATTCCTTGGGGGAAGGCAGTGTCAGTGACAAGGTAATAGCCTTCAGGTGTTTTATTGAGTAGCTTTCCATAGATTGGCCATGCAACACAAGAGTCATGCCAGCTGCCTGGAGCATTTAGATTGCATGCAATAACTGTACCTAGGTCACTGGCATTAGATTGGTAACCATATCATTGGAACAAAGAATTCTTACCATCACCTGCAAAGGCAAAAACACAACTAATGAAATGCTCATGGAGCCACCCATCGAAGGTAGCATTCTTGATGTCTTAATCTTTTGAGGTCTGAACTGGTATGTTTAGGCCATCCATACTCCCAAATGCACCAGTAAGTAAGGGATGTTGAGCAACAATGAGTGCATTCTGCTCCTGGAATTCATCCCCTGCTGGGTAGCAGACCCTAGCACCATCCATTTGATATAGAGTATCAAGAAGAATCTGAAGTGAAAATATGATATATTGTGAAACAGTGGCTGGAGTCAAAGTGAAGATCTCACACAGGCTCACATCCTGCATCGTTGAGCTGAGGTAGTGTAGAACAAGACCAAGTCCCCCAGATGCCTCCAGTAGGGCTGCGCACCGTACCATATCAGGTGACGGCCATATGCTGACAGGTCAAATACGGTATGCTAGCGGGTGTACCCGTAACCGTAAAGGCAAACCAAATTCATTGACAGGACGGGACGGGGGTTCATACGGCTGGTAATGGGTCGGTATGGTACATACTTTATATTTCTTCACTCTATCGAAAAAAGGGTCTATGGTAAAGTGAGTATATAAAGGACTTTGTCAATTGTAACACGAGCGAGCCTCAGGCGCTGCTTGACCATCATTAATGTGCGGATCATCCCTGGTTGCAGGCTCGCACGACGCAGCGAGATTGTATCACGGCCACCAGAGAAGATTCGCTCGACCGCGACGGCCAAGCCTAGTGATAATTTATATCAGGATTAACATATTTTGACGAGGAGCCAGAGATAACATACCAGGAATTGAAAATAAATCTCGAGCAAGACAGTAGAGGTTTGGGAACTGGGCTCATTGTCCTACCCACCACTCAAGCGGTTGACAAGTATCGAAATCCTCGCGTGGCAGCTTGAAGTACTCCTTGAGTTCATCACGTAGAAAATCATCTTTCTTCTTGTACCTTGATGTGAAGTTGACTTTAGAGGGAGAGCCGTCTGCCGTGGAACACATAGAGCTACTGGTAGTTTCGCCGACTGGATGGGCGCGGCCAGCATAGTTACTGACATAAAAGTCATGGAGCATTGACTTGGCAGATCCTAGGTATCGAAGAAGATCAGGATCGTCCACATAATCCTCCCGTGCTCCTTCATAGGAGATCCGGGGATCAAGGACTAGAGAGGTACAATTGTGAGTAGCATTCACATATGGAAATAGCCAGGAGAAACTTACGGGCGGCCCATGTATAGAATGGTGACTGGTCATAGCGATAGTAATAATCACTTAGCTTCTTGTGGGCATTGAGGAGGCTGGTGGTAATTTTTTTGGGCGTGGTGTCTGGAAGATCGTGGTAGATTTGTCATAGATGCTCTTGGAGGCCTCTGAAAATCGCGTGAGTTGTGGAGAGCATTGGCCACTTGGATGTCGACATCTGTGTTGTTGTGGATTGAAATGCCTTGAGCCAGTTGGCAACTTGGGCGACAGCCGTCCATTCACCTTCATTGAGTTCCAGGGCACGGAGGTCTCGATTGAGGCCCCTCAAAACAAAATCATCAATATCCTTTTGGAAGTCCAGGGCTCGACCTTCATCCCAGGATGTTAAAATCACAAACCACGATAACACAAAAATGCAAGGACTGACGCATCATTTGGTGTGTGGACGACCATCGCGTCTTCACATTGAGGATTAACATGAGAGGTCATTGAACACCACTTGCACTGGTGTTACCATGCTGGGATTGAGCCACTTGATTAAGCCAACTTTGTTTGCGTTGGGGGCTTGAGCGTATCGCACGGACAATTTTTCGAAGCTATGATATAGGGTTGAGCCAAGGGATACTATTAAAATAATATACCTGCCTTTTCGACTGCTGAAAGGATGCTACTTGAGCTATCAACCTCCAGCGAAAGCTTGTCCTGTTCATCTTCGTCGTCGCGTGCCACAGCATCATCGTCAAATGCACGGCTCAGGGGCGCGGTAACAGAATCTTGATAGTTTCCACTGCGAGACATCGCCTTCTTACTTTCTGCAGCAGAAATTGCCCCAATGCCTTCAAGAAGCTGTGCAAGGAATAAGGGTTTGTATTACGAAAAAATGGCATTATTTTTATACTTTGAGTGCAGCAAGGTGAATGGTGTGTGGCATGCAGCGGAGTCTAACCCAATCAGCAACCATTGTGATACCTTGGCACCTCGCACGTTCAACAATCCCACCAACAAGTGTATCGTTGTTAGAGGCATTATCCAACATAAACGCCATGATCTGAAAAACATGTTATGTCCAAATTGTCACTATGCTGAAGTAGAATCATGTCTTACCCAGCTTTCGATACCATAGTGGACCAAAGTTTCCCAGACTGCTTCGGCCATATTAGCCCCAGTATGACCACCCTCGAGTTCACGGAAGTCGATCAGGAGCTCTTCTAGTTGGTTCTCTGAATTAGTCCAATCGAGATGAGTAATAATGCATGACGACATACCCAGTTGTCCAGCCTTCGTGACGTAATGTGCAATAATTGCCATGAACGCATAATTGTTGCTTGAAGTCCATGTGTCGAGAGAAATGCTGATTTTCCCTTCAACGTTAGTCTAGTACAAGGCAGTGAGACAACGCATGAGACAGCAGTGGAGGGTCACCAACAGAGAACATCTCTTTTGTCGCCTCAATGGTGTCTTCTCTCATCTTCATAATTCTCCTCTTCACAGCATCGCGGTGGGGAATCTTGAGGTCTGGCAAGGGGTGGTGTGCATAGTTCAGCAATTCACGAAATTCAGGTTCGTCAACCGTGTAAAACGGCTGATCAGTTGCAATGATCCACTTCGCCAACAGATCCTCGAACTTTTCCTGGTCCCATGGGCCCTTAAGACTATCTTTCAGCTTCGTTGTCGATGTACAAAAATGTCAGCTTACCGCAGCAGCTTGCGCCTGCCTCTCAAATGCACGCCGGATGTCCTTGTTGTTGGATTCCAGTTTACACAAGAAATCTGATGCGGCACCTGGATCAAGCACCTTCTTCCTGGAGGCAATCGCAATCTCCTCCATGGTGATTTTGTCAGGCGAGGACTCCTTCATCGCGAGATAAAGGCGGAACATAGGTGTCGAAGTCAGTTTCAAATTTCCAATCAATCCTGTCAGGATCGATGAGTCGCGGTTCTTTGGATCGTCATGCATAAACTCACCGTTAAGAGAATGCTTCATCTTCTTCATTATAGTCATTACCTTTTTGTTCCCATGAAGACACCGGTAGTGTTTGTCCCCAGGATTGCCGACCTTGCCGTTCGCGTTGCGCTCAACATTCTCGTAGAAATAATAGATCGGGTTTCCCGTAATCTGCCATACAATGCATCAGAATAGGTTTACCATAGTGAATTTAGAACGGGATTTACCATTGATTTTGCTGGCTTGATACTTACATCCTTATTTCCACTTCCAACATCGGCAATTTCTTTGGTGTCCTTCATGATAAGTGGATGATTAGAACGCGTGCGCTTTCCAGAAGCACCTCGTCCTGTGGTGGGAGCAGTCTTCAAAGGCAGGATGTCAGCAACCTGGGATATAGGGACCATTAGAAAGACTGCAAAGACAAGATAACAAACGGCATACCTCAGCATTCGAAGGAAGAGTATCACCCAAATCGCTCCCAGAGTTCGATGCAGACTCTGACTCCAAATCCTGGGATCCTGGGGTCATATAATCATCATCGTCCTCATCCGAAGATGCTGCTATTGCTGTCATAGCTGCGCGTTGTTTTTTGGCTCGCCAAGGCCTTCCAGGTAGACGTGCCGCAGGACGTTTGACGGGGTTACCATGCTCGTCGGCCTTTTCGAACTCAAGGGCTTCAGCCATCCTTCCGCCACGTCCAACTTGTGGAATGCGATGTTGCGCCACAAAATCATTTCATTTGTGAAATCACTAGCTAATAAAGTAACTAACTCTCCATTACTGAATAATATCAGTATATGGCCATGGTCAGACACTGGGTGCAAGAGATTTAGAATACTATCTAAAATATGTGAAGGCGGACATCTCAGAAACAGAACCAGAACACCCAGACAAGTAAAAGTGATGTTAACTAACTTATGGGTGACAAGGCTATGGAAGAATGACTCTGGTATGAATGTACCCGAGCATTGTATCCAATACCGTGTTAACTAAGATATTAGTTAAGATACTCATGACTGCACAAAAAGACCCATTTCTTCGCCTCTGCCCTAGAAAGCAGACAAGTCACAACACCTATGTCATCCGGATGGTACCTAGTCATAATAACCGGTCTGGGAGTGAATCTTGACAAAAGAATGTAGGGATTAGCTGAATGCCCTGACAAGAATGTCCCCTTGAAACGGTTCTGATGATATTGAAACCTAAGGGATTGAATGGGGGTATCCCCAAGGGTACTCAGGGAAGGATGCCCCCTCATAGAAACAAAAAGAGATCAGAAATGATGAACTAGAAAATGAAGATTGATAAGAATAGAATAAGCTAATTAATTCTAGTGTTAGTCTACTACCTGAAGACTATGGAAGTGGACTTTAGAACATTAGGGTTGAAAAGCTCAGGTGTGGAGAGTCCAAGAATAAAATAAAAACCAATAGATAAACGTTAGCGAGGAAACTCACTAACCCGGCTGGCTGTGATATAAATAGCCAGGCACCTAGGGAGCAAGTCCCTGAGAGCAAATTGATGTCACTGATATCGGAACTCCTAGAATGATGCTCCTAAATGATGAGGAGACAATAAAATGATGAAGCTGAAGGCTTGTTTCAGGTATACCCATAAGTTAATTGTATATTGTTATAAAAACTCGTCTGTAAATTACATGGGAGGCAAGAAACCGCTTGCCTATTTCCCCCCCTGATTGTATGATTGATTAGGATAAGAATATAAAGCAATTTTACGCGATTTTCTTCGGTCATAAGACCACCAGAGACTTAAAGAGTTATACTCTTTAAAACCAGACCCTTTGAAACGATTGAGATATTGACAGACCCTTCTGCTTGACTCGAGAACTGAATACGAGTTGCTACGCCTCTTCGGTTCTTAAGTAGAAAAGTTCACTAACTTCCGTTTCTTTGGGTTCCTCTTAGAGGCCTTGCCTCAGAAGTATACCATTGAATTGTAGAGCTGTTTAATTGAGAAGCAAACATAGTACGCTAGGGCCCGTTGAAAACGCTGTCCACTAGGTCTATCTAGTTTAAAGATACTTACTGCAGGAGCTCGCTAGAAGCCTGTCTTGCTGAGTAGTATAAAAGTTTTATTGCCTTGTTCAGAAGCTGTAGTGCGCTAGGGCCCGTTAGATAACGCTGTCCACTAGGCCTACTAGCTTAAAGACACTTACTGCAGGAGCTTGTCAAAAGCCTGTCTCGCTGGGTAGTGTAAATTTACAGTATTGTCAAGAGAAAAGGACGTAGTACGCTAGGGCCCGTTAGAACACGTTGTCTGCTAGGTCTACGGAGGTTCACTGATTGCAAAAGCTTGCGTTTTGCCTGACTTATCGAATCGTGAAGATATTAGTTAACATATTATATAGCAACGACCGTCAAAAGTTCCCATTGTATTCAGATAGAACAACTGTCTGTCTAGTTGGAGACTAAGAGAATAACGTACCAAAACCCTAAAAACACTAGAATTGAATATATTTCTGGAGATCTGTGACAACCTCTCCCCCACGAACTTATAAAGTCGGAATTAGCGAACCTGTTAACAAACTTCGTTTTCAATCTCGTAAAGTAATCCGCATTTCAGCGAGGCTGATCTAGTGTTAAAAGAACAATAAATTCCCTAAGGATACAAGAAATAAAAAATCACATACTAGACACCGCAGTTGAGCCACTATGCTTCTCGGCCATTGTAACATTAGATCCACTGGGCGCAATAGGCTTGTCATCCCCTTCAGAGTAGTAAAAGACGAAATCGTCTGTGGAAGCAAGCTTGGAATGGGCTTGCATGATGGACACTGGCAACGTTGGATGCTACACAATCTCCCTTTTATCTTCGAACATGATGGCTTGACATAGTGCCAAGATAACATGCTTCGTCAGACTGTCATTAGTGCAACGTTCTAGATATTAATCAGATACAACACGAGGCCAGGAAGATGACCAATGCCAATGAAAGAGAAATAATACCAAGCCATCATGGGATCCCATATAACTCATTAGCAGGGTCAAGTGCTAACAAGCATGAAGGGGAGTGGTGACTGAAATTAGTTTTAAAGCGCACGGGGCGCAGATATCGGGTACATCATATGCAGTCACAATGAAAAGTGAACCATGGGGTACTTTGTGGCCGTGTGAATTTCAAACCAACAGGATCACATTGTCAAACCTGACAAATACTATCGCAACAAACCGTACATGCCGTCGACGGCCGTTAATGGCCATCACCCTACGGCTCAATACGGCTTGAACCTGTAAGGCATACGGCCCTCTGAGGTATACCTTTGGCCACTAACGGTATGGTATCAGGACCCGTCAACGACGGCCGTACAACCGTTGCATACGGTGACGGTGCACAGCCCTAGCCTCCAGTGATCATCTGGTTGAGCGTGGTTCTGCTGTGGGTGTGACATCTGGGCATGTAATGGTATTGTGTGACCATAAGGTCTCAAACCCATTGTCAAGGATTGATTGGAATGTTGTTGAGTCAAATCCCATTGTTGTCATGAAGGCACGGTTGTTCTTGCCCTCATACAACAGTTGCCATGGAGTATTCATGTGAGGATTTGGCAGGAGATCAGCCCATACAAGATATCGCCAATGTTCTGCCTGTTGTGCCTGCTCACTTGCATATAACACAAAAGCTGCTGCCACCAATGCTCCTTCCTCATCCTCTTCATCAACCAACTGGAGGTGGTGTTGGAATGCATGTTGAATATGTTCAAACTCTTTGATGTCAATGATATCGTCATCCAACCAGCTCATCATGCTTGTGTGTTGGAAATCAGTGTTCAATCAATCAGGTACATAACACCTGAATTTGGTTTATTGATTTGATCAAATATTTGGCCACAGTTTGGACATCTAGACTATATCAAACTCCGACTCTGGAAGAATAAGGTTTAGAAATAATCTGTGTTTCTAAATCCTGCGGATTGTCATCCAATCTTGGTATACATCTACTTCTATCAGGCGCCAGACATGACAAACATAACCTCAGCATTGTTCTTTGCTTAGCAACTTTGCAAGCACCCTGTCAGACATGGAGCAAATGGAAGCTTTAGACAAGGTCTCCAGATTGCTGACCATGTGCTTACCGTCCGGTGTTTGTATTTTGGGGTGAAGGTCGGGTTAATGTCAAACATGTGCTCAGCACTCATTAGCGTCAATGTGGTGCTGTGTGCACGCCAAATCCATAACTAGCACGTTTACCACCTAACTTTGCCACAGCATGATAGTGAAATCCAATGAATAGGTAGTTCCGTGATAAGACACCCAACAGAGTAGAAGCGGATGAGCTAGCGCTAGCGGGGTACGCATCAGGCGGGACTCGAAGTCACAATCATACCAAGTGTTCAGTGCGAGTATTACTGTTTTCTTCACCGGAGGTTCAGAGCCTCGACACACTGATTTTTATTCTAGAAGTGTTTTGTCTCGATCAAGCGTTGAGTGGCTCGCGCTCGATGGGATGGGGAGCATTTGTCAGACTCCGCACCATTGTTGGTTCAGCCAGCGGGGATTATGAGCATCAGTCAGACTCGGTAGGGATTCTGTTGAAGTTCAGCCCTTCAGTCCATCCCCTCAGGCTTAGTCCGACGTACACTGCACTGTGTTAGACCATAGCCACTGAGAAAAAGCGTTTGAAACGTTGATTATCCCATTGGTGTCAATAGTCGAGATCGGCTGTCGGAGAATCGCGGGCAACAATAATTACACAATATTGCCATAGAGGAGGAAAGTTCGAGCGGAGAGTGTCAACGCAGTAGTAAAAGGGTTTTCGAGAACTACGCAGTCATTATATATGCTAAAGAACACAACCAGTGAAATTGCAACTTCTTGTTAACCTGGAGTAAAATCAATACTCTGAAAATCATCTCGCATAACTCGTTAAAACACCAGTAAGTTCCAGCGGCTGTGCCTGATTCATAATGATCATTCTGGAGAACTCGTCCGTCCTTCATACCATATGTTTTCCTGTGGTCCTCCTTACTGGGGTCAGCGGCGTAATACAACTTCAACAAGACAGGCCCATTCAGCACTTAGTAGTAGTAACGTTGAAGTGGAAACCAATGTTGGAGCGTTCAGTGGGTTGTATTTTAGAACACAACAGAACCCGGAGGGGATAGTGGCCGTTTACTGGGATTGCGTAGAGCTCGGACTTGAGGGGGTCTTGGCTGAAGATTTGCATTGCCATTAGAATAACGGGTAACGGAATCAAGTACGGTGATCTTCACTCATTGTGTTCCGTGGTTTGTGGCTTCGTCGTGTCGTTGCACTGTATAGTGGTCGAGCCGACACGTGGAGTCATGGTGTTGGATTTGCGCTACGTCGTTGTGCTGTTGGCAGTGACAGAGTGATAGTCGCCCACGTACACAGTGGGAGTTCGTTTCGGAATTCGAAAGTAGCGAAGGCTCGAACACAATGATTCGCACATGGTGGCCACAATCATCTTGGCCACAACTAGTACACATTAATATTCACTCTCGCAAATCTTCCACCGCAGCCAGCATTTTATTGATAGTAAAAAACGCGATGGTTGTTAAGCATGATAAGAAAGCTTGAGTGGCGCTGATACCGAATCCGCATCATGCTTCGACAACGCAACTCATTATAATCTTTAGAACTTCCAGCTTCGATGATCCCCAACACGGGGGCGTGGAGCTGAGAAAGTTGGAAGGCAGGGGTCTATTCTATTCCTTTGATAGCAATCAAGCTCCCGGCGTGGCAGGCATATAATAGACGTAGATACCTCAAGATAGACACCTCTCCGGGAAGGACCAGTGCTGTGCTCTCGTACGTATGGGTGCGGTGAGAATCATAGTGGCAAATAGAATTCGTCACTGTTTATTGATACTTTGCTTAATTTAAATCGTGGTGCTTGCCAATCAGTTCCTTACATCACCCTTTGGCATGTGAATGTGAGTGTCTTGAGTCGACGGAAAGACGTGATTAAATGCGATCTTGAGAAGCTCAAGAGGCCTGAGATGACTTCGACGTAGCCGGCAGCATTTGTGGCTGTAGTTGGCTTTCAAGGTTATCAGAAACTCAAGAGCGCATCAGGAAGAGGATAGCATGCGACGCCCAAGGAGTTCTTCTGAACCATCCGGCATCAGCCGCCATACGGCGCTCGAAGTATCTTGTTCTTCACGCCTTTAGTGACTACTCCCACTATAATCGCCTAAATGTAAACCTTGTACCCCGGCGCTGCTGGTCCTTATTGGTGGGTCGATATATATTGTCTATCTCGAGTCTCCCTGGTTGCTGGTCGCTCTCCCAGTTTTTGAATAGGCTTTATTTAATTATCCGGGTACCTGACTCACAGGTATGCGGGGTACGGGTTTTGTTTCCTTCGGGCTGTGAAACTCCGGTTCCGTGCCGTCTTTGGCTGCATCAAGTTGCTCCGTTCTCGGGCGGCATGAGTGTAGGCGCGCCTGACGTTGGCGCCCTCTCAGGTCGCTTCGCATCTCGTCACGATCGTCAACTTCAGAAGGCCTCAATAATTGAAATCCCTTTCCCTCTTCATGAGGGGATCTATAACTGTTTTCGTTGAACAAATGTTCTTGTGCTGCTTCCCTCATACTTATCGTGATGCGGATCAATCATTCATCTGCAGAGAAACTCTTCATGAAATCTCTGATGTTCTATTATGGGCCGGGATATAAGGAGTGGGATGTCGGCAACCAGAAGAGCGGCTTCAGATAGGACCGATACCTTCTCTACTTTTGTGAACATTCATACTTTGGACATATCAAACACCCTGGGGCTTCCTCAATCACCAAGCCGGGGCTTGATGGCTCCGGTATCACCACAGGATGGTAGTGAAGCTTTCTGAATCGACCAGACAACTCTTGTGAATTTGTTGGGTTATCAGCGGTTGGGTGCCTATGCAACTAGTGAATCCTATACTTTCTGCTACGCTCATGATAGATTAAACCAACGTACGCATGCTGGTAGTTGCCGCGACTGTCTTCTACTCGTGGGATATGAGTGAGCTCTCACTTCGGTCTTGCCCGCTCCAGGATACGTTGACATGGTAATATTTTTAGTCTTGACGTTGAATGACGAGGTATATTCATTTATTCCCTGTGGCTTATATCCCATTATTGACGCTGCTCCGGTTGCTATAGATCACGTATATCTGGGTTGGTTACACAAAATGTGTTTCTTTACTACCTTCTGACAATATCACCGGGGTAGCGAGAGCGAACATCAGCCATGAAGGTATTTTATTTCCTGGTAAGTCTCACTATTTATTGCGAGGGCCCATTCTCATATACCGTAGGGCATTGTTGGTAAAGTTTGCTGGATATAGTATGATGGTAGTACCATGGGGGGTCAGCCACTCCTCCGCCGTCCGGTACGGTTACTCGCGACGTCCGAACCAAAGCACAGGTTGAGAACAAGTTGGCCAACGGCCCAAATGCACTAACATCAGGGGAAATGCAGTCGAGGGTGAACCACCACAGCCTATATAGAGACAGCCAAGAGACAATCAAGGAGCTGCAGTGGGGAGCCTGCACTGACGTTGACTGGTGATATTCATCACTCCCATCCTCCTGTCCCAGATCGTCCTTTGACGCCGCCTTTGCAACAAATTCGTTTCAAACTCCTCCGTCTCTCTCGCGCGTTTCTGACTCCCCACTCTTTGTATTTTTTTTCAAGAGAAAAAAATTCCCTCCAGCTGAATAACTCGACACACACTCCAACCTTAATCACTTCTCAATATCTGCACACGCTCCTTACGTTCCGCGGTGCCGTGGTTCTTTGCGCCTACCCTATATCAAGAGGAGGGGGTATCCATCCCATCCAAGGACCCTAATTTCCTGTTCATTGCTCTCTGTTTTTTCTTTCTTTCTTTTTACAAATCTCGTTTGAATTTGGGTTCGGGGGATGATGGGACAACCGCTTCCACATCGAGCGCTGTGTCCTGGTGCCCCCACGGTTCGACCTCATCCTCCCCTATGGTCTTGTAGTTTTGTTCCTGCTTTCGAGGGTGATATAATGTATTACCTGGGCTTTCTCACCAAACAAGGGGGACCTTTCAATATCTCTCCTTTGTCAACCCCTCTCCCTCCCTCCCATGGGCTCCCCTCTCTCTGACACAAGCTTTTCGAGCAATTGACAAAGTCTACCAAGCAGCCACTGCGTTTCCGTGGCCGTGCTAAACAGAGGGCCCTGATCTTCCAACCATGTCCATTCCCGAAAACCGTCCCCCCTCCGCTGCGTCGCACCATCGACGCTCTCCCCTAGGGTTAATCTCACTTCCTCCATCATCTTCAGCCACCTCACCCATTCATTCCACTCATACCTAGGCGGGTGCAGACTATTCGACGCATCTCTTGCGACTTGAGTAATCTCCCTTGTAAGTCTCACCGCCAGTGTCGGCTCCACCCGCTCCCGTTCCTCGACGATAATATTATCTATGGTCTCCTCCACTGAGTGTTGTTTTACCTCTTCTGCGTCACCTGGTCGATGTTCCGGGTGAATTTTAGCACGGGCTGTTGTGGCCGTTGCAGTGTCCTCGTTGCGTTTGTGACTTCTTCTTCTCCTCCTGGTTCGCCGCTTCTCTATGCGCTCAGGAAAGATAGACCGTTGCCCTAGCCATACGGTAGCTTCTTCAATCCACTTGATGATCGTCTCACCCATGATAGAGATGAGGACCGTCATCGCCGGCACCGCGACCAAACTCCATATCACGAAAAAGGGCCTGGATGCGTTCGTCGAGGGGTATAAATCACCATAGCCAATCGTCAAAAGCGCAACATAGGTGAAGTAGAGCGATTCTGGGTACGACCAGCCGTCTTCCTAAGTGTTCCAATACTTTGATGTGAGTTTATTGCTAAATTGAAGAAGGAAAGAGAGCGGTCAAGAGTGGTAAATAATAAATGGTGGACTTGCACGTTGACATTGCCAGAACACGATCGCACCCCCACCCCAAACCACTGCGAAGACCACAATCGAAAACGTCAAGGCGATATACTCCTGAGACCGTTTCGCACTTGACTCGATATACCGCATCAGCTCGTATTCTTCTCTTCCCCACACCCGTTGTTCCTTCACATCTCCAAAGTCAGCCGCCATCGACCTCCATTTCTTCCGTCGGAAACACGAACACAAAGAAACCAGACGGACACCATCGGGATTCGAAGTCGAATCCCGACCACCGTTCATACTCATCTCCCACCTCTCCCTCTCCTTCCCCAACCGCCTTTTCGTGATCTGCGCTTTACCGCGCTCAAGCACCAATCCACGGACGCTGGTGATGATCAGACCAACGGACGTGATTCCAATAGCGGCGTATGGAAAGAGTAACATACGCCCTACAGTTCGTTTAAGTGGGAAATCCGAACCGAGGCCGATAGTGAGGAGGGTGTAATCTGCCCAATAGAGACCATCGATGAAGCCCCATCCTTCGATGGTAGAGAAGACACCTGCGCCGAGGACGAGGTAGCATGAGAATGCGATGGTTTGGAGCATGAGTGTGCGGTGTGGAATGGTTAGGGAGCCTAGGGAGGGTGGGTAGGCGTGGATGGTGTATGCGCCGAGGATGTTGAAGAGGAGGAGGGTGGAGATGATGAAATAGAGGACGGCGGCGATGAGGGCGCAGTAGTAGGATTCGGAGAGGGTGTAGTTGGTGTGGTTTTTGAGGAGGATGGTGTGGGCCAGAGCGAGGGGGACGGTTAGGAGTATGCAGGAGAGGTACCTGGTTGGGAAGGGATAGGGGGTTGAGAGTTAAAACATGTCCATGGGCTTTGGTGTGGAGTTGAGGACGTACCAGAGGCCTATTGTAAATGGTTGGGCAATTTTGTATGGTACTCGTCGAGCGAAGTTAAAGAATAGCAGTAGATTAGCGGATAAGGCGAGGACCAATGAAATAATGTTCAACGCCAGCAGCCTGCGAGGTCTCGTTAGTAAAACTTGCTGGATATAATATGATGGTAGTACCATGGGGGGTCAGACACTCCTCTGCCATCAGGTACTATTACTCGCCAGGTCTGAACCAAGGCGCAGATTGAGAACAAGTTGGCTAGCGGCCCGAATGTACCAGCGATTAGGGGAAATGCAGTCGAGGTGAACCACCACAGCCTATGGAAAGACAGTCAAGAGACAGTCGAAGAAACGTCGGAACTGCAGTGGGGAACTTGCACTAACGTTGGCTGGTGATATTCATCACTCTCATCCTCCTGTTCCAGATCGTCTAGAGTGCGCTCTATATGGCTATGAGCGCGGCTCTCTTTGGAGTCATGATCCTTGGACGGCGGGTCAGTTTTTGCTTTGGGATTTGCACTGCCATAGTGAAGAACTGCGTGCGTGGCGCATCCAGATGTGTTTCGAGTACCTTGGGGTTTGTCCATGCTGTTGAGTTTGAGGAGAGGTGGAGTAGTTTCGGATTGGGCCAGCTTGGCGGGCGATCGTAACCAATAATCATCATTATCATCCAATAGTAAACTAGAGGCCGCGGAGGCGCGGCGCAGACCTTGCTTTTGCAAGGTTAGGGTTGTGACGCAATTTGGGTTGTAACGCAGGATTGGTCAGCGAAAGTTTTGTTGGAGTAGTAGTTAATAGTTGTTCACCGTTTTGATCCTCATACAGTTGAGTTTACTGTAAAGCGAGAAGCCATAGTGGTTCATGGGTTGTTTATCTGGAAGACATATTCTCAGTGCACACTATGAAGGAGATATGGAACAAAAATTGCTCAAGTCTCATCTGCTCCATCAGCAAAATCACACAACCTCCACCTTCCACGTTTGTTAGCCTCCCCTTTCTTGTTAGGTTGCAATCACCCTGTCTTTATGCTTTCCGACACTTTTAGTATCACTTACAGCTTCTGACGCTTCTTCGTCAGCTTCAGCAACTTTTAATTTTTGAGCATATGGCATAAGATTTTGTAGTCAAAATACCACCTCGTGTGCATGATAATCGATGTATTTATTGACATAAAACATCTGAAATGCATCAAGTGAATTCCATTTGGTCAAGGCTGTATCCTTTGGTAAAAATCTGTCACCTGCCACCCCAATCAAGTGAGCACCACACAATACTGTGTCCAGATGGATGACTTCCATGAATGGTTGTCCTCCAACATAGTCAGGTGTGACCCTCCACATTCCAGTCTCATTGCAAGGCCTATCACCAAAGCTTGTGAACCAGTGGACAAGTGCACACTCATAGCATGTAACTGCATGCTTGAATGAGAAGAACAGGAATACACAAGCTACCAGTAAGCTCCTGAAGCCTGGTTCATCAGCTAGATCTGCATTCACCACAAAGACACAGTCACGGTGAGGGGCCTTCCCAAACCATGATGCTTTGCAGTGAATACATTCATGGTGAAGGCCCCCCAGTCCCAATATATCACTAGGGGCATAATACACAGCACATGCAGAACCAAAAACTTGGATTTGGCTAGTGATATCAGGGAGGTTCTCAACACTGATGAACTCTGGTGAATTGGGGTTAATCATCTTGTGGAGGAAGTGGTGGGCAAGAATAGGGAGCTATGGAAGCTGGAGGTGAGTTGCTAGTGTGTAGATATTATGTGGGAGTTTTCGAACTGAGGATGTTCAAGAATCAGGTCAGTATGCTTTCCAACTATGCAGAGTGATTTGTACCCACCAGCCATCTTAGCCAGTTTTACCTCAGCATGCACATCAGGGTCTAGTACAGCCCCTGCATGTGATAGCTCCTGCTCAACCATGCCCTCCTCACCCTGGTTCACCCCATCCTGGCCTTCACTATATTGTATGCAACTCAGCAGCTTGAGCTGATTGGTGGCCAAGCTCCATGATCCCTCCAACAACCCTTGAGCTTCTAAATCTGTGTGTGCAACCTTCAGTTTGTCAAGATGCTGGTTTGTCATAATCATCTAACCTATGGTGTTGTGTCAGTTTGATTGTTGGTAGGGTCTCTTGACAGCATGGATATGAAGTGACTCTGTAATAGATGAGCATAATCCATTGGGAGCACCAAATTGTGTGATGAGGAAGGGATAGTGGACAAGTGAGTGTTGGTATGGAAGGGAGAAGCCATCAGGGCAGACTCCAATGTCTTGGAAGATTTCACAATGCTCCTGAAAACAAGCAAGCTGCACCTTGATATTGGCTAGTGTATTCTCATCAATTGTTGAACATCACACTAAGTAGCAAAACTCAATCAAAGCAGCCACAGCCTTGACCATTATCAGAGGTACATGGCTAGCAATAGCCAGCAGATAAACCTGAGAATGAAAACAATTAGTAGCCTAACTGGAGAAAGGAGCATATAGATACCTTCATTAAACCTTTTGAGTTGTCACCTGTCCATTGCTTGAACCCATGTCCCTCATGAAAGTGCTGCAACCCTTGGTAATGTGGCACAACAGAGATCCTATTAATTAAAATCAGCACCTCAACATTAGCAGCCAGGGGTTGAGCTCACCAGCAGTCAATATCTGCCAGAACTGCTGCTGCACCATCTCCATACTCCTCCTTAATATACTGCTCCACCCAGTCAATGAGATGGTCTTTGAATGTGCCTTTAATGACCTGATGAAGTAAATCAGGAGCCAGTAGCTCATGAATATCAGCCTGAGGAAAGGCCATTGTGAATGGCTGGAAGAGAAGGGTAAGAGAAAAGTAATAATAAAATGTTCATTGACCTACGGGGCAGTCGCCAATGATACCATATTGGTTCCAGAGCTCTTGGTGACTTAGAGCACCATCTTGGAGTAGTGAATCAGAGTGGATGTGTGAGTGAAGATCTTCAGGGGTTGTATCAAGGTTACTTGGGTGAGCAGTATATCTAAGAAAGATAGAGTTAGTTACAGAACACAACATCATGACAACAAATGTACTTTGGGCACCAATTTTGAACCATGCATGCAAGTAATGTCTGCTCTGGATAATCAGCAATATATGGGCCTAGGCCATATATAATCCATCAGTAATGACCATCACCACACTTCATCAGTCAAGGCTTGATCATGTGTGGGTGTAAAACAGCTAGGATGTGCTCCAGGGACTGGTGAAAGAGAGAGCAGTGGAATTTACCAAAGTCAATCTTAGATGCATATTCATGGGTTGCTAGGGAGTGTAGTGAGTAGGCAATTAATAAACAACCTAGGTAGCCTCAACATACTTTTTGTTATGATCCGTGCTCCTTCTGTATCCGAGGATAACTGGAGACGGCCTTCAATCACTCTACAAGGTGTCCGAGACGGTTGGCCTTATAGAGCTTAGTGGATCGCGCTCAATGAGATAACGAGGGAAGACGCCAAGTTAAGGCAGAGAGGTAAACGACCGCTGTTAACAAGATTAAAGCTTGAGGCTTTAATCTCTACTTGTACAGGCCTTATATACCTATGAGATGCTATATACTCGTTATAGGTTACTTGGCTGTTCTACTGGTCGTGCGCAGTCCTGACCATGATGCACATCCTGGGTGATGGCATCCTAGCGTTATATATATTACAATGAGTCACTACTCCCGCTACTGCTGTGCGATGTTCCATCGCTTTCCTCTGACTCATAATCTCCTTCTCCCGATTGTATCTCCATGGAGTCTTCTCCATTCTCGCTCTCCATTCTCTCGGTGCTTCCATCCGTATCGGAGGTTGGATCGGTTGATCCATGGTTATCTTCCTCGTCCTCGGGGTATTCCAATATATCCTCCAAGGTTATCTCCATTCCTGCTTCTCTCGCCAGGTCCTGCATGGCGGTGTAGTATTCCCCTTCCTCGTCTTCGTATTCTTGTGCCCGTAGTTGGTCTGTAGTCTCCTGTACCCATCTTGTAAAGTCGAACAGTAATTCTTGTTCCTCCCGGTCTGGACTGTTCATAACATTATCCCCTTCGTAAGGTCTGATGTCCTCATCAGACATATCCTCAGTATAGTCCGACAGGCTCTCCTGTAATGTTTGATTCGGCGATGGGGTCCCAGTCGAAGTATGGGTCGGGTTCTGGGGAGTCGCTTCGGTAGCTTGGTGGTCTGGGGATGGCGGGTCTTGGGTGAGGTCGATGACGATGGGTTCTCTGGAGTGAATGGTGGCGGGTGTGCCGAAGGATCGATTCAGGAAGTCGGTGGCTTCCACTAGCAGATGTGGCGGTGGCGTTGGTGGTCGGAATGACGACGGGGGCATTTTGAATTCGGGTGCGGAGGGGTCTGGCTGAAGCGGGGCGCTGCTCGGTGCTTGCAACAATGTGTCGAATATTGTTGTTTGTGGTTTCGCGTGTGAGGGATCGAGCTCTGCTTGGTATTCCTCGTGGGCGGCGATACAGGCCAGGTACCATACTTGCGGGTTGATGCTGGTAAGGGTTTCTCTCGCAGTGCTTCTCGTAATGGCCTGGGGCAATCTTTCGACAATATCGACATTGGTAGCGCGGGCATCCTGCTTTGATATGGCCGAATCGACGGCAGCAATTGCAGCGAGTTCGGGTGGTGGATAAGTGAGTGGTGGTAGTCCCGATGGGGGCGTCATTAGAAGCAGATATAGCTTGTACAACACTTGGTGGTTGGTTACTCGTATCCACCATGGGAGGGTTGGAAGGTTGGGTGGTGGTCCCGATAGGTAGGATAGGGCGGTCCTGACTTCCGCTTCCATTGCTCGGGCTTGGGATCGGACTCTCGAACGGGAATTCGGTGAGAGCGGTTGATAGCATGGCAGAAATGGTATTGCGGTCCTGTTCCTCTGTTGCGCTAGAAAGAATAGTGGCGCATAGTTTTTCGAATTCTGTTGCTCGGTCGTGGACGAGGCGCTTGTGATACAGAAGAGCAGTAAATGTCTTCCAGCAGGTGTCGACCAGGGGTACCATCGCTGGACTGCGTTTAAGACGGGTTCCGGTAATATGAAAGGGAACTTCGTGTAAAAGGATGGATCGTATCTCGGGTTGGTTGGAGGGAAGGAAGGTATGCCGGATGATATAAGGACTGTTGGTCCTGTCTGGTTGGTTGTCAGCGGTATCGGTGGCAGGGTTAGATTGGCTATTTCCTTCGACGCGGTTCGCCAGGGATATGATTCTTTCCCGGATGAGAAGGCGTCCATCGTTGTCTGGCTCTGGGAGGTCTGGAGTGGTTGCTCGAGTGTTGGGTGGTTGGGTCATTGGTGGGGTTGTCTAGTTCGTGGGCCCTTTTATATTCCTCAATGACTTCCTTGGCGTTCTCCAGGTTTGCTTCTGGCTCCCAGGAATCCTCGGTGGGAAGGTATCCTTTCCATCTGACTAGGAATTGATACTTGTTCCGGAATTTTCTGTGGCGCAGTATTGACTCGACCTCGTATTCTTCTTCTCCATTTACAAGGTCGGGTGGTGGGGCTGTGTTGTATTCCCCATGTGTGTCGTTCTCTTCTGCAGGCATTAGGAGGCTCGCATGAAACTTGTTGTGGATCTTCCATTTGATGGGTAATTTTAGTTCATAGGTTACAGGTCCGAGTTTTCTTGTTATGGTGAAGGGACCTTCTCGGCGTTGGGCCAGTTTCTTTGAGGCGTACTGAATTGGGAGGTTGCGGTTGTTGAGCCAAACCTTCTGTCCAACTTTTAGATTGATATCTGGCCGGTTGTATCTTGCAGCCATTTTTAGTCTGGCTTGTTCGTGCGCAGCTTGGGCTTCTTGGCGTATCTTGGCGAGGTATTTAAACTTCTCTCCTATTGCTGGAATGTTCGTTGGCTCCTCGGAGGTCGGAAATCCTTTGGGGCTTGATCCATAGAGGAGTTCGAATGGGGTATGTTGGTGTTCGGCATGTGTTTTCGAGTTGTGGACGTATTCCAGGAGTGGGAGTGCCTTTACCCATTTGTTCGGGTTTGATGAGCAATAGATGCCAAGGTAGAGTTCTATTTCTTGATTGAATCGCTCTGTTTGTCCGTCTGTCTGGGGGTGGTAGGCGGTAGAGAGTGCTTGTTCGATTCCGAGTTGTTTGTAGAATTCTTTCATGGATTTGGCAGCGAATCTGGGGTCGCGATCACTGAGAACTTTCTCGGGAAGGCCAAATCTAGAGAATAGCCGTTTGATAAGAATTTCGGCGATCTTGTTTGCGTTGGCGGTTTTCGCAGTAGGTTCTAGAATTATCCCCTTCGTAAGCTGGTCGACCACGACCAGTATAGAATCATGGGGTCCGTCCGGGGGTAGGTCTGTGATAAGATCCATTGAGATGTTCGAGAATGGACGGGTAGAACGGGGTCCAGGGATAGGTTGAAGCGGTGGTTTTAGGGGGTGGCGATTGATCTTGTATTGTTGGCAAGCACCACATCCTTTGACGTAGTTTTTGACAAATGATCGCATCCCGGGCCAGTAGGCGTATTCCTGGAGTTTTCTAGTTGTTTCTGCGATTCCAGGGTGTCCTGCGGTGGGTGAGTCGTGTACTCTTTGCAGTAAGCGGCGTCTGAGGTGTAGATCCTGTGGTATAAATAGCTTTCCTTGAACGCGTGGGTGTCCTGAGTCATCTTCTTGGGCGATGTCGGTCTGTTTCTTTTTCTTCCACAGCTCTTTTATTTCCTTTTTAGTGTTTTCGTCGATAATATGGATATGTTGTGGCTGTTCTGGGGTGAAGAATTTGTCAGGGAGTGCAACGACCTGTTTATTGTCTCTTGTCTTGGGTTCATGATCGGGTCGTCTGGAAAGGGCATCTGCTGGTCCATTTTTCTTTCCAGGGATATGTCGGATTTCGATGTCGAATCGTTGCATGTAGGCAATCCATCGGGCTTGTCTTCTGCTGAGGTCTTCAGGTTTTCTCCAGCGGCGAAGGTTATCGTGATCTGACCATACGATGGTCTTGTGTGATGATCCTTCTATGTGGTGGCGCCATTCTTTGAGTGCTCGGATAATGGCGAAGAGTTCCTGTTCGGAGCAATGATAGTTGCGTTCTGCTGGTGAGAATCCTTTTGAGAAGTATGCGACTGGGTGTTTAACTCCATTGTTGTCGCGTTGGAGTAGGACTGCTCCTGATGCAAATAGTGATGCGTCGCATTCGATTTCGAAGGGTTTGTCTCGGTCGGGGACCATTAATACCGGTTCGCTTTGGAATTTTCTTTTGAGAGTATCGAAGGCGTTCTGGCATTCTTCTGTCCATTCGAATTTCTTGGTTTTGGACATTAGGGCATTGAGAGGTTTTGCCCATGTGGCGTATTGGTGTATGAATTTTCGATAGAAGTTGCAAAATCCTATGAATTTTCGTACGTCGCGCGGGGTAGTTGGTGTTGGCCATTCAGCGATGCCTTTGAGCTTTGCTGGGTCCATCGAAACTGAGTCGGGAGTGATAATAACTCCTAGATATTCGAGTCGTTGTCGTTCGAATTCGCATTTCTCGGTTTTGAGGTATAGATCGTTGTTCTTGAGTATCTTGAGTACTTCTCTTGTGAGGCGTCGAAGTTCTTGTTTTGTTTTTGCATGAATGAGGATGTCGTCCATGTAAACGATTACTCCTCCATTGTCGATGAGTTTTCGGAATAATGAGTCCATCATGGTTTGGAATGTTGCTGGGGAGTTACACATTCCAAAGAACATAACCGTGGGTTCGAATAATCCTCGGGGTGTCCTGAAGGCTCCTTTCCATTCATCTCCTTTGCGTATGCGGATGTTGTTGTATCCTGCTCGTACGTCGAGTTTGGTAAAGTACTTTGATCCTCGGAGTTTGTCGAGAATATGAGAGATGAGGGGAAGGTTGTACGCATTTTTGACGGTATGCTCGTTGAGGTACCTGTAGTCTTGACAGGGGCGTAGTTTTCCGTCTTTCTTTCCTACGAAGAAGAAAGGTGATGCCATTGGCGATTCGGATGGTCGAATGTATCCCTTTTGAAGGTTTTCTTCTAGGAACGTGTCGAGTTCCTTTTCTTCATTGAGGGAGAGTCGGTAGGACTTCATGGCGATTGGTTTGAATGATTCCTTGAGTTCAATTTTGTGATCCCATGGTCGTTGTGGGGGGAATCGTTCGGCTTGTTTCTTGCTAAATACTGGGAGGTATTCGTGGAATTCCGTGGGTACGACTTTTCTTGGGTCGTCGTTTTTCTTTTCTCCGTGTTGTACGGCGAGGAATTGTGACGCGGAGGCTTTGAAGTTGATTTCTTCGAAGCTTGTGGGCTCTAGTGTGGAGATGTGGTTGAGTTGGTCGTTGTAGATCCAATCGGGTTCCATGGATTGGATGAGTTCTCGGAATATAGTGTTGTCCCAACGTTCGTTTCTCCAGCGTAGTTGTTTGGCGTCCCAGTCGATGTCTGGGTTGTGTTCTGCAAGCCAAGGGAATCCAAGGATGAGTCTTGGGCTTCCGAGGGAGACTACTTTTGGTTTGATCTCCATATTCTTCCCGTTAACCATTAGGTTGAGGGTCGTGTAGTGGGTGGCTGTTCCATTTTCGTTAACAGATCCATCGGCATTTCGTACTTCGATGGGTCGATCAAGGGGTGTTGTTTTGAATGAATGTTGTTTGACCATTCCGGGGTCAATGAAGTTTCCTGCTGCTCCTGAGTCGAGTAGGGCAAGTAGTTCCACGCTTTCGGGTCCTTCCTTAGTGAACTTGTGTTTTCGGATTCGACAGGGTAGATGTATTACGCGTGCTGACGATTCCTGTAACTTTACAACATTAATATCATTTTGTGAATAGGAAAGGGAAGGAGGTCTTTGTGGAGGGCTAGACGTGGTGGCTAGTCTCCTTAGGCAAAATCCTTAACCAGAGGGGCATCTGGGTGGTTGGATTCATTTGCAAAATGTTCGTAGATGTCCTCGACTTCTTCGTCGGTTGCATCTTCTAGTATGTTGTATAGTGAGTTCTTTTTCCTGTAGCTTGCTTGTCTTCTTCTGGATATCGCATTTGACCGGTTTCTGGCATCCAAATTGCGGGGTAATTCGGATCGGCGATATATTGTCTTCTTGGTGGGGCATTCGCGGGCAAAGTGTCCAGTCTTGCGGCAGTTGAAACATCTCTTTTCTTTGAGATCCTTTCTTTGGGCGTCCGTGAGGATTGCATTGAGGGCTTCACGGGTGCGTTCTTGTACCAACTGGTGGAGTCTGTCTTCTTCGGTCTCCTCGTCTTCATCAGCTTCCTCGGCGAGTAGATCTGGCTCGTCCTCAAAGTCGAGGTTGTAGACTGCTTCGGCGAGTTGGTCAATATCCATTGCGTTAGGGTCTGTTGCTTGATAGGGCAGTGGGACACGGCGCGTAAAAGCATTTCTTTTCCCTTTAAATGGGCGAGTGCGCGAAGTCGTTGGAAACGAGGGAGTTCCTCGAGTTTGCATATAGTCGCGTTGAGTTTGTAGTATCTGATATGCTGTTCGAGCTTGCTTGAACCAGTCGCTGAGTTTGTTTCCTGGATTGAGGCTAATTGTCTTGATTGCGACGGGGCGATCCAGCCCGTTCTTGAAATAGTTGACCGCCGCCACTCCATCTCCAAGGTCGGCCTGATAGGCAAGTATCTGGAACTGGGATATGTAATCGTCGATATATCGTCCATTCTGTTTGAGGTGGCGGATTCTGTCCATTGCGTCAGCGGGGACATTGTTTGGGGCGAAGGATGTATCGAGTCCTTCGAGAAATTTCTTCCATGTCGGAAGGGTCTGGCTTCCATCAAGTTCTTTGTTTGATTCCAAGAATGCTCCTCTCCATGTTGCGGCGGGGCCGGTGGACATGTATGAAAGGGCGAATTGTATCTTGGTCTTGTCATCGGAAAAGGCTCCTGGCTTTGCATCGATGTATAGTTGTACTGCATCCTTCCAGAGGCGGAAGTAGTCGGTCTCTCCATTAAAGGTTGGGGGTGTATTGATTTTTGCGGAGGAGGCCATATTGTTAATGTCAGAGGTTGTGGATTCCTCGTCGGAAGTGTGAATAGACCCGGTAGTGGGGCTAACTTCGGATGGTTCGGATTGTACAGGGGAACTGGATCGAGGCGGTGAGTGTACCGGTGATCCAAGTGGTGATGCGAGGGGTGAGAATGTTCTTGGGGGTTTCTGTTGCGAAGTGTTGTCGCTAGTTCTTGTACTTGTTGAGGGTTGAGGACCGGAGGATGGGGTAGATGTTCTATGAATCGGCTCCCCGAGCTTTGAGCGGGTAGAGGTGGCAGTTCTTTCAGGTGGTGGTTGTTTAGGTAGGGATTGAAGAACTGATGCTGGGGGTGCTGGGTATCCTGGGTCTTCTGTTCGACGTTGAACTCTCTCGGTAGGTTGTGTAGGGTATGGTGCGGAACCAGAGGGTGAACGAGTGAGGGGTATAGGTTTTGTTTTCTTTTTAGGGTCCGTGGTGGAGGGGGTGTGAAGTCGGGTTCGGAGTCGGTTGTTGACCAGTCAGAACTGTTGGATTCTTCGTAGTCGGTGGCAAGGGGGTCGTTTCGGTTTGTAGACAGGGTGAAGAGGGAAGAAGTCGAAGGTGAAGGTGAGGGTGAATAAACAACGCTTGTGGGTGCGTTATCCCAATCGACGCTTGAAGGTGCGGATGACCTATATACAACGCTTACGGGTGCGTTATCCCAATCAACACTTAAAGGTGTGGATGACCTATCAACGCTTTCGGTGCGTCTGACCAAGGGTGCAGAGGGTATGGTGGCCTGCTCTACGGGGGTGTATCACCGGACAGCGACAAGGCGTGTCGTCAGATACGGTTGGCACTCGGATAGCGATAAAGCGTATCGTCTGCCGGTGTGGAAAGGTAGCGACAAGGCGTACCGATACCACGGGGTGTACGATGGAGGTTGTCCAAAGGAAGCTTTAATCTAATGTTATGATCCGTGCTCCTTCTGTATCCGAGGATAACTGGAGACGGCCTTCAATCACTCTACAAGGTGTCCGAGACGGTTGGCCTTATAGAGCTTAGTGGATCGCGCTCAATGAGATAACGAGGGAAGACGCCAAGTTAAGGCAGAGAGGTAAACGACCGCTGTTAACAAGATTAAAGCTTGAGGCTTTAATCTCTACTTGTACAGGCCTTATATACCTATGAGATGCTATATACTCGTTATAGGTTACTTGGCTGTTCTACTGGTCGTGCGCAGTCCTGACCATGATGCACATCCTGGGTGATGGCATCCTAGCGTTATATATATTACAATGAGTCACTACTCCCGCTACTGCTGTGCGATGTTCCATCGCTTTCCTCTGACTCATAATCTCCTTCTCCCGATTGTATCTCCATGGAGTCTTCTCCATTCTCGCTCTCCATTCTCTCGGTGCTTCCATCCGTATCGGAGGTTGGATCGGTTGATCCATGGTTATCTTCCTCGTCCTTGGGGTATTCCAATATATCCTCCAAGGTTATCTCCATTCCTGCTTCTCTCGCCAGGTCCTGCATGGCGGTGTAGTATTCCCCTTCCTCGTCTTCGTATTCTTGTGCCCGTAGTTGGTCTGTAGTCTCCTGTACCCATCTTGTAAAGTCGAACAGTAATTCTTGTTCCTCCCGGTCTGGACTGTTCATAACACTTTTAGGGATAGCTAAAAAACCAATGAGAGCCATCGCTCCTTGGTGTGGACACCTTTGTAAGGGGACTAGCATTGTATGCCCCCCCTTATGCAAGGTACATCTAGGGGTCTGTGGTTGGGTGTCTGGGCTCAGCCTCTCTAGCTGATGCCCAATGCCCAAGCCCAGCCTCAGCCTTCAGCTACCCCCATTCCCAAGTCCAATCCCCAAGTGACTGTATATCTACTAGTTGTTTGTATATTGTTTGCATGTGCTATTACTGGTAGTCTATGTAGCGTTTGGTTATCCAGTCTGTGTGCAGACCACTATGTACATAAATAGTGCAGGTGTTGATTGTAATTGCCACCTGAATATCAACTTGGTTCTGGTGCCTATATTTCCCTAACAGCCTTGTTGTGTTGTGAATATTGCCCAAAGAAGCATATAGAGGGTAGAAGTCATTTTCACCAGTTGCCACCAACACTGTTGTTTTGTTGCTGCCCAAGACAATAGGAGCAAACATGGCTCCATGAGTTTCAGGATCTGTAGCAATAGTATCCTAGATACAAAATATGAGAGCAGTTGAGAGTGGTGGTGGGTGAAGTGTCAGATAGGGAGAGATGATTACATACCACTTGATTCCAAGCCCAATTCCCTGACATGAGGTCACCAAATTGTCACTTTCCTTGCCAAAATATGTGCTTGGGTGTGTAGTCCATACTATTTCTGAATTCTGGGTTTCTGATCATACCCTCCATCACCTCCAGTGGGTTCCTGAACCAAACTTCATATTCCTGGTCCATCTACAGTGGTATTGGACACTCAATGGGTTTTGGACCATTGTATGTGAGCAAGAACAAGTCCCAAGATGCTTCATCTTGCTTAATTGAATCAATGATAGTGTACAGCTCATGGTGATCAGCAAAAGGTGGTGGTTTATCATACATTGTGGACAGGATGTCTATTAGGTGATCTATCTTTCCTGCAGACATTTCATTATGAGAAAAGATAAACTTGGCCATCTCAAATTCAGAACTGTCCTTGAATGGCCAGAAATTGCCCCTGCCAGTGCTGGCACTGGTTTGACTCTCTGTGGCCAAATGCTGAAGGGGTTGTTGATGTGGAATTGGTAAAGGCCCATCTGAGATATGAACAGGTGTTGTTATGATCCATGCTCCTTCTGTATCCAAAGATAACTGGAGATGGCCTTCAATCACTCTACAAGGTGTCCGAGACGGTTGGCCTTGCAGAGCTTAGTGGATCATGCTCAATGAGATAACAAGGGAACACGCCAAGTTAAGGCAGAGAGGGTTAACGACTGCTGTTAACAAGATTAAAGCTTAGGGCTTTAATCTCTACTTGTGCAGGCCTTATATACCTATGAGACACTATATACTCGTTATAGGTAGTTGGGCTGTTCTACTGGTCTTCCACAGTCTTGACCATGATGTGCATCCTAGCTGATGGCATCCTACTGTTATTTATATTACAATGAGTCAGTGTTCTCGTTCTTACTGCTGTGCGATGTTCCATCGCTTTCCTCTGACTCATAATCTCCTTCTCCCAATTCTATCTCCATGGAGTCTCCTCCATTCTCACTCTCCACTCTCTCAGTACTTCCATCTACATCAGAGGTTGGATCGGTTGATCCATGGCTGTCCCCTTCATCCTCAGGGTATTCCAGAATATCCTCCAGAGTTATCTCCATTCCCGCTTCTCTTGCCAGGTCCTGCATGGCGTTATAATATTCCCCTTCTTTGTCTTCATATTCCTGTGCTCGTAACTGGTCTGTGGTCTCCTGTACCCATCTTGTAAAGTCAAATAGTTGTTCCTGTTCCTCTCAATCTGGACTATTCATAACAGGTGTTCTGTTGGCATCACAGGCATCTCTTGTCAACAACCTTGAGCTTCTGATCCAAATAACTATGGGGAATATATCATTTAAAACTTGATGATATTGAATATCTTGGCCATGTAAGTTTATAAAGTATCATGATGTGCTGGTGAATGGGACTTCAATATTGGAGCCTTCATTGCTGCCATCATGCAGCTCATAATTGGAATTGAGACTGGGTACAGGTGAAGCAGGTGAGTTGGCTGCTGGAGGGGACTCTGGGCTTGGAGAGGCAGGTCTAGGAGTGGTGACATGTCGAAACTGGAGTGGTTCAGGGACTCCATGGACAAAATCATGGTGCCATTGAAGACCATCCTCAGTTTGGCAGGATTTGGAATATCCTGGATGAGAGCATTGGTATTGAGCAGGCCAATGGATTCTTCTGTAGAGAGGGGCCAGATTTTGTGGGTAGAGTGAGACAAAATTGGTCAACAAGTGAGTAGGCCTAAGGTAAACATGACTTCAATCAGGGGGAAAAAAAAATCAAATCAAATTGTTTAACTCAGCTGTTTCATCATTCCCCCATGTCACCTGAAGAACCTGCAGCTGGAAGACATAATCTTTGTCCAAATTGCAATGCAAACCCTGGAAAACCAGACATGAACCAGTGTACTCAGCATCCACCTGCAGAAGTCCAAAGTGAATGACTGGCCAAGGCTCAAGCCCAGGAGGCTGCAACCCAGGCTTGAGAGATGACAGTTCTATGCACTGCAGAACTGGAGGACCAGATGTGTCAGAATTATCATGATGCCATGATGAACACAAATAACCCACCTGTCATGGCTATTCAAAAGGTCCAGCATGGTTGTGGTCATGCCTGGAGTATGCATGGTAGCCAGAGTACACAGGCTCCTGTCACCCAATTGCAACCTTGTAAGTTTTTTTGCCCTTCTGACTTCTCTGTACTTGAACTCACCAAATGAGATGTAGATGGGAGTAATACAGTCCCAAATGCAAAGAGGAAGAGTGGAATGAAGGGCAGAACAATGTTGAGAGAAGAAGTGGCATGTAAGGGGACTGGTGTTGTATGTTCCATGTCGCGCTACCCCTTATGCAAGGTACATCTAGGGACCTGTGGTTGGACATCCAGGCTTGGCCTTCTTAGCCAATGCCTGATGCCTGAGCCTGGTCTCGGCCTTCTTAGCCAATGCCTGATGCCCGAGCCTGGTCTTGGCCTTCAGCCACCCCCATCCCCGAGCCTGACCCACGGACGACTTCTTACTATTAGTTGTTTGTTTATTGTTTGCGTATGTTATTACTGGTAGCTACCATAGTGTTTGGTTACCCGGTCTGTGCACAGACCACTATGTATATATATAGTGTGGGTGGCAATTACAATCGCCATCTGAATATTAACTTGGTTCCGGTGCTATATCCTCCCCTAACAGAATATTCAGATCTCTACACGGACTTGCCACCCTAGCCCTCCGCACCCCACCTACCCTGTTTACAGCTCTACCACCAGTATGCCTTGCCGAAAGTCCTCAGGCAAGCAGAAAGCGACCATGCCTGTCCTACCAACAACAGCCCCTGCCTCAGCAGGACCCTCACGCTCAGGTGAGGATACGCAGGCCTTATTGGCCTGGATTAGCAAGCTTAACTGCTCAATCGGTTTGCTCTCATCCTGCCTACGCACCCTCGAGGATTGTACCTTGATGGCTGCTGCCGGCCCCTCTCCAGCTGTCATTCAGATGGCCACTACCCAAAAGGGCTGCTCGCGGACTTCCGTGGGCATCCCACGCACTCCTAACTGCCTGGGCCCCACTTGCCCCATGGTGAAAGGCACTACTACCACCCCCCCACTCTCAGCACACTACCCACAGGAAGACCAGGCTGATCACTATCAGACCACTCTTGTCATCGCCGACAGCTTGAGTGGTCACATGATTGGTCACAGTGGCCGCGGCCTCAAACAGGTCGCAGACATTAGTGGTGCTCACCTCCATGTCTATTCTGTGGCCATGGATGGTGCCAACAAGCGCCACATCTCTATTAGGGGGACCGAGCAGCGACTTGGTGATGCCCTCATGGTATTAGGTAAACGGATTGCGCGCAAGCACATCCATCTTCCCAAGATGAAGAAGGAGAAGACAACAGTGGTTTCCGGCCCCCAGACCATCTGCTCCTGGAGCAGCCCAGGCTCCTGCCCTGGCCTGTATGGACCCTGTTTCCCCCTGCTCTGCCACCCCGGTCCCCGACTGGGTGCATCCAGGTGCGTGGTCCTCCTCGCAGGCCCCTTCAGTTGCACCCACTCCCCCTCATATTGCTACCCTGGCCAGCGTTCCATTGACAACTATGTGCATAGCTGCATCTACTCCTACCCCTACCTGTTTGCCCACGGTTTCTCAGCAACCATCGTGCAGCTCCCCTATGCCCATCTCTACCCCCTCCAGCATGTCTACTCCCAGAGTCCCATCAGTCCGAATGGGAAGCGCCACCCCTACCCCAGCCTTGACTCTGATGGAGGTCAACAGTGTCCTCTTGACCTGGGGCTGGGGAGTTATGCCTACTGCCCCTGCTGACTGCCTTGATATGGCCTGTTCCCTTGTGGTGGATGGGTCTATCATTCAGTTAGCGGATGGCTGCTGGGCTTGTGCCTTTTAGGATGAAGGAACCAAGTCGCTGGGTTGTCAACTCTTAAGAGGGGGCTGGTGTAAGGGGACTGGTGTTGTATGTTCTGCATTGTGCTACCCCTTACGCAAGGTACATCTAGGGACCTGTGGTTGGACGTCCAGGCTTGGCCTTCTTAGCCAATGCCCAATGCCCAAGCCCAGTCTTGGCCTTCAGCCACCCCCATCCCTGAGCCCGACCTGTAGATGACTTCTTACTATTAGTTGTTTGTTTATTGTTTGTGTATGTTATTACTGGTAGCTACTGTAGTGTTTGGTTACCCAGTCTGTGCGCAGACCACTATGTATATATATAGTGTGGGTGGCGATTACAATCACCATCTGAATATCAACTTGGTTCTGGTGCCATATCCTCCCCTAACATGGCAGCAGCATCATGTTCAAGTCCTAACTTGGCACCTACAATAACCTCAGCACAGCCTATAAAGCGGAAGGCAGCAGGGTGTGTCCTTCATTAAATACAGCCAACATCTCTTGAAAATTTCTGCCAGTGTTCCTGCTCAACTCCAAGCTTTGAAAAGGCCACATAAGCCTGAGATTGGTGTCCACCCTGACTGGAAAACACATATGGGAGGTATTGCTATGGAGAATACCAACAAAGTAAGTGATTGATTGCTGAGCCAAAGCATGAGCAGGCATGGTGGTCAAGAAAGTCCAGTGGTTGGTGGACTTGGTGATGATGACATGAGCAATAATGGTGGTGACATGCCAGTACCTGGGACAGTCCCAAATGATGTGTTCATACAGGGCAGTTTCATTGATGATGAAGAGGATGATAAAGAAGAGGCTTCTGGGAAGGGGCTTGTAACAAGTGAGATCTTGGAGAGGGTGCATTACAGTGGAACATCAAAGCAGCAGATTACAAAGGTGAGACTTTGATATTGTTATCAGAAGTCTCATCAGAAGGATGGTTGTTTTTAGTTTACATTCCCATGTCACTTTGAAACCATCAGTAGTGTACATCAGAAGGACTGTTCTTAGTATACACCTCATGTTTCTTATCTCTGACTCACAGTTACTCTGATCCGGACTATTATAGTAGGAGTACAGCCACACTTAGAAGTATATAAGGATACAGTACATTACCTTGTATCCTTATCTTAGTGTTATACAGTTCTTGCCTCCTATAACTCTTTGCCTCTAAACCGGCTGGACTATAGTACTCCATCGTCTCCAAGTCACACTTAGTAGGACAGGACCAAGTCTGTATAGACATCCTGTATTGAACCCTGTGCTACTCAAGAGTGAACCCCTAACCCGGGTAACAGATATGAGCTTTCTAAGTCAGATATTCGTGATGCCACCACATCCAGGTTCAGTCTCTTGCCAAAGTCAAGGCTGCTGTATCAACTTCCTCTTTCATACCCCCAAAAGAAAGTGCTGCTATTGCTCACAGGCATATCAAGAAGGATGATCTTCATATTGAAGACTTACCACATCATCTGCAAGAAACTTTTTATACTGCCTACCACCCACAACTCCACAAATTCTTTGGAATACTCAGAGCATGGGAATGTCCCACTGATGAAGACATTGCCCACATCTTTGCCCAATGCTATCCTCATGAGCTCCTGCTGATTGATTTCAACAAAAAACCTGCAATTGTTGTGAGGAAATTAGTAAGTGACAAAGTTTGTCATATTCTGCTCTAACTAACGTGATCACAGGTCAACCCAATCTTTTTTCTAGTCTGATGACCTTCTTTTGGCATGGCAACACAAATTCACAAAGACAGCACTTGATATACTGGATAAGAACATTTTCCCTAACAAGCTAGGAAGGAACAACAATACTGGGAACTGTGCCAAGTGGTGCCAGTATGCTCTATCTGGCAATGAGTACACTCACCCTTTCTATTATGCAAAGGTTGAGGAGCAGGAAGATGGGTCAGTGAAATGATCTGTGAGTATTTACTTGATTTATATATCATTTATTCATGTATGCTCTGCAATTCTCAGCCACTCTAGTAGTTCTATAGTTCTGTCAATAGCACCTACACTGCAAAATGATCTGGTGATTACATAGTGAATGAAGCTAAATGGACAAATACAAGGCTCCTGTAATGAGAACCTGGCACAAAAGCCAGAGGCTTTAAAGTGCCTTCAGTAGCACTTTTGGGCAGCTTTGGGATGTAAACAAGCGTTTCAATGCCCTTCGAAAAGAAAGACCCCTTAAATTTCAAAAGCCCTGAGCCCTTTCCAGGTTTCCAGCTTTGCACCACTTTTGGAAGGGCTGAAAGTGATTGTGTGATTTTGCTGATGTCCAATAATGGTCCAGTGGTTTATAAGATAAAGGTAGTTTCTATGTTGACATTAGGTCACTCTGTTTTACACCATCATGGTCTTTAATGAGGGTGAAGTTCATACTTGCCTTTTGAATTTGCCTAACTATGCTGGTTGTGAAGATTGGCATAGTTGAATAGGTTGGCATAAGGAGGATTCAAGCAGTTGGCTGTGCTGGAGTTGACCTACAGCTTCATCATTGGCTGGGGAATCTATTCATGCAACTGTAATTATGGTTGGCTTCATTTCTAAAGATTGGCATGTTAAATAAAGTGACAGATCACTTATTAGTTAGTAACAAATTATAATATATAAGTAATTAGTTGTTATGTACACCCATCCCTTGGGGATGTCAATTAGTGGACACCAAGTTTCACGCCTCATGTCCATTTTGACAGGATGGGACCTTAGAATAGCCAAATCCTATTATGTGAAGGGGAGTTACATACAAAGAACCTTTACACTTGACCAAATCAGTGGGCTTATCAAATCACACTATTATTAACAATGTGTGAATACATCAGTGATTGTTGATCAACTTGAGCTAGTGACTAGCGATCAGTGTGTCACTGATACTATTGACTCTACTCAGTTCAACAGGTTATGGGCCCTGGCTCTACACCATTTTAATCATTGATTGTTGGGGATACTGCTACATATTGCTGCTACTGTGACTATTGGCTTATTGCCACCATGTTGCAAGTTTATTGCGATTTTATTGCGCTTTTATTGCGAGTTTATTGGGGATTTATTGGATATCACTATGTCTGACTCAGTCAGTGCTAGAATTACACCTCTTACCAACTCCAACTATGGAGAGTGGTCAGGTGAAATGCAGGCATGGTTGATGTCAAAGGGATTGTGGAATGTGGTCAGTGGGAAGGAGAAAAAGCCTGAAAAGGATCAGGGGAATATAGATGCTTGGGAATTGAAGGTGTAAAAGGCTGCTGATGACATATATCTGTTACTGGATTGTGACCAGAGGGTGCATGTTCAAGATTTAGTGGGGGATCCAGTTGAAATGTGGAAGAAGCTTGAGGTGGTGCATTAGTCCAAGAAACCTGGGGCTCAATTCAATGCATATGATGATCTCTTCTCCATTTGTATGAATGATGAGGAATCATTAGTTGATCTGGGGACACAAATAGAGAAGGCAATGGCAACTATACAGGATTTATGTCCTACCAAGTTCACCATTACCAATCTTGATGAAGAACTACAATGCATGGTGTTGATTCGAGCATTACCAGAGGACTATGTGCACCTGTCAACAGCACTACTACTACAGGACAAATTGACCAAGTCAACTGTCCTTGCTGCCTTCTGAAATGAGGACCTCAATCATCAAAAGCAAACAGAGATAGCCAATCAGGCAATGGTGGGAGGCTTTGGAGGAAAGAAAAAGTGGAAACCAAAGACACCAGGGGTTGTAGTCACTTGCTATGTCTGTGGCAAAGTGGGGCATATTGCGAGAGTGTGTCATGATCGCAAAGACAAAGTTGGGACAAATACAGCAGAGGCACACAGAGTTGAGGAAAGTGGGGAGAAGATGCCAGAGTCGGCTCATGTGGCAAGTACTCTTTCTGGTTTTGAGGCATGCTTTACATCATTTAATAGTTTCCATTGGATTATAGACACAGGGGCCTCTTCTCATATGACCCCTCATAAAAGCTGGTTACAAGATTACACTCCATTTAGAGTTCCTGTTTGACTTGCGGACAACAGTATTGTATATTCAGAGGGTATTGGACGTGTTATCTTCAGACCAGTTATTAATGGACAATTAGAAAGAGATGTTGAATTTACCAGAGTACTACATGTTCTGGCATTATGGAGTAATCTTCTTGCTGTTCTATACCTAACTCTTCATAAAGGGATTGATGTTCACATTTCTCTTGATAAACTACAGTTCTTCCAAAAAGACCAATTACTATTTACTGGTTCAGTTAAAGGTACTACTGGTTATCTTGATGGTTCTACTGTAGAAAATATAGAAAATGTTCATATTGCATCAACTCTCCCTCTGAATCTACCTCTGTGGCATAAATGGCTTGGGCATTACAACTATGAGGACATCAAACAGATGATCAAAAGTGACATAGTTAGTGGAATGACAGTAAGCTCATCTGAGAAGCCTGATCCAATCTGTGAGCCATGTCTAGCAGGAAAAATGCATGCAAACCCATTCCCCCCTTCAGAGCATAGAGCATCACAGTCATTGGAACTTGTTCACTCTGATCTTCACCAAGTATCAGTAACATCATTGGGTGGTTTCAATTATTGGGTTACATTTATTGATGACTTCTCTCAATTTCTGGTTGTCATACCCTTAAAGAGAAAGAGTGATGTATTTGATGCATTCAAGTGGTTTAAGGTGTTTGCAGAAAATCAAACTGGACACACTCTGAAAACCTTCCGATGTGACAAAGGGGGTGAATATATGGGATCAAACTTTATCAAGTTCCTTGATGATTGTGGCATTGCTAGACAATATACTGTGCGAAATAGGCCACAACAAAATGGTGTTGCTGAATGAGCAAACAGAACACTTAATGAAAGGATCACAGCTATGATCTCAGAAGCTAATCTGTCAAAGGGGTACTGGGGGGAATGTCTTGCTGCACTTGTTTATGTTTGGAATCACTGTCCCACATCTGTACTGCCAAGTATGACACCATATGAGGCATGGTATGGCAAGAAACCTGATGTCAGTCATCTTAGAGTTTGGGGGTGTATAGCATATGTCGATATCCAAAAGGATAAAAGGTCACCACTTGGAAGTCATATGGAAAAGTGTGTATTCATTGGGTATCCTGAAGGATATAAGGGGTGGAAATTTTACAATCCTGTTACAAAGAAAACAGTTATCAGTGAATGTGCAGAGTTTGATGAGTGTGTTGGTTTAAATGGTCCTCTCCATCACCAATTGCAACCTAATGATATAAATGATAAAGAACCTGTTCCACCAGCCCCTGAACCAATCCTGGTACCACTCACTGACCCATTGACTCCATGTGTACAAATACCACCAACTGGACAAGTTGAAGCAAATGATAAACTGGATGATGACATCAGAGAAGGCCTACCAAGTGAACCTGAAATTGACTCTAGACCAATTGCTATTCGAAAGCCCAAACAGAATGTGGCATGCCCACTAGGATATTGGAAGCATAGAGAGCCTAAACCACTGGTCACTGACTCAGAATCAGAGGATGAGCAACAGAATACTCAGTTTAGCCAAGAGATGGAACCACAGTCATACTCTGAGGCATTAGAGTGACCAAATGGTGAGGGTGATAAATGGCATGGGGCAGCACTGGAGGAGATTAATGCCCACCTCACAAATGGAACTTGGTCACATGTACCACTGCCTCCAGGGGAGAAAGCAATTGGGTCTAAATGGGTGTTCAAGGTTAAACACAATGCAGATGGCTTTATAGAGCATTACAAAGCCTGTATTGTAGCAAAGGGATTTAGTCAGCGACCAGGACAAGATTATTTTGAAACCTTTGCATCAACTATGCATCAGAGTACCATCAAACTATACTTGCTCTGGCTGCTATTGAAGACCTAAATCTGTGCACTGTGGACATATCTCATGCTTTTATCAATAGTGATATTAATGCTGAAGTATATATGAAGCAGCCAGAAGGGTTTGAGCAAGGGGGTTCAGAGTATATTTGTAAACTGAACAAGTCCCTATATGGGTTAAAGCAGTTACCTCATCTGCGGAGTGAAAAACTTGCAACTGTAATGGAAGGGATGAATTTCCATAGGTTGCACAGTGATCCATCAGTTTACCTCTATGCCTGGGATGATGTACAGGTAATTGTCCCTGTGTTTGTGGATGACATCACAATTGCATCAAAACCTGTTGAGAAAATGGACCAGTTTGTGGAGGAATTATCTTCACATTTCAAATTGAGGGACCTAGGTGAAACATCATTCTTATTGGGTGTTGAAATCAAATGAGATAGGCAACAGCACATATTGACATTGGGACAATGTCAATATATTCTAAAGAAGTTGGAAGAGTTTGGAATGACAGAGTGCAGACCACAAACAACACCCATGATACCTAATAAGGTCCTTACACTAGATGACTGTCCAAAAACTCCAGAGGAAAAGCAAAAGATGGTTAATATCCCTTACATGAATGCTGTTGGCTCTCTCATGTACAGTGGCATCCAAAAGTATCGCACCGTCACATGACCAACAGATCAACTCTCTCTCGTTCTTCAAGATCATTGTTGTTTCATCTATAAATTATATTGACAGAGAGCTAAGCATGTAGGGAATCGATATATAGTAGTAGAGAGACATAATATACAGAATTTAAATCAAAAAATGAGGAGGAGTGTGAAAAGGGTGGTGCAATACTTTTGGACATCACCTATTAAGAGATAAGATTAGAGCATTGTGGGATGAAAACAAAACCATTCACCTCGAAACAAGTTAGTACTTGGTGTTTCCACCCTAGGCCTTAATTACTACCTCAACACGATGAGGCATACTCTCAAAAAGGGTGTCCAAATTTTCTTGAGATATATTACCCCATTCCTCCTGAAGAGCAGCCCACATCTCATCCCAGTTGCGAGGAAGAGGGTCACGGGCATACACAAGACGATCCAATTGGTCCCATACATGCTCTATAATGTTCATATCAGGGCTTGAGGGTGGCCAGTCCAAGCGGCAAATTTTTTTCTTCTTGAAAAATTCCTTGGCAACTTTACTCCTGTGTTTCAGATCATTATCCTGCTGGAAAATTAGTGCGCTTCAACCTGTGGATCTCAGATTAAGATCCTTGAGAGTCCCTAGATAAGACTTTTCAAGGATCTTGACATAATCCGGACCACACATGATGCCGGATATCTGATGTAACCTCCCTACCCTCCAACTAGTGATGCACCCCCAAACCATAATATTCCCCCCCCCTGTGTTTGATGTTCTTCTTGGTAAATTGAGGGTCCAGGGCCTGTCCAGGCTTTATCCAAGCATATTGATGGCCATCTGACTTGAAAAGGAGGAATTTAGATTCATTGGAGAAAATTACCTCCTTCCAGTCATCAACCATCCAATCAGAATGCTGGCGTGCCCACGCAAGTTGCTTCTTCTGATTGATTGGAGAAATGTAGGGATGGGGCCTCCTGACTTGGCATATCAATCCTTTCTCCTTTAGGGAGCATGCTACTGTTTGGCATGACACACCCGGGAAGGTGGTTTTAGCCAATTCAGTTGCATTGGATACCTCCATTCGGGCAAGAAGCCGGGCCCCAACTCGCACTTGGCGCTCATCCAGCTTTCAAGGGTGACCGGATTTGGGCCTGACATAATATGGATCTTCAGTTTTGGAGAATCTGTCGAGTACATGGCCAACAGTAGAGTGATGGATACTGATCCTTGACCCAATCTGTCTATGGGTCATCCCAGAAGACCGGAGTTCAACAATGTGAGCAACTTTAGATGGGGAAGTATAGACCATGGTGTAATGAGGCTGAATGATGCAAAAAACTTGAGGTTTGTTCACTCTGGCTTCGCCTATATAGCTTCAAAGGTGATTGAACTTAGATGTCCAAAAGAAATGCACCATAAGTGTGGCACTAAAACATGAATTTTATTCCTAGAATACATTATACAGCAAAGTTTCATTGCCATGATGATTCCTTGTGTCCTAGAGCATGAAACAGCATACTTTGTTTCACCTCAAGTGTTACATGAAATAGATAAGCGAGATCAAGAGATCAGGTCACATGATGGTGCGATACTTTTGGATGCCACTGTATTTGGCCACTACAACATGTCCAGACATTGCTTATGCTGTAGGGGTACTAGCACACTTCAATGCTAACCCTGGAATGGCTCATTGGTCAGCTGTTAAACACTTGTTCCGATACTTAAGGGGTATATTGGACTATAAGCTCACATATGGATCTGACTCCAGTATTGGTGATAGGATGTTTGTGACATATTGTGATGCTGATCATGGAGGAGACAAGGACTCTTGCAAATCCACAACAGGATATTTGGTGAAGCTGGGTCAGGGGGTTGTGTGTTGGAGAAGCAAGCTTCAACCTGTAGTCACCAAGTCAACTACTGAAGCAGAGTATGTGGCTGGGAATGAGGCTGGAAAAGAAATCCTGTGGATGCAAAAATTGCTAGGAGAGCTTGGATATACTCCATGTGTCCCATTGGTACTATACACTGATAGCCAGTCTGCAATGTCTGTTGCCAAAAACCCTGATCACCATGGGAGGATGAAACACTTGGACATGGGTTATTATTGGTTGAGGGAGAAGGTGGCAATGAAAAAGCTACAGCTTGAGCACCTGTCTACTGATGACATGCCAGCTGATCTGCTTACAAAACCTCTTGCCCAAGTCAAGGTGGAGAAGTTCTGTGATCTTATAGGATTAAGGAAATGATGGAATAGGAAGTTGGATAAGTGAAGGTGTGCAGTGGATCAGGGGGTTGTGTTAAATAAAGTGACAGATCACTTATTAGTTAGTAACAAATTATAATATATAAGTAATTAGTTGTTATGTACACCCATCCCTTGGGGATGTCAATTAGTGGACACCAAGGTTCATGCCTTGTGTCCATTTTGACAGGATGGGACCTTAGACTAGCCAAATCCTATTATGTGAAGGAGAGTTACATACAGTACAAAGAACCTTTACACTTGACCAAATCAGTGGGCTTATCAAATCACACTATTATTAACAATGTGTGAATACATCAGTGATTGTTGATCAACTCAAGCTAGTGACTAGTGATCAGTGTGTCACTGATACTATTGACTCTACTCAGTTAACATGGCATTCATTGTGGGATCATTATTGATCACTTTGACAGGCAACTTCTTACCCAATTCTAAAGTGGGAATGCTTGTAACTGCATGGTATCAATTGATGTTGAGACCTTGTGAGTATCCTCACTTAAAAGAGGACTGGCATATTGGTTATAGGCAGTTGGAGGGTATTGTTGGATTTAGGGAAGTTAGAGCAAGAAAAGCAGGAACCTGTTGCAAATGTGTGGGAGTTCATCTCTGTTTGTACCTATTATATACACCTGGCAATAATAAAATGAAATAAAACAATAAAAGTAATTGGAAACAGGAATGAAAATAGAATAATAACTGAGGATCCAAGCCAGCAAAGTGCTCAATATTCCAACAGGTATTATTGGCAAAAAGTGTAAAGGAGGTGCTTTGGACTCAAGTTGCATTCTACTGCTTCCTGAGTTGTCTGCTCTTCAGTTGTCTGCACCAGTTTTTGAGTGGAAGGTGTGTCAAGGTTATATTTTATCAGTCATCATTTCAACAGTCTTTTAGATACCAGGTGGGATGGGCAGAACAGTGCTATGAACACATGGGCTGTTCCCAAGGGACTTAAACATGATCTCAAGGACTTTTAGGATAGTTATTGCACATTGCCATTGAGTGTCTACAATGAAGATATGCAGCCAGTAATGGCTGACTTGGTACAGAATTTAGTTCCTGGGTCATTAGTGGAGGTTACATTCAAGGTGAAACATTTTGGAAGACCAAGGGAGCTTATGCATTCACAGACATCTTGGTAAAAGTTGTTGTTCTTGATGCTTGTTGACCTTCTCATCACACTTCCTCTCACTATAAACCAAGCACTCACTGTGATTTTTTTAGCATACTTATGATGTTAGGATTCTCAGGCAATGCACTTGAGACTTTGATGGATGATTCAAGTACACATAGTGGTGATGCTGGCAAGAAATGGGTGATTGAAGCAGATGATGAATAACCAAGTGCTCAAAAGCATTTATGTACTGGGAAGAAGGCAAATTAGTTTTCATTCAAAATTATTGTGACATATTTTGTGTATATTTATTTGCCTGACTGTGCTTTGACCATTGCTCCTGATGGGTCAAAAGCATGTCTTTCATCCTACATGTACCATATTGTTCCTCCCACTGATTGATATCTCTGCTCTATGATATCTGTTGACATGAACTTTTATGATGGAAAAGCAATCATACCAGAACTGCAGTGTCTATCCTAGGGGTGCTGAAGTTCAGTTCAGAACTTTGGTTTGAACCTGAACCTCCTGAACTGAACCTGAAAGTTCAGTCCAGTTCAGGTTCAGGTTCAGCCCCTGGCCTGTTGGTTCAGTTCATGGTTCAGGCTCAAAGATTTGGAGCCTGAATGCATCCAAATGCATTTGAACCTAGTGGGAATTGACATTCTGCATACAATGGTAATCTGCCAAAATTTTGAATATACCTGAAAAATCGAATTATCCTGACTTATACCCTCAGAATTGAGGCAGAAACTCTTGATAACCCTTAGCTATAGGGAATAAGAGGGCCAGAACAAGTCCCAAGTTGCTGGCCAGGCAAGGAAATACCTAGGACATGACCCAAGGCCCTAATATGTCAACCCATTGGCAGAGGGATAATTAATGATTAATGGAATGTCATGGGTATACAAATGTTCTTAGCTACATTTGTCCAAAGCCACAAACCAAGGGAAAATAGAATGAAACTTGACAGTTTACAATCTGAGGGATTGCCTGGAGAAGGAACAAGGCTGCCTGATTTATTCACTAAAGTTTAGATGCCTGGAGGAGATTCAAGGAACTCCAGGAGACTAAAATGGAAGGAGCCAACCCAATTATGGTGCCAAAACATTGGAAAACCTAGTTGGGAAATGGGCTCCAATTGTGAAACATGGGGAGAACTGCCAATGGGGTGAGTAGGAGGATACATCAGCTATATGATATCACTTAGAATGGAAAAGCTAAAAAGGAAAAGGATGTGTAAGCTATTCCTAAATATGTATGAAGCACTGCATATATTAGTAGTATAAAATAAGGCTGTCAAGGGGGGGCAGGGTAAGCATTCTGCTGGGATTCTTTCCCCCCATCGATTATGGTGTTTAACATCTCTGACTGTCTGAACACACCTGTTTGTCTGTGGAGTGATTGCTTCCTAGCTAAGGCATTGAAATGCAGGATTACTTTACAAGATCAAAAATGAAGTTTGTTTACAGGTTCACTAATTCCGACTTTATAAGTTCGTGGGGGAGAGGTTGTCACAGATCTCCAGAAATATATTCAATTCTAGTGTTTTTAGGGTCTTGGTAAGTTATTCTCTTAGTCTCCAACTAGACAGACAGTTGTCCTATCTGAATACAATGGGAACTTTGATGGTCGTTACTATATAATATGTTAACTAATATCTTCACGATTTGATAAGTCAGGCAAAATGCAAGCTTTGCAATCAGTGAACCTCCATAGACCTAGCAGACAACATGTTCTAATGGGCCCTAGCATACTACATTCTTTTCTCTTGACAATACTATAAATTTACACTACCCAGGCAAGACAGGCTTTTGACAAGCTCCTGCAGTAAGTGTCTTTAATCTAGTAGGCCTAGCAGACAGCATTATCTAATGGGCCCTAGTGCACTACAGCTTCTGAACAAGGCAATAAAACTTTATACTACTCAGTGAGACAGGCTTCTAGTGAGCTCCTGCAGTAAGTATCTTTAAACTAGATAGATCTAGTGGACAGTGTTTTCAACAGGCCCTAGTGTACTATGTTCGCTTCTCAATTAAACAGCTCTACAATTCAATGGTATGCTTCTGAGGCAAGGCCTCTAAGAGGAACCCCAAAGAAATGGAAGTTAGTGAACTTTCTACTTAAGAACAGAAGAGTCATAGCAACTCATATTCAGTTCTCAAGTCAAGCAGAAGGGTCTGTCAATATCTCAATTGTTTCAAAGGGTCTGGTTTTAAAGAGTATAACTCTTTAAGTCTCTGGTGGTCTATAACCAAAGAAAATCGCATAAAATTGCTTTATATTCCTATCCTAATTGACCATACAATCAGGGGGGGGAAATAGGCAAGCAGTTTCTTGCCTCCCATGTAATTTACAGACAAGTTTTTATAACAATATACAATTGACTTATGGGTATACCTGAAACAAGCCTTCAGCTTCATCATTTTATTGTCTCCTCATCATTTAGGAGCATCATTCTAGGAGTTCTGATATCAGCAACATAATTTGCTCTCAGGAACTTGCTCCCTAAGTGCCTGGTTATTTATATTACAGCCAGTTGGGTTAGCAAGTTTACTTGCTAACTCTTATCTAAGGGTTTTTATCTTTTTCGTGATTCTCCACACCTGGGTTCTCAACCCTAATGTCCTAAAAGTTCACTTCCATAGCCTTCAGGCAGTAAACTAATAGTAGAATTTAATTAGCTTGTTTCATTCTTATCAATCTTTATTTTCTAGTCCATCATTTCTGGTCTCTTTTGTTACTATGAGGGAGCATCCGTCCCTGAGTACCCTCTTGGATACCCCCATCCAATCTTTTATCTTTCAATACCATCAGAGCTGTTCCAAGGGGACATTCTTGTCAGGGCATCAGCTAATCCCTACATTCTTTTGTCAAGATTCACTCCTGGACCTGTTATTATGACTAGGTACCATCCAGATGACATAGGTGTTGCAACTTGTCCGCTTTCTAGGGCAGAGGTGAGGAAATGGGTCTTTTGTGCAGTCATGAGTATCTTAACTAATATCTTAGTCAACATGGTATCGGATACAATGCTTGAGTACATTCATACCAGAGTCATTCTTCCATAGCCTTATCACTGATAAGTTAGTTAACATCACTTTTACTTGTCTAGGTGTTCTGGTTCTGTTTCTGAGATGTCTGCCTTCACATATTTTAGATAGTATTCTAAATCTCTCGCACCCAGTGTCTGACCATGGCCATATACTGATATTATTCAGTAACAGAGAGTTAGTTACTTTATTAGCTAGTGATTTTGCAGCACAACAACATTCACAAATGCCTGAGATTGATTGCTAGCTTGAGGATCACTTGTCTTGGTGACATCTAGGATCCTAAGTGGTGATTGACTTCAGGGATTGAATACTAGCTTGAGGACCACTTGTCTTTGGGATGTCTAGGATCCTAAGTGGTAGTCATACCTTCTTAGCTAGACTGCCAGCTTGAGAACCATTCATCCAGGGGACACTTAGGATTCTAAGTGGTAGACTTAATCAGTGATTGAGGTTCCTAATCATGACTTGTTTGAACTTTTGGGTTAGCTATGAGTAAAGTTATTCATGCACTATCCTTGTTGACTTGAGAGCCAACCATGAAATGAGTTAGATCTCTAAGTTAACAAACTCTTTATCCTTGAACTATTAGTGAGTAAAGTTACTTGCTCACTAGTTCACAATTTGTTAAGTACTTACTATTGTCAAGTGACAATAGAACAGAACTTGACTTTCACACCATCACTCTCTGAGTTTGATAACTTTCCAAGCCCTGCAAACTTAGCATTCATGAAAGGTGTACACTCCTTCTCACTAGCTTGAGTGTATTGAGTGCACCTGTAACCTTACCTGGGGACAAAAACCTATTACCTTTCAAATGGGATGATCCAAGCAATGGAGAATGTCTTTGCTAGTCAAAGATATATGTATGATGGGCTAAAGAGCCTATTTCTTTTATGACTCACAATAATCCCCTCCATAACAAAGAGATGTAGGCACAGTACAATAGATCCATTATGACTCTGTGGCCACAGCCACAGAGCTTAGACCAACCGTAGTAACATTGCTCATCTATTTAAATCCCCTTTGGGGACCTTGTTAATCATTCAATCTGTTCTTTCCCTACTCCCCTCGCTCTACCAATTACATTAGAACCAATAAGTTAGAGCCTTGCAGAAAATACAAGAATTTACAAGATTTTTCCCAGTAGAAATGGGAAGATTGATGTATATCCCGGGGACAACTGCAGGGATCAGCTAGCGGTTTTGCCGTTTGATAGCCCCTGCCAACACCTCTTGAACACGCTGCTTTATGCCCCAATTGACCCATCCCTTCCCTTGTCATCACCATCAACATTGCCTAGGTTCATTCCTTATTTCGTAATCTCACACTGCACCATTCCTCTGACTACTACTACCGTTAGATGCGTATTCTTAAGGGCTTTCCAACGCCATATTGCACATCCTGGGAAAAACTCTTTCAGTGAAGTAAAACGTGTTTTCCTTGCTGATCACTATCCCCACGCAGATGTCTCTGTTCTGGGGCCATTTTTCAACGCCTCAGGACACACTAACTCATATCTGGAAGGTCTCTACCATGCCTTTCCAATAAGCTCACTCACATCTGGTTGTGCTTGGCGGTTGTCTCGCAATTTGAGGATCTTTGTTGTCTCATCACTTTCCCTCCTTGCAGGGCTTCTGGCCCCACTGCCTTGCTTCAACATGCTTGAGCTTATCTTTTTTATGTTGGAAATATGAACCAATTGTAAGTGTCATGGTACACAGGGGGTACAAGCATTGACTGCTTGTCCCCATAATCACCCACCTCCCTGTGGTTTGGCTTCCTGAGCATTTTATTTCTCTCACCCTCTATGTTCAAGGTAGCCAGCATGGCAGGATAGTTATCTACTCCTTCTATTATTCTGGCTTTACCTTAAATACCATAGCAAGAATTCCCTGCAGTCTCAATTCTCACAGAGTCACACATACAAGTTTCTGAGGCTGAGTAGTCTTTATCACTTTCCTCTCATGACTATTACTTATGTTGTCTATAGAACAATTACTTGTCTTCTAACAGGTATAGAATACATCAGTTCTTGCATATATGAGTGTCTGAGGCTAATGATCACTCATATTCTAACATTTTACTCTTATTCACCAGGAATGGAACTTTGATTAGTTTATTGCTAATATAAACACTTTTTATGACATAGTTCACCTTGTCTTGATGTCCCAGCTATTGGAATTTGTTCAGAACACATCCCCTCATCATCTCACATCATCTCAAGTTCACATGTTGAGTGGTTTTATTTAAATTGTTCATTTTCTACCTGATTTCTCTACTCTACCTACAGAATCTGGGTTGAAGCCTCAGTGACAGACAGATGCTGTTGTGTTCACATCACCAAACCCCTAACACCCCAGTTTACATCCTTTCACAGGTACAGTTACTCGCCACATCTGAACCAAGGTGCAGATTGAGAACAAGTTGGCCAGCAGCCCAAAAGCACCAGTGATTGGAGGAAATGCAATCAAGGTGAACCACCACAGCCTATACAGAGACAGTCAAGAGACAATCAAGGAGCTGCAGTGGGGAGCCTGCACTAACATTGACTGGTGATGTTCATCACTCTCATCCTCCTGTTCCAGATCATCCTTTGATGCCTGCCCTTGCCTATGTCAAGCATAAACGCGCTTGCATCAAACCAACTCTACTTTTGTCCAGGCACTCCAGGAGTGGGAAGCTCCCTCTCCCCGCTTTATGACTTGAAATGGCCCCCTAGTGGGCTTCTAGCCGAAACCTGTTTATGTGATCATCGTGAGCGACATTCCCTTCCACTCCACTCTTTTTTTTTTGGGTAATGAGATCAACAAATTCATTTCAAACTCCTCTTCCTCTCTTGTGTGTTTCTGACTCCCCATTCTTGGTATTTATTCTCTCCTCCCCTGCTTCTTACCTGATTTCTTTCCCACCTCAATTCATACGCAGTCTTGGCCTGTCCGACCATTTTGTCATATTTTCACATTCGAGAAAATCATGGTAGACTAACTAACCATGACATCACATTACCAGGTGGCCCCTCCATCCTCCTTTCCCTGAGAGAGAAACTACAAACAATCCTCAAAAACGGAAGAAGGGGGAAAAAACAAGAGAAAAAATTCCCTCCAGCTAAATAATTCGACACACACTCCAACCTTAATTACTGCTTGATATCCGCACACGCTCCTTACGTTTTGTGGATGTCGTGGTTCTTTGTGCCTACACTATAGCCAAGGGGAGGGGGAGGGGCACATGAATGTCACATCCCATCCAAGGACCTAATTTCCTGTTCATTGCTCTCTGGTTCTTTCTTTCTTTCTTTCTTTCTTTTTACCAACCTCGTTTGAATTTGGGTTTGTGGAATGATGGGGCAGCCGCTTCCACATCGAACATCGTATCCTGGTACCCCCATGGCCTTGTAGTGATGTCCCTGGTTTCGAGTTTTATTGTCTGAAAACGTGTAATCTAAGGGTGATATCTGGGCTTTCTCACCAAAAAAGGAGGACCATTCAAAATCTCTCTCCTTTGTCAAGCCCTCTCCCTCCCCTCCCATGGCTCCCCTCTCTCTGACAGCTTCTCGAGCAATTGACAAAGTCTACCAAGCACCCACTGGGTTTCCGTGGCCGTGCTGAACAGAGGGCCCTGATCGTCCAACCATGTCCATTCCGAAAACCGTCCCCCCTCCGCTGCGTCGCACCATCGACGCTCTCCCCTAGGGTTTGTCTCACTTCCTCCATCATCTTCAGCCACCTCACCCATTCATCCCACTCGTACCTAGGCGGGTGCAGGCTATTCGAAGCATCTCTTGCGACTTGAGTAATCTCCCTCGTAAGTCTCACCGCCAGTGTTGGCTCCACCCGCTCCCGTTCCTCGACAATAATATTATCTGTGGTCTCCTCCACTGAGTGTTGTTTTACCTCTTCTGTATCACCTGGTCGATGTTCCGAGGGAATTCTAGCACGGGCTGTTGTGTCCTCGTTGCGTTTGTAATTTCTTCTTCTTCTCCTCCCGGTTCTCCACTTCTCTATGCGTTCAGGAAAGATAGACCGTTGCCCTAGCCATTACAGTAGCTTCTTCAATCCACTTGATGATTGTCCCACCCATGATAGAGATGAGGACCGTCATTGCCGGCACCGCGACTAAACTCCATATCACGAAGAAGGGTCTGGCTGCGTTCGTCGAGGGGTAAAAATCACCATATCCAATCGTCAAAATCGCAACATAGGTGAAGTAGAGCGATTCTGGGTACGACCAGCCGTCTTCCTAAGTGTTCCAATACTTTGATGTGAGATTATTGCTAAAGAGGTAAGAGTGGTAAATAATAAATGGTGGACTTGCACGTTGACATGCCCAGAACACGATCGCACCCCCACCCCAAACCATTGCGAAGACCACAATCGAAAACGTCAGAGCGATATACTTCTGAGATCGTTTCGCACTTGACTCGATATACCGCATCAACTCGAATTCTTCTCTTCCCCACATCCGGTGTTCCTTCACATCTCCAAAGCCAGCCGCCATCGACCTCCATTTCTTCCGTCGGAAACACCCACACAAAGAAACCAGACGGACACCATCGGAATTCGAAGTCGAATCCCGACCACCGTTCATATTCATCTCCCACCTCTCCCTCTCCTTCCCCATTCGCCTTTTCGTGATTTGCGCTTTACCGCGCTCAAGCACCAACCCACGGACGCTGGTGATGATCAGACCAACGGAAGTGATTCCGATAGCGGCGTATGGAAAGAGTAACATACGCCCTACAGTTCGCTTGAGTGGGAAATCCGAACCGAGGCCGATAGTGAGGAGGGTGTAATCTGCCCAATAGAGGGCCATCGATGAAGCCCCATCCTTCGATGGTGGAGAAGACACCTGCGCCGAGGACGAGGTAGCACTGAGAATGCGATGGTTTGGAGCATGAGTGTGCGTTGTGGGATGGTGAGGGAGCCTAGGGAGGGTGGGTAGGCGTGGATGGTGTATGCGCCGAGGATGTTGAAGAGGAGGAGGGTGGAGATGATGAAGTAGAGGATGGCGGCGATGAGGGCGCAGTAGTAGGATTCGGAAAGGGCGTAATTTGTGTGGTTTTCGAGGAGGATGGTGTGGGCGAGAGCGAGGGGGACGGTTAGGAGTATGCAGGAGAGGTACCTGGTTAGGAAGGGGAATGTGGAGGGAGGGGGAGGGGTTGGGAGTTAAAAACGGGTCCTTGGACTTTGGTGTGGAGTTGAGGGCGTACCAGAAGCCTATCGTAAATGGTTGTGCAATTTTGTATGGTACTCGTCGAGCAAAGTTGAAGAATAGCAATAAATTAGCGGGTAAGGCGAGGATCAATGAAATAACGTTTAACGCCAGCAGCCTACAAGGTGTCGTTAGTAAAGCTTGTTGTATACAATATGATAGTAGTACCATGAGGGGTCGGACACTCCTCTGCCATCAGGCACGGTTACTCGCCGGGTCTGAACCAAGGCGCAGATTGAGAACAAGTTGGCTAGCGGCCCACATGTACCAGCGATTAGGGGAAACGCAGTCGAGGTGTACTACCACAGCCTATGGAGAGACAGTCAAGAGATAGTCAAGGAACTGTAATGGGGAGCCTGCACCAACGTTGACTGGTGATATTCATCATTCTCGTCCTCTTGTTCCAGATCGTCTAGGGGATACTGTATGTGGTCATGAGCGCGGCTGCCTTTGGAGTCATGATCCTTGGACGGCGGGTCAGGTTTTACTTTGGTATTTGCACTGCCGTGTTGAAGAACTGCGTGCGTGGCGCAGCCAGATGCGTTTCGAATACCTTGGAGTTCGTCCATGCTGCTGAGGTTTGAGGAGAGGTGGAGTGGTTTCAGATTGGGCCAGCTTGGTGAGCGATCGTAACCAATAATCATTATTATCATCCAATAGTAAACTGCGCTGAACATCGGCGATTTGACCAGCCTGAGCGTTAGAGTTGGAGCAGTGGCCATACTCCAGCGATCCCGTTGAACGTTCTACATGTATCCGATGAGGGGTAAGGTTGGCCCTCTGGATCCTAATTTGCCTTGTGGCTCAAGAAAGCTGATGGCTCGAGTATGCATATCGGTAGTTATATTGAGCAATAAAACCAGATATTGGATATTCGGGAATTTGTGTGTCGGCTTCCTGATGGAAGAAAGGTTGGATGTGGAGACTCGACGCGTGTGGGTTGTAGCGCCGATGTGATCGTGATCGTGTGTTTGTCATGAGTAGGGACCCCTAGCTCAGTGGTAGAGCGTGAGATTCCAGCTTGCTGTTTCCTCAAGGTCATCCGTTCAATCCGGGTGGGGTTCACTTTTTGTTGGCTACGACTTTTTTTTTTTGAATGAGGCACCAACGACTTGCTAAATTCTTGCCCGGCTGTGTCCAGTTGTTACTGGGCTCCCTCTGGCTCATCGACCTGAGGAGACGACGTCCGGTCTCCATTTCATAAGCTGAGTGTCGACACTACTAGTAATACTATACCATAATCGTCACAGCGATGTAGCATGGACGGCCGCAGCACGGTAGAAGTATTTAATACACAGCAGAGCTCTGTGAACCGGTACTTAGGGACTTTGAACTAGCGAATGCCGTTAAGGCGGCGATCATGGTCACTGCTTGGGAATAGCACAGGGCCTTTCCGTCATCCGGGTATGTGGTTGGATCATGAGCCTTTTGATGGATCAATGCAACAACGCGGCAAACACGACATTGTTTGATAGAGGCACGAGGTCACTCAGTTAACAGCTCTCGGATCGTCTTGGCGGACCACAGCCCCCCCGAGCTTCAAGCTTTTGTGCTCGCCGCCTCCACCGGCTCATAATCGGGAGGCTTCGGTTTTCCCTCGCACTACAACTGCCTAATTATAATCGTCCTGTGCCGGGTTAGCCGTGGGCAAAGTTTCCTCCCACCCTGCTGCGGTCCATCTTCCTTGGGCCCAATCAAGCCGGATGGAAAAGCCCATACACGCACTACTGCGGTTACTAACAATATTATATTACTTTTCGATAGCGGAACGCACAATAGAAAGAGGATATTGGCATTACACGCAGGCGGTGTTGGTGATGAATTCAAGGACGATTCTGTCAGAAAGAAGAGTCTCTTGGTTATCACAAGAACATACAAATGTCAAAACAACGCGCACCACAAAGACGCAGGAACCACGACCCTGATGCTTTTGACACACGGGCGTCTTGAGCTAACACCGCCTCAATTTGTGCGGGCTTGCCTTGCAACTTTCCCTTGTGCTTGTCATAGCCGGGTGGCTATGACGAGTTTTCCAGCCCTTTTAAGTACCATCAACATGCGTCTCCCCCCTACTCTCCAGTTTTACTCTCTAATCACTTGGCATACCTTTGGTGTGGCATCATGACTTTCTTCGAAGGAGCCTACGATTTTGAAATCAACGGAGGGCACTTCCAGGACAACTCCTCTCAGAGGAATGTGTACGGAGGGGTCACTAACCACAACGCGCCCAACTTTGGGGTCATCGGGCCTAACAATGGAAATCTTGGCCCCAACTATGGCAACATTGGACCCAACCACGGGAGTATTGGGCACAACTACGGGGTCCAAGGCCCCAACTATGGCGTTTTCGGGACCAATCACGGAAACGTTGGCGACAATTTCGGGAATGTTGGAGCCAACCACGGCAATGTCGGTGATAATCTTGGTAGCGTTGGGCCGAATCACGGAAATGTCGGTGATAACTTTGGGAGTGTCGGGAACAATCATGGAAATGTCGGTGACAACATGGGGAGTGTCGGGCCTAATCACGGGAATGTTGGCGACAACCTGGGGAGTGTTGGGCCCACCTATGGGAAGTGGTCCTCAGCGGAACGCTGGGCCTGGTCCTTTCTGTATGTTCTTTCTGTAGCTGATTTGGGTCTGATCAAGGAGCTCATCGATCTCGACAGCTACCTCTCCAACTCCTAGCCACAACCCGAGCCTACCCGCACAAAACCAGACCGTAGACCCTCGACGTAGTACCTGTGAGTACAACTATACCCCCCTTGCGACGTCGAAAGGGGACTCATGAACAAGCAGCTCCCACTGCAGCCCCGCCAGGCGGGTCCGACACAACTCTCTTACAACAGATGTTACAACGACAAGATGCTATCATACAGCAGCAGGCCACGATGTTACAACAACTGCAGCAGCAACTGGCCCTTCATCCTTACCATGGTGGAAATTCAAGCTACTCCTTCCAGAACCATCCCCCTTGTCAACAGCAGCCGACACTCAGTACGAGTCCTACACCCTCTACGGCAACCTTGGCTTCCGGTTCCCATTCCCCTCCGCAGGGAGGCTACTTTGCGTCTGGATCTGGGTCCGCTGCTCAAGCGGGTGCTGCTGCGACGATGGTTACAGGAACGGGGCCGACGTCGCTCTTGCTCAGTATTCCGGGTGGACAGGCGCACAGTCCATCGGCATCACTACCCCCACTTACCGCTGGCTCTTCGGCTCCTTCATCCGTTATTCACGAAGTTTGGACGCCTGGTGATGCGCAAGTCGAGGTCACGGGTAAGAAGAAGAAGAAGTGGTGGAAGTTCAAATTCTCTGTAGGGAAATCCAAGGGCCCGCAAATTCATGTTCAACATGCTTCATAACAAATTGCTTTTACTCTCGACTCGTTTGCTTGTTGATTCTCATCGTAGCACCCCCTTCCCCCCCCATTTGCATATGATACCCAGACTTTAGTTTATAGTAGGATAGTAGTTGCGGCCGCGCCGAACCTGATCGTCACTGTCATCTCGTAATTTTCAATACATATGTATATTATATCTCCAGTGGTCTTTCGGCCTTGTCTCTGGAAGGGTGAAGTACCGCAGCCATTTTTCCCACCATTGATGAGATCACTCGGCTCACCCGAGGACAGAGAGTGACATAGGCCCCTCGTCGCTGTCAAGAGCCGTTCAGAATTCTTGCTTCAAAAACTTGTGCGCACCGTATAGAGAGCATCTATACAATGTGCTATACAGAGTTTTATGCCGATTATGTGAATTGGAACAGGTTTACATAGAAATGTTCGTGCGAGGTACGGGTTACAACAAAATAATGAGATGAATGGCGCCCTTGAACTCGACGGTTGGCTTAGACAGCCTTCTTTGAACATCACACAGAGCCCCTCTTATTACCTCCGCCCACGTGGAATCGGGGTTGGGTAGAAGCCTATCTACATGAGCATCAAGACGAAACACGAACACTGCAAGAGTAACGAGCGTTTGGCTGTGGATAGCGTACCACCCATTACCCGCCGAACCGGGAACGGGCTGGGAACGCCGCCACCCTCGGCGGCAAATCGAATTCCTCCACTGAGGTGCGGACAACACGTGGACATAGCTTTCATATTTGCTGGCCGTTCCGGTAGACAAAGTGCCTACCAAATAAGGAAACATAAGTAAATGGAGGAACCCTCCTGAAGACATGACCTCGTCTTTAGCCAAACATTGGTCGCAATCCAGCGAGTACAATGTCTCCCAGTGCGACCTTCTACGTGGACAAGACCATGACGAACCGCTTGCACATACTATTTCCAAGACAAAGCCGGGCACAAAGCCATTCGTCACGCGACATGGTCTGGACATGTAACGCATCATGTGTCCAACATGAGGCAGCCAAATTCGACAGACCACTATCTTGGCAAAAACAACAAAGAGGACCAGATCTTTGTCTGGGTGGCAGTGTATGGCAGACAGGGCCTGCACGAAGCCTGCCCCCCAGTACAGCCCGCCCTTCTCTGTCCCGTTATTCCCACTCGTGGATAAACAATTGCCGGTCCTCCCGCCCCTCCCTATAAGCGCCGCATCGCCAAGCACAGGCCTTGTTGATCTTTTAATTTTACCTATTGCGTACCGCCTCGCAGATGAGAAAACTCGGATCGGTTGCCAGATAATGGCAAGCGTATTCGATATCTCCCCACCTTATATATAGAGTGCAACTGCGTCCAGACTGCCAGACTACTCATCACTCGGGCTTGTCGCAATGGGAAAAACAGGTGAGGAGCAGCTCAGATGGCATAGAGAGGGACATTGCTAAAATTCTTTTGTTCTATTCCCCAGAGAAAGCTGAGATCGTTGCAAGACCCACCTTGAAGCTCCTTCGAGCTGCTGGACAAATTAACCAAATTCCAGGCGTTGCCCCACTCGCAGAACTCGCACTCGGTATTCTTGACGCTGCTAGGGTGAGTGGCCAATTAAAACAGCGGTGATGCTGTCATTGTCTTTTTGCTGACGTTTTCCTATCATTATCGTCTTGCAGGCAGCAAAGAACAACAAGAACGATTTCAGAGAAATCGCAAATCAATGTTGTGTTCTCACTGCGGCGTTGACAGAGAGAGCTCTGTGCGTTAAAGGCGGAGAGGTACCACCGATGCTAATCCAGGATGCGCAAACGTTGTTCAGGTGAGGCCCAGACTTGATCTAGTGGCTTCCGCACGGTCTCTTACTTGACTTTCAAAGTGTCCTGAAAGACATTAGCACGCGCATCAGCAAACATGCGAAGCGATCGTGGTGGAAACGGTTCTTTACAGCTGCGGTGGACACAGATATCATCACGGGCTGTCGTCACCAGCTCGCCAATGCTGCCCAACTATTCTCAGTACGTTGCCCATTTCCATCTCACGTCCCCCCTCATCGAAATACTTACCTGCCGTCACTTCGCTCAGATACAAGCGGATTTGGAGCTTCGTACACAGATACCGGAGATGTATCAGCTTTTACTGGACGTCGTGAAGAAGGTCAATGTCCAAGCCCCAGCGAGTCAACAAGAACACCAGCGACCCCAAGCACAGCTACCAAATAACTCAAGTTATCAGGTCACGGGACCAAACCATGGGAATGTTGGCCCGAACAACGGTGTCATTGGGACCAACAACGGGAACATTGGGTCGAACAGTGGTGTCGTTGGGGTCAACTATGGAAACGTAGGACCCAACAACGGCTACATAACAGTGCAATCTCCTCCACAATCACCTTATCTCTCCCAGTTGGCGAGTATGCCGCCGCCGCCAGCGCTAATGCCAAACCTAGGCCCTCAGATATTCGACCCGCCTCAGGCACGAGCAGAGAGACTGCGGCAACGCGCGGATCGACAACGTCAGAATGCCCAATATCTGCGACAGCAAGCGGTGTGGGGATAGAGAAAAAAAATATCGTAAACGACTCTTCATATACCCTAGTAAGGTTCGACTGTATATTGTATTTTAAGTTGTAGGGACTAGTAACACAAATAATTGGGTATTCAATGGCTGTAAGCTTGGCGAGACTATTCATGTAGCTTCCACTTAACCCCCAGCCTTATCGATGTACATGTCGAACAAATCAGCAGGCACCCAACCCTGCGATGTAAAATAGTGAGTATGGCTTGCAACGACCCCTACAATGACATGACGCATAGTCCGGGCCAGGGAGGAACCCATCCCTTCGATGAGTATAGGTAGTACGGTTGGTGGGCGGCTACAACGCGCTTACAAGGACGACACTCGCCCGAAATGGCCGGGAACCAATCGACATGGCCCCGCTTTCAGTAGATCGCTCGCCGGGTATCCCATGTGGCAGTGATTGATCTTAAAGTCGCCGCGCCCGCGTTTGTAGTAGTACTATGCGACTGTGTGTGGGTTTTGTTACGATGGGCCGCAGAACGGTGTTGCGCTGATTGCCACCTTGTCAAAAACTAGCCCTAGGGTTTCCCCGTCAAAACGAGCCCGCGCAACGTTGTCTCTTACCCCCATCCCCCGCTAGGTGGATTATGTTTTCTGGCTCGTCGTGGGTATCGCATTATTTTGATCTGCTCTCTCCCCAACTTATCGCCTTCTGACTCATGCTAGTGTTGCACACTTTGGACATAACGAAAAGGATGGTTCCCGCTATCTCTATACCTGAAGGAGATCAGCACGATGCAGGTCCTCCGGCTGCCAGAGCAAAGAGTTTTTCCATGACTAGCCATACCTTCTACAAATAAAAAAAATGCACTGTATGGTGTAGAACGAATATTACACTCGCAACAAAAATGGTAAAAACAAGTGCAACCGGTAAAACGGTTGCTGGGCTCGTCTTCTCGACCTCGTGAACCCGGTACAAGTACAACTCCGGGTGATCGAGAGACCATAGGGTGAGTTTATGAAGAAAGTGGGAAAGAGAAAGAGAGATGAGAGACTGAGAGAGTGAAGCTGAGGGAAGGAAACCGAGAGAGTGAAATTGTAGATCAGGAAACTGTAGTCTGTTATGCAGCTTCCACTGTAGCCTGTCAGAGGTCTTATGGCAGCAGAGACATCCTCGTCAATAGGAGCTACGGTATCCAAGTACAAATGTGCTTCTTAAATACCTAAAGAAAATGTGTGCAGGGACAGATTCTGTGCACAGGCAATTTTCCTCCCTCACAATGGATTGAAGCAAGCCAGATGCCAGTGGAAACTACAACTGAAAGGTATTGTGAGGGCCTGTCTTTACTCAAACATCTGCCGACGATTGCCTGTATATTCTCTGAATTGATGGAGAAATAGCACTTAACTTTTGTAAGATTATTTAAGGATGAACTTACTAATTGTTTGGAAATTACGGACGCCAGGGAACTTCATTATATCCTCGGCACCCAGGTTACTCGAGAGCGACTAAACTGATGTATCTTTCTCAATCAAACTGCTTACATCCACCAAATTCTCAAACGCTTCAACATGCGTGATTCACATCCAGTCACCACCCCCCTTGTTGTCAATCACAACTTATTAAATTCAAGCTGCCCGCAATAAGCCGACCAGACTCAAGCTTATGAGGAATATGACTCAGAGAAATCGAAATGCAGAAGTTCGGTGGGGAACAATGGAAGGTTGAGATGATTACAGTTACTTCGTCCCGAGTAATCTATGCGCCTCCTTGCGTAAGTTGTCTACGCCCTTGATAGCTTCGTCCAGCACCCGCTCCGTTTCCTTGTCTACTCTGCTCAGCGTAATCGCCCTTTCTATCGCCTCCACTACCCTCCTTTGGTGTTCTATGGACCCCACCCCTAGCTCCACTACCTTACGCTTTTTCCCGTCGGCCTGGCGCTTAGGTGGCATCCCCAGAAATCTGCGTATCCATTCACTTGAACCCGCAGTTGCTCAACTACTGTTAATTGACCGTATAATTAGTGCAAATAAGGGTAGGAAGCGATTAGGAAAGTTCGATACCCTTTTTATTCGCGTTACGCTAAGTTGCTACTTGGTGCGCTGCCAGTGACTGGCAGTAGAGATGGGCGATGCTGGTAGACTTTGCAAGATGCTAGGGACAACGCTGAGAAGAGAAGACAGAGTGGTGGTGATAGCCTTATTTTTCTCGTGGTTGTAGTGGCAAGCCTCTTATATGCTTATACGTATAGCGGGTTTAGGAGGGCCGGAAAATGCAGAGCTTACAGTAATTGCAAATTGGACCACTCGTGCAGGGTGCCAAACGATCATTCTTCAAATATTATCAACTGGATCAGGGTTTGGACTCATGCCTTTTTTTATTGTTATCGCACTTGGCTAGGGCTGCGCACCGTCACCGTATGCAACGGTTGTACGGCCGTCGTTGACGGGTCCCGATACCGTACCGTTAGTGGCCAAAGGTATACCTCAGAGGGCCGTATGCCTTACGGGTTCAAGCCGTATTGAGCCGTAGGGTGACGGCCGTTAACGGCCGTCGACGGCATGTACGGTTTGTTGCGATAGTATTTGTCAGGTTCGACAATGTGATCCTGTTGGTTTGAAATTCACACGGCCACGAAGTACCCCATGGTTCACTTTTCATTGCGACTGCATATGATGTACCCGATATCTGCGCCCCGTGCGCTTTAAAACTAATTTCAGTCACCACTCCCCTTCATGCTCGTTAGCACTTGACCCTGCTAATGAGTTATATGGGATCCCATGATGGCTTGGTATTATTTCTCTTTCATTGGCATCGGTCATCTTCCTAGCCTCGTGTTGTATCTGATTAATATCTAGAACATTGCACTAATGACAGTCTGATGAAGCATGTTATCTTGGCACTATGTCAAGCCATCATGTTCGAAGATAAAAGGGAGATTGTGTAGCATCCAAAATATGTTAATCCTGATATAAATCATCACTAGGCTCGGCCGTTGCGGTCGAGCGAATCTTCTCTGGTGGCCGTGATACAATCTCGCTGCGTCGTGCGAGCCTGCAACCAGGGACGATCCGCACATTAATGATGGTCAAGCAGCGCCTGAGGCTCGCTCGTGTTACAATTGACAAAGTCCTTTAAATACTCACTTTACCATAGACCCTTTTTTCGATAGAGTGAAGAAATATAAAGTATGTACCGTACCAACCCATTACCGGCCGTATGAACCCCCGTCCCGTCCCGTCAATGAATTTGGTTTGCCTTTATGGTTACGGGTACACCCGCTAGCATACCGTATTTGACCCGTCAGCATATGGCCGTCACCCGATACGGTACGGTGCGCAGCCCTACACTTGGCTCGATGGATCGCAGATTTAGGTAACTCGAAAGTCATTCTAGGTGTCGGTCAGCTCGAGGTGTGTAACACCTGCTGCACTTGATGCATCGTACAGGTCAGAATGTTGGTGCAGTGTAGTGCTTGGTTGTAACCGTTTCTGGTGGCCCTATATAGTCAACAGGGCTCTGGCGGAGGGCATCAGATTGGAGCTAAAGTAGACATTCGTGTATCTGAAGAGAACAAAAGGGAACAAAAGGAACCCTTGTCTTACGAACATCCTCGAAACACTGGGCCTGCCCTGAGTGAAAGGGATCATAAAGACGCAAGTCAATATGATTGACTAGCACTAGGCTTAAAGCGAGTGCGAAATCACAGGAGGGTGTAATGGGAAACCATGTAACACCAAGGGTTTTTAGTGAGTATGCCCGACAGGGAGAACCTCACACTCTTGGGACCTAGTCCTAGAGGTTAGCTGGTAATCAGTTTTTGCCCTGACCGAAGGAAAAAACATCCTCGAAACACCCCCATATTCGTGATGTGCGTCGTCATCCCTGATACAGAACCCCACGAGGCAGCACGGGGCAATTTTTGAGCCCCCCAATCATTTGCCACCTGGTACCATGAGGTTGAGAGATTGAATTGTTCACCACTTCGAGAAAGGAACAACACCAACAACAACGAGAAAAAGAGGGAAATACCACGCTACCTGTACATAGCTCACCGCAGCAAGTTAAAATAATACAGAGAAATCCTATTATCCCAGCATCACCTCAATAATAGGTTCCCAATTCTACCCCTCACCATCGTTCTCACAAGTCTGTCACTGCGACCCCTCCGGCCCACTCACGTTTCTCTCATCGAGTGTGTATGGCAGCGAGCTCGGAAGCTCTGCCCCCCGAGTCTGCACGATCGTGACCTCATTGCGGCTCACCCTTTGATGCATCCCTTTTTCACAAACGGTCGTCTCTCGTTGATTCACATCCGAAGGCCAGGACCCCACTATCCCTACCATGCCTTGAAAATGTTCTACTCCGGTTTAGAGGACAAGATTGTGAACACACCCCTCTGAGCGAGTAACCCCGAGGTTTTCATGGACCTCGTCCTTCAGCCTACAATTGACTAATAGACGGGCCGCGGTAAGTTCTCAAGCCTTGGTTAATCACATCGTTAGTGCTTTTGCATCGAGAGGGGAGTTTACAGAGGCAGAAGCAAACAGAATCCGGGAACTACGAGGTCCTACATGTTCATGTTGAATCTATACACTCAACATTGAGCAGAGTCTCAAAGAGATCGAAATGCAGAAGTCCGATGAGGGACAATGGAAAGTTGATATGATTACGATTACACCGTATTCTCCTGTATTCTATGTGCCCGCTCGGATAACATCCTTCGTGGCCCTGAGTACAAAAAGATGCTGGCATAGCCAACGGTTCAGATGATCTCGGAGTGGCATTCTCGTTTAGTAGCTTTTCCTTCGTAGTTGGACTCTATCAAGGTACGTGTCAGCTGAGAGATAGATACTGTTTTCCGTTTCCCTGTCGCCGAAGGGTGTTGCCACCGTACCGGTACTACGAAGTTTAGGTATACACCTGCGGGGTACCCAGTCGGAAGCGCGACCACTTGCGTTGCTTGTGTTGACCAGCTTTATTCGCAACAGTCACAGGTCTGAATACTCGAAGATCAGATCAATGAGGATAGACTCGGAGGAATGCAGGCGCAAGTATTCCAAATAAATGGCAATAGTCCTGTGACGTGGGCAGTTCTTGTAGATATTGGATAAGATAGGGAACTGCAGAGTCGGTGTACGTAGGAGATAGACCTGCCAGTCCACGGTGGGTTGTGTTCAGAATCGATTGGTGATATATTGTGCATCGTGTGCGTGGAAGAACAAGTTAACAGTCGGCAAAGCTCGACGATCATGCATCCTAGCAGAAGCTCACCACTATTACGAAAGCACTTATTGCGCTTTCGGACCTCCTCCCTCAGCTGAGCATGAGGTCCACCCACCACCATCCCTGGCGCCGGTGAGGGTGCCCATATCCATGTGGTACTTGAGCCTGAAGTCATCGGTCTCATGCTAATGTTTGCGACCCTTTATGTTCTGCTGAAGGGTACATGCAATGGAGGATTAAGCGCAGGAGAGGGAGCACAGAACATTGCTGGCGGGGGAAGGAAGAAGAGGGGCTATGTGATGCACACAACGCACGGGGCGGAGTGATGGCGAGCGGCAAGGCTGGCTAGTTGATTTGTAGTCCTCCGTCTCTTGCATCTCCCGTACAACATCTGGTGTGGGGTGCAATATTGTACGCAGGAAAGTCGAGCGCAGCATGGATTTGGTCCGATGTCCGTCCAAACGGGTTTATGTACCAGACTGGGCCTATAGAACATTGCCGTCCGTTCTAGGCGACGACGAATCTACAGACATTTGGCGGTGTTCTGGTTCTCCAATTGGGAGGTAGGAAGCGTAAGTTGTGTTTGATCTTCTGGGCGCTGGGGAAGCCATGCTGAGCTTGCTCTAGAGTGCGCTCCGCGGGAATGCTGTTGACAAGAAATGTAGCGCTTGCACTGTGAGGATGCCGCGTGTATGGGGATCGAGGGGAGTGACCGAGTTGACCAGGAGACGTCAGGACCTTCTAAGACAAAAGCCAGGCACAAAGCCACTCATCACGCGACCTGGGGACATGCAACATTACCACGTGGTCGACGCGACCGCCTTGGCAGAAACCAAAGGAGAGGATCTGTTCCGTGGCAGTGCGCGGTGGGCGGGACCTGCGCAAAGGCTGGCCTCAAAACAGTACAGCTCACCCTCTCCCGAGCCGTTCTTCCCACTCGTCGATGAACAATTGCCGTCCCCCTGTCCTATAAGCGCTGCGTCGCCAGGCACACGCCCTTGTTGGTCTTTTGATTTCGCCCGTCGCGTGCCGCCTCGCAGATGGCGGGGGTTGGGAGTTTTCGGATCAATTGCTAGATAATGGCAAGCCTGCTCGACATTTCCTCACCTTATATAGAGTGCACCTATGTCCAGACGGCCAGACTACTTATCACTCGGGCTTGGCGCAATGGGGAAAACAGGTGAGGAGCAGCTCGGATCGCATAAGGAGGGATATCGCTAAAGTTCTTTTGTTCTATTCCCTGGAGAACGCTGATATCATCGCAACGCCCACCTCGAAGCTTCTTCGAGCCGCTGGACAAATTAACCAGATTCCAGGCGTTGTCCCACTCACAGAGTTCGCACTCAGCATTATTGAGGGCTGCTAGGGTGAGTGGCCGATTAACACAGTGGTGGCGCTGTCATCGTCTTTTTTGCTGACATTTTCCTTTCATTGTCGTCGTGCAGGCAGCGAAGAACAATAAGAACGATTTCATCGAAGTCACAGACTAGTGTTGTGTTCTCATCGCAGTGTTGACAGAGAGAGCTCTGTGCGCTAAGGAGGCGAGGTATCACCGGTCCTAATCCAGGACGCGCAAATGTTGCTCAAGTGAGGCCTAGACTTGATCTAGTAGCTTCCACACGGTCTCTTACTTGATTTTAAAAGTGTCCTAAAAGACATTAGCACGCGCATCAGTAAACATGCGAAGCGATCGTGATGGACACGGTTCTTTACAGCTGGGGTGGACGCAGATATCATCACGGGTTGTCGTCACCGGCTCACCAATGCCGCCCAACTATTATCAGTACGTTCTCATTTTCCATCTCACGTAACCTCCCCTCATCGAAATACTTACCTGCCGTCGCTTCGTTCAGATACAAGCGGATTTGGAGCTTTGTACACAGATACCAGAGATGAATCAACTCTTACTGGACGTCGTGAGGAAGGTCAATGTCCAAGCCCCAGCGAGTCAACAAGAACACCAGCGGCCCCAAGCACAACTGCCAAATAACTCAAGCTATCAGCTCATGGGACCAAACTATGGTAATGTTGGCCTGAACAAAGGTGTCATTGGGACCAACAACGGGAACATTGGGTCAAGCAGTGGTGTCGTTGGAGTCAACTATGAAAACGTAGGACCCAAAAATGGCTACCTGAGAGTTCAATCCCCTCTGCAACAACCTTATCTTCGGCAGTCGGCGAATGCGTCGCCGCCACCACCGCTGGTGCCAACCCTAAGCCCTCAGATATTCGACCCGCCTCAGGCACGATTAAAGAGACTGCGGCAACGCGCGGATCGACAACGTCAGAATGCACAATATCTGCAACAGCGAGCGGTGTGGGGATAGAAGAAAATTATCGCGACCGACTCTTCGCATACTTTAGTAAGCTGGACTGTAAATTGTATTTAAAAGTAGGGACTAATACTGCATTATGAATGATCAGGTATTCAGCGGCTGTAAGCCTGGCGAGAACTGCTCATGTAGCTTCCACTTGACCCCCGGCCTTATCAATGTACATGTCGAAGAAATCAGCAGACATCCAACCATGGCTTGCAATGACCCCCACAATGACATGACGCATACTCCGGGCCAGGGGGGAACTCATCCCTTCGATAGGTAAAGGCAATGCGGTTAGTGGGCGGCTACAACGCGCCTACGGGGACAACACTCGCCCGAAATAGCCTGGGACCAGACAACATGACGCACGCGGCAGTGATTGACCCTAAAGTCGCCGCACTCGCATTTGTAGTAGTATTATGCAGCCGTGTGTATGGGCCGTGGTACGACGGGCCACGGAATGATAGTGTGCTTATTGCCACCCCGTCAAAAACTGGCGCCAATGATAATTTGCATGCCACAGGGGACAAATAGGAGAAGAGGAACTGGAAGGCGGGAGCAAGTGTAGAGGTGAGGGACATGCAATCTGAGAGAAGAACCGAGCGGGGGGCCGGACTGGGTGATGGGACTGCCGTTGGCGGGGATATGTTGGCGATTTCAAGATAGGACACCCATCATAAACGAGCAACTCCCGCAGCCCAAACGGGTTTTCGGGCGGATACCAATGTCTAGATGTGGGGTATCCTCCCCCTCCGCGTTCCGAACTGGATAGGTTTGAGACTAGCGGGAACAATGGGTACGGACTACACCCACACGGAGGAACGACTCCAGTGAACCGAGTCGATGTCCCGATCATGACTGATGGTGGTAAACTCCCATGGTGGATGACCCCAGTGAGTATGCGGTCAGCGATAGAAAACGGATGCAGCCACCGGAAAAACCCCTGACGGTCTGGTTTGGTGCAGAGGGCTGGGCACATTCAGCTGGGCATCCCAGGCGGGCTCGACAGGATAGGGGTAGGTGGGCACGCCTGGTTGGGTGTTGTAGGTGCGCTGGCCGTGAGCAGAAGGGTTTTATTACGGAACCATCTTCGATCCGTATGACGAAAAGGATGGATAATGCTTCCTTGAGTTCCGGTTCTCAAATATGGTTGGAATGGAATGTATCGTCAGTGATCCCAGACTCGTCAGCCGGTAAATCACGGGAGTCCAGAGCAATGGGCAAGAGGGATGGAGTATTTGTGTAATAAGTCAACTGGGTAGGAGGTTGAGGGTACGGGATGCAAGGAGAACTTGAAGCTCGAGCTGTATGTATGCCACTCTCCACCCTGAGTTCACCAGCAAGCATCCGCACCCATCCTCCGATCCGTTCGGCGGTCGGACGCCAACTCCTTAAATGTGTTGCCCCAGCCCGTCACCAGATAACACAAGATGTTATGTGCAGTCCTTTGGTGACGATATTCGTGTACACTTGGGTCGCGGTCTCCCCTCGTCGTCCTGGTTCCCATGTTTCCAAGCTGACTAGGTTCAGGCGAGAGTCTCCAACAATGTGTATGCAGTGGTCGCACAGGATTTGACGACGAGTGAGGCGGTGGTAGCCTCTTGACGACGTTGTAACAGGATAAATCAAAAATGGCCACGACCTGACCATAACGAACTCACCACCTTCAATTCATCATCAAAACCATTAAGTGTTTGGGCGTCAACGTCCCCGGTCCGTTGACCAGCGCATTGTCAGGGAATTGCTTGACGACAATATCTGCATGCATTGGAGCGTAGCCCACGTCGATCTTCATGGCCTGGATGATTCTAGGTTGACCAAGTTCAAGCGAAGGTTGGTGATGATGATAGACGCCATGATCGCACCAGAGTTGCTGGTGACGGGGGCGATAAGGCCCTATTCGGCAGTTGGAGCAACCGTAGGAGTTTCAACAAGGCAGATGGACGAAAAGGTAAATATTAAACACGTATACTCGGAACAATGTTCGCTTACTCGAGATAGTCAGAGACCAGGGATAAGATGCTAGGGCAGAATACTCGTTGCGTGGGTTAAACAAGTGGTTCTAGGTCCTTGTGAGTGCCCATCGAGACGGCGTACTCGAGCACATGGCATCTTCATCTTGTTTGAAGGCGTGCGCTCGCATCCGACCACCCGGAGTGGGCAATCGGTGGAGAAGTTGCGTGCGTGCGTAGGATACCAGCTCCTGGGAAACTCTATAACTGGAACTGTGAGCCATTGACTCCTGTTGCTGGAGGGGGGTGGTCTTGTTATGGGAGCGTGCAACACAACCTCGATAACGTGGGGAGAGAAAATTACCGCATGTGCCTCCCTTGGACTTCTCTACCCTCAGGAGATGGCTGAGATTAAACCCGGTGTTGGACTGGATGTCCATAGATGGATCACATGAAGTACGGGCTTGGTTGGCGATTTGAGAGAAAGGTTGGGATTGTGATGACTGCTGCTAGGACAGCTAGCTCGAGGATGACCCATCAGAAGCGGAGAATTATTGTGTCCTTTGGCACTCCACAAAGAGCAATGGACGACTTCTGCACTGAACATCTGCAGTGCATCGGTTTCTTGACAAGAAGAAGAGTTGAATGAGGCGTTAGGATAGGACGAGTCTCCTACCTAGACATAAATTGTCTACAGACACTTCCATAGCCTCACATAATCATTCCTGGATAATGATATCAAGGTGACAGTTTAACATTTAGCGCCCGTCTGTTGTTTGACATTGCCACTCACCCACTGATTACTTTGATTCAACTCGCTGCTGATTTTATTTTCAATTTCTGTCTTGGTTCTTGTACTTGTGGGCATTGGTATGTCCAAAGGGGCTGTTGTTACCGGGAAATTGCTGAATGTAGGCCCAGCTGGACTGTGATCCTGCTGTATTACATATTCCAGCTCAAGAATGGCTACTTTGCAATCGGACCCACGATCCCCTACATCTACAAATGGAACTATCTTCCTAGCTCAAATGTCCTCCAAACAAAGTTCATGAACGACTTTGGCATCGTCAGTGTCACCGGTACGCGTGTCGCGCGCTGGAGCTGGTTTTAGGTACCTAATTCCCTCTTCACGTTCATCCCTCGACCGCGTCAAGCTAGCGCCACAGGCTCGACCACCCAAGTCCCCCTCCTCCCATGGCTTATCCAGCGTATCAAATATTCGGGCCTCTCATCATCAGCGTGGAATGCGTACATGTTCCCAATTACGCCCGTAACCCTCATGCCACCGGCACCGTGGAAGGCGATACTATCCCATGACTACTCATTACTCAGGCTCGTCGCAGTGGGGAATATAGGTGAGGACGCCCGCTAAAGTTCCTTTGTTTTACCCCCTAGAGAAAGTTGATATCGTCGCAAGGCCCACCTTGAAGCTTCTCTGAGCCGCTGGACAAATCAGCTAGATTCCAGGTGTTGTTCCTACTCGCAAAGCTTGCAACGAGCATTCTAGGGTGAGTGGTGGTTAGGATAACGGTGATACCGTCATCGTCTTTTGCTGACATTTCCTCTGGTTGTCCTCCTGCAGGCAAAAAAGAACAAGAACGATATTCATACGAATCGCAAACTAATGCTGTGTTTTCACTGGGGCTTTGGCCGAGAGTGCTATGGGCGCCAAATATGGTAAGGTACCACTGGGGCTAAACCAGGACGCACAAATGCTGTTCGAGTAAGGGCCAGACTTGATTTTAGCTTCCATACAGTCTCTAATTCGATTTGTTAAGTGTCCTGAAAGATATTGACAACCACATCAGCAAGCATGCGAGGCGATCATGGTATAAACGGATCTTCACGGCCTGGGTGGACGCGGATGTTGTTGCGGGTTGTCGTCACCAATGCTGCACAACTATTATCAAGTATGTTAATTCCCATCCCGCGTGCCCTTATCAAATAACTTATCGGCCGTCGCTTTACTCGGATACAAGCGGATTTGGAGCTTCGCACACAGATACCAGAGATGTATCAACTCTTGTTGGACGTCTTGAAGAAGGTCAATACCCAAACCCTGGCTAGTGTACCTCGATGTTAGAACAGGCGCCCACACCTGCCCCGTCACATCAGGAGCTACCTGCACAGAAATGTTGTTGCCGCTAGATCGTTTGTTTTGTGGGAAGAAGAAACCCAGGCTCGTTGTAAACAGTGAGCGCAGTTCAATTATCTGTCTGGCAACATTAACGAATTCAAATGCAATAGAGATGCACCAACTCCTAGGATGTGTTGACCCAGTGTGTTATCGGACCACAGGAGACATCGCGTGCAGTTCCTTGGTGACGATACTCGTATCCGCTTGGGCCGCGAGACTACAGCTAGGAAAATCCCGAAACGATTGTAAGGGCTGCCAACAAGACGGACGGAAGTGAGGGTTAGTATCAAAACACCTGCACTCGGGATAATAGGCACTTGCCTTATATAGGCGGAGACTGTAGCAAAGGAAGTACCAGACGTACTCGCTGCGTGGGCAACAGGTGGCTTCGGTGCGTGGACTCAAATTCGTAGCTTCTTCATCCTGACGCCGCCGGTTTTATCATGTTGAAGGCGAAATCCCAAGATGCGTTCCCACATTCGACGACTTGTGGCGGATGATTGATGAGGGAGAAACATCGGAGTTCGGGTGGCCTTCGTTCCGAGCATCAATATCCTTTGTCCTTCTGGATATCGACTCCTGAGAGGATCCACCGACTTTCTCTTCACCTGACTCTGCAACCCAACTGGCTTCATCATCGGCGTGGATCAATTTGATCTATTGACTGCCGTCGCTGGACAGAACCAGTATGAGAACATACGAACGGGTCACATTAGGTCGAAGGTATGTCTCTCGACCATGAGCTGTGTTGGAAATTAATACCCGGATAGAAGATACCTCATCCACCCCTGGGCTGCTTGGTTGGATCATGGCAGACATCCGAACCGCTACGCGCTTTGGAGAGAGCAAGTGAAATGGAGACATCGGAACATAGGATGGGGGCCACCACTCACCACCGATTGGCCGCGACAATTCGTACCACACTTCCGTCTACATTCACCGGCTCAATATAACCTTGGACTTGTAGCACTTTGTGTCATGGTTGAGCAGCACAACGGTCGCGTCAAAGTGAACGTTTGAACCCCTGACCAGAACCTTACCCAGGCGCTTACCACGCCTATTCCACGCGCTCATTTCAACGATGCCCCTGCCCTGAGCATCCGAAAAGTTGGGCCAGAGGCGTCGCGCCGCCCGGCCTTGTGAGCCATTTTACAGGCAGAAGATGCTAGGCCAATACTCACTTGTGACAGATGCGGTCCTCTTCCCTTGATCCGCAAACATCTATTATCAGGCTCCCTACTAGGCACCAAGCTCCAGCTTGCGAGATCAGGAAGGCACTGGGAAACAACGACCCGCTTTCCCGGCTCTCGCTCGCAATCTCGTTCATCTTTATCGCTGTTGACTGGATTGATTCTCTCAGACCTACACAACCTAGCATGGCTAACCGCAACCACATATATCCAGAGACGACGCCTACACAATCTCCCTCAAACATTTCGTGTGAGTATGACGTAGCCAAGGCAATTATTTGATGCTAGCCCTCTTGGGCGCCCGGACCGTTAGGAAACTGCAATTTGCTATACCGCTAGCTATGGTCTCGTTGCTCGCATATGGTGATTTGATCACGGCGTGTAGCATCGTCGGCAAGGTGGAATCTGGAGCTAGAGTGGGTGGAAGGATTGGAGCGTGACTGGGTGCACCAGCAGATGCGGGATTGGATACAGCAGCTGTGGTATTGGCTTCGCTATATCTGTGCTCTGCAACCTGGTATTTAGCTAGGTTCGAGCATGTACCTTCCAGCTTGTACCCCAATTGCGACTTAGGGATAGCTGACTAAATTTAGATCTACCCTTTCCTCAATGCTGTAGAGCGCGCACGTCACACAGCCACACCAATCACTGGTTCCACGTCAAAGCGAGTCAACGCAACGTTCTTTCTTACCCCCATCTCCCGCTAGGTGGATTGTGTTTTCTGACCTGTCGTGGGTATCGCGTTTTCATTCCTAGATCTGCTCTCTCCCCAACTAATCCTCTTGTCTAATTCATCCTAGGGCTGCCTAAACTTTGGACATAACGAAAAGAATGGTTCCCGCTATCTCTGAAGGAGATCAGAACGATGCAGGCCCTCAGGCCGCCAGTGCAAAGACATTTGCCATCACTGGCAATACCCTCTACAATCAATTCAAGGAAACAAGGCTACTTAACGACCTGGAGGAGGCAATCACGAATCAACAGCAGGCAGTGTCAATGGCTCTGGATGGCCAACCAGACAAACCAGAGTACCTCGGAAGCCTCGGGGATTACTTCCGGTCTCGGTTTAAACATACAGGGACACAGAGTGACCTTGAAGAGGCAATTAAGTGTCAACGCCAGGCGCTCTCGCTCATCCCAGACGGCCATCGAGACAGGCCAATGTTCCTCAACAATCTTGGGATTTCCCTCAAGGATTGGTTTGGGTACTCAAGGATATTAGATGACCTCAAGGAGGCAATCAAGTACCAACAGCAGGCAGTGTTGCTCATCCCAGATGGTCATGCTGTCAAACCAAGTTGGCTCAATAACCTTGGACTTTCCTTTGAGAGTCAATTTGGACATACAAGGATGCTAAGTGATCTGGAGGAAGCAATCAAGTATCAACAGCAGGCAGTATCACTTACCTCAGATAGTCATGCTAACAAACCAAGATTTCTTAATGACCTTGGAATTTCCTTGGAGAGTCAATTTGGGTATACAGGAATACTGAGCAATCTAGAGGATGGTATCAAGTATAAATAGCAGGCAGTATCATTTACCTCAGATAGTCATGCTAACAAACCAAGATGGCTCAACAATCTTGGAATCTCCTTGGAAAGTCAATTTGGGTATACAGGAATGCTGAGTGACCTGGAGGAGGCAATCAAGTACCACCAGCAGGCAGTGTCACTCATCCCAGATGGTCATGCTGACAAACCAATATATCTCAATAGCCTTGGAACTTCCTTTCAGAGTCTATTTGGGCATACAGGGATATTGAGTGACCTGGAGGAGGCTATCAAATATCAACAGCAGGCAGTGTCACTTATCCCAGATGGTCATGCTGATAAGCCAGGATCTCTTAGCAACCTTGGAATTTCCTTTCAGAATCAATTTGGGCATACAGGAACATTGGGTGACTTGGAGAAAGCTATCAAGTATCAACAACAAGCAGTATCACTTACCCCAGATAGTCATGCTGACAAGCCAGGACAACTCACCAACCTGGGTAATTCCTTTGCAAGTTGATTTGGGTACACAGAAACACTGAGTGACCTAGAGGAGGCTATCAAGTGTCAAATACAAGCAGTGTCACTCACCCCAGATGGCCATGCCAACAAACCAAGATGACTCAGCAACCTTGGTAGTTCCTTTCAGAGTCGATTTGAATATACAGAAACACTGAATGACCTGGAGGAGGCAATCAAGTATCAACAGCAGGGAGTGTCACTCACCCCAGATGGCTATGCTGACAAACCTGGATTTTTCCACAACCTTGGTAACTCCTTTAGGACTCAATTCAGGTATACAGGGACACTCAATGACCTGGAGGAGGCCCTCAGGTATCAACAACAGGCAGTGTCACTCACTCCAGATGGTCATGCCAACAAACCAGGGAGGTTTAACAACCTCGGGAGTTCCTTTCGGAGTCTATTCGAGCATACAGGGACACTGAGTGACCTGGAGGAAGCAATCAAGTATCAACAGCAGGCAGTGTCACTCACTCCAGATGGCCATACTGATAAACTCGGACAGCTCAACAACCTTGGGATCTCCTTTCAGGTTCAGTTTGAACATACTGGGTCACAGAATGACTTGAGCAATGCAATTTCACATTTCCAATCAGCTGCAACTTCCAACATTGGCTCACCTTCACTCCAATCCATTGCATCCCAGCATTGGGCTCGCTCAGAAGCCAAACGGGATCCCATTTCTGCATTGCAGGCATACTATCAAGCCATCAGTCTCCTTCCCCAGGTTGCTTGGATTGGAGACCCTATCACTACCCGCCATTCTCGACTCAGTGGGTACGGGTCACACGGTGATATTCCACGAGAGGCCACTGCGCATGCCCTTGACGTTGGCAAACCAGATCTTGCACTTGAGTGGCTTGAACAAGGACATTCAGCCGTCTGGAATCAGCTACTCAACCTTCGAACTCCAGTCCATGACCTTCGTCAGGCCCACCCTGACATCTGTGCTGAGTTTACGCAAATCTCGAATGAGCTTCAGAGCGCAACTACTCGAGGGCATGCCACCATCTTATCTGACAATGTTGATATCTCACTTGAGCACTCAGAGCGAGTAACTCAGCAGCACCATCGCCTCGCAGAAAAGTGGGATTTACTTGTTAAGAGGATCCGATCACTTCCAGACTTTGGAGACTTCCTTCTCCCAAAAGAAATATCCGTGTTGAAGAATGCTGCCAGCTCAGGTCCTGTCATTGTCATCAACATCCATGAGCACCGTTGTGATGCGTTAATACTCAATCAAGGCAGAGACCAAGTGCTCCATATCCCGTTGGATAGGCTTCACTATAAGGATGTGGAAAGTATGCAGAGATCACTGAAACATTATCTCGCAAACCCTCATCGGCTTCAAAGATACACAGACCGTAGTGGTGCACCACTCCCGATGAGTAGCACACACATGGTGGTGATTCTCGAGAAGCTGTGCTCAAACGTTGTATATCCTATTCTTCGAGGCTTGGGCTTGATAGTGAAGGTTATTCCTTCCCATTAGAACCAGTACACTCACTAACATCAGTTACAGATAGGTGGATCTGACTCCCTGAACCTTCCTCGCGTTTGGTGGTGTCCAACAGGCCCACTCACTTTCCTCCCACTCCATGCTGCCTGTCGCAGAATCGGAGACAAAATCGAAGGCACATTTACCCATGTCATCTCGTCATACACTCCGACGGTCAATGCCTTGCTCGAGGCAAGAGCAATAAAACCACAATCATTCAACCAACTCGTCGGTATCGCCATGACCAACACCCCAGGCCAAAACAAGCTTCCAGGTGCTGATGCAGAAATGGCCAAGATAGCGACGCTTTTCTCCAATCATACTAGGTGGGGATTTGAAGTACTTCGAAATGAGCAGGCAACGGGAGAGCGGGTGCGCGACTGCATGTCGAATGGCAGCTGGATTCATCTCGCATGCCATGCAGTCCAAGATAAGCGAGAGCCTGCACAGAGTGGATTCTGCTTCCACGACCGGCGTTTGTCAATCATGGATATCATTTCCAAGCCATTTGCCAATGCCGACTTTGCATTCCTGTCAGCTTGCCAAACGGCGACTGGAGATGAAAAAGTATCAGGCGAAGCAGTGCATATTACCGGTGCTATGTTGGGAGTGGGTTACCGAAGTATCATTGGAACGATGTGGTCGATACCCGATGAGTCGGCTCCAATCATTGCTGAAGCAGTTTATGAGAAGCTTCTTTCTGAAGCAGAGCCCAACAGTGAGCAAGCAGCACGAGCGCTGCATGAAGCCGTGAACGAATTGCGAAAGTTGAGTCATGATTTGTTTTATTCCTGGGTACCTTTTGTACACTACGGTGTGTGATGTAGATACTTGAACGACAGTACTACTAGCCTTTCTGCAATATGAGTATCTCCTCCTTGTATATCTTTGATACGTACTACAAAGAAATTCATGTACAACAGTCCTACTCTACCGCCGTTATCGCTGCTTATCCACCGTTTGTTCCAAGTATTTTCACAAAGCAGAACATTCCTGATATACCACCGGATGAACCTATAAAGCTTAAACGGACAGCATATATCAAGGTGCCTGTCTGCTACCGGATAGAACGATGGAAGATATCATAGCCTTGGATACAAAAAGACTAACGATTCCGATGAGCTCGGGGAGACATACTCATTTAGTCCCTTTTCCCTCGCAATTGGACTCTAAGAAGGTCCGCGTTCGCTGAGAGACAGACACTGTTCCATTCCCTTATCTCCGAGGGACACTGCCGCCTCATTGGTACTACAAAGTTCAAGTATGCATCAGCGTAGCACCCGACTAGAACCGCAGCCACTTACGTTGTTCGTGTTGGCCAGGTTTATTTGCAATATTCACAGGTCTGGATGTTTGAAGATGAAATCAATAAGGATTGACTTGGAGAAATGGAGGCGCCCGTATTCCAAATAGGCGGCAATCGACCTGTGACGCGGTCAGTTCTGACAGATATTGGATTAGATAAGGTGGGTGTATGTAGGAAGTCGAAATGCCAGTCCAGGATGGGTTGAGTTCGGAGTCGATTGGTGATATATTTTATATGGTGTGCATAGAAGAACAAGCTAACAGTCGGTAAAGTTCGAAAATCATACATCCGAGCAGAAGCTCACCACTACCACGAAGGCACAACAAGCGCCTTCTGCTCTCCCTCAGCCCAACATGAAGTCCACCCACCACCGTCCCTGGTGCCGCAGTACGTGGCCGCGCCTACGTGGTAATTGAGCTCGAGGTCATCACGCTCATGCTAGTGTTTTCGACCACGTATGCGATGGCTGTTGATGTTCCACCGGAAGGTATAAGCAATGGGGCGATAGGTGTAGGAGGGGGAACACGGAACATTGCCGGGGGGAAGCAAGAAGAGGGGGTGCGTGACGTGCACGACGCACAAGGTAAGGTGATAACGAGTGGCAGAGCTGGCTAGTTGATTAGTCTCTCTTCAACTCGTTGCATAATCTTGCTTCTCCCCTGCAAAATGGGGTGTCGTACAACATCGGCTGTTGATCGCTGTGGGGTGCAATGTTGTACGCAGGAAAGTCGAGCGCAGCACGAAAATGAGAATGTTGGATACTGGCCATTTGTGCGAATGTTTCGGCATTGTACCACAGTTCGTGATCCTATGTAGGGTGTCGTAAGTAGAGGTTTGGGTTAAGGCGGTACCACGGACTCTTATGAATACCCTCCTTATTGATCCAGTATTCGAGAATGGGTTGCTAGCGACGCAATCCTTGACCTGCCAACCATGAGGGTTCGGAACAAACGAGAGGGGAGGTATTCTTGTGACAATGTTAAGTCGGTGGGAGGTCGGTGTTGTGGAGGGCAAAGGCGACTAGAGCTGGGCGTACAAGTGGCCGGCGGGGCCATGGGTGGAGCGGACAGCATTTCGGCAGTAGTTTAGTTAGTGGAGGAAGGAGGGACAGTGGGATGAGCGACAAACATAGCGTGCAGGCGGAGGATGAATGGAAGCGCAGGGGGAGAAACGAGTGCTCAGTAAAACCTGAGAATAGGCGCGTAGATACAGAAGCTCACCAACAATACCCAAACCAATCCAGTTCTCGTGCTTCTCCTACTGTTCACCCTCGACTTATCGTCAAGCGTGTCCGTCACCATTCCTGATACCAGCGATGTCACGTCCCATTGATTGCTTGGGCGTCAACATATTGAGTGTGTCGATCAGTGCATTGTCAGAATCATGTGCAGTTGCCCAAAGGCAATATTTGCATGCAGCGGTCCACGATCCACCTTAATCTTCATGGCTTGCATAATTCTCGGTTGACAAAGCCCAAGCGAAGATCGGCGATGATGATACATGCAATGATTGCACTCAAGTTGGTGACGACAGAGGTGACAAGGTCATAGTTGGTAGTCCGAACAATTGCAGAGGCCTCAACAAGGCAGGCAGACGAAAAGGTAAGTATTAAACACATTTACTCAGAACGACGGTCACTTACCCGAGATGGTCAGAGACTAAGGATAAGATACTAAAGCAAGTCCCAGAGTACTCGCTACGCAGGCTAAACGAGTGGTCAGAGGTTCGTGTAAGTGCCCACCGAGACGGTGTCTCACGTCTTCATCTTGTTTGAAGGCATGCGCTCGCATTCGACGACCTGGAGCGGCGATCAATAGAAAAACTGCCTGCGTGGGCTGGACATCAGCTCCTGAGAAAGCCGACCAGCCGCATTCCCCTTGACCCAGCCCTGTAAGCCGACCATCTGCATCTGCCACTGTGATTCATTGACCCCCGTTGCTGAAAAAGGTCTCATTGTGAGAACGTGCAACACAACCCCGATGACGCAGGGAGGGAGAACTACCATCTGTCTTCCCTACCCTCAGGAAATGGCTGAGGTTAAGGCTGGTGTTGTTGGACCGGTTGCCCACGGATGGATCACACGAGATGCAAGGTTGGTTGACGATTAGAGAGGAAGGTGGGGATTGTGATGAACTGCCGTTAGGGCAGCTAGCTCGAGGACGGCCCGTCAGAAGCGGAGCATCGTTGTGGGTGCCTCTTCAGCCCTCCACGGAGAAGAGTGGGTGACTTCCGCAATGAACATCTATAGTATATACCAAGTTGAATGAATCGTTAGGATAGTACGAAGTCCCACACTCACCGTTGACTTGCAGTGCATACCAGACGATGCAATCACTGAACAGCTTTGTTGGCGGAAACAGACCTCAATTTCCTTACATAATCATCCACCAGTCACAGTTTATTTGATTCAACTCTATGCTCATTCTATGCTCAATCTTTTGCTTGGTTCTGGTCGTTTTATTCTTCCCAGTTCTTGGTGACCGGGCCCGCCGGTATGTCACGGGGGGGGGGGGGGGGGCTGTTGTTGGTAGTTACCAGGAAATTGCTGGATGTAGATGTAGTTGGACTGGATCACATTTTCCAGCTGCCAAAGAAACCGCCAGCCTAAAATGTGGCCGTACATCAGAGAACACCTCCGACCAATCACCCTAGTAACACATTCTGAGTGTCGCATTCAACCAAGCACAGAAGTCATTTGGTTATCCCACGGGTTAAAGAGTGAGGCAGAATTCCAGTTATGTTGTCATCTGAAAGATTATCTGGGGTATACGATCGAGGAATGGGTTGAGATGAGAGAGAAGGAAGATGCTGGTGTTTGTGGCCAAGATTGAGGATCATTGATCATGGGTCAATATGAACGATGATGTGGGGGTAATTTTACGGAAGGGGAAAGAGAATCCGAGGGCGTCAACTCTATTCTAAGTCTTCTCGAAGCTGGTGCCAGTGCACATTGATTCATGATCCGGGAAGACAATGGGATATACCATATTTCCGCTCGTCTAGAGTATATTGAGTTTCGAGGGAGGTACAGGAGGTTGGTCGGTCCTAAAATATACAAAATAAATTGTTCCGCAAGTGGGAAGTAAGTCGACACTGTGAGTTCATTTGGTCTGATGTCTGTCCAAACGGGTTTATGTATCAGACTGGGCCTATAGAACATTCCCGTCTGTTCTAAGCGACGACGAAGAGTTGTACCGTAATCGGCCAAATCTACAGACATCGGCGGGGTTCAGGTTCTGCAAGCTAGTCCATTGGGAGGTGGGAAGGTGGCTGGATTTCACGTAAGTCACGTTTTCATTTTGCTCTTGGCGAGTTTGATCTACTGGGCGCTGAGGACGCCATGCCGGCGCTCAGAGTGCGCTCCGCGGCGGGAATACTGTTGACAAGAGATACACATTATGGTAGCGCTTACACAGTGACGATGCCGCGTGTATTGCAGGAATATGAGCACCAAGCTAAAAGGCGATAGAAGGCTAGATAATCGATGGATTGTGGCTTGGGGATCGAGGCCCTGGGAGTGATCACCAAGGTCGATGACGAGTGGCCGGGTAGACCGGGAATGGTTACATAAGCGAGGTAGTGTGCGCACATTAGGATAGAGGACCAAGGGTTGGGCAGAGCCGGGTTGCGATGCGGATAGTTCGAGGACTTGATAGGAGATTACATCGATTCCAATCACTTCTTCTCTGCCTCAACTACCACCACCGACGCACAATCATGAGCTACTACCAGCCAGGCCAAGACAGAGGTTACCTGCCCATTGCAGATCATGGCCTGTGAGTACTGTACATTGCTAATGACGTCAGGAACACCCTCTAATATCCCTCTCAGCATTGGCAACCTCAGGACTGCTGCTCTCGTCAGTCTCGATGGCTCCAGTAAGGCCATATCCTAGCTCCAGTTACATCGCCTATTGACCTTGCTAGTCGAGAGCTACTGCGTCCCCAACTTCGATTCACCATCCGTGTTCGCCCGTATCCTCGACAAGGACAAGGGTGGCCACTTTTCAATCCGACCCACGATCCCCTACACCTCCAAACAGAACTATCTTCCTAGCTCAAATGTCCTTCAAACAAAGTTCATGAACGACTCCGGCGTTGTCAGTGTCACTGGTACGCGTGTCGTGTGCTCTAGTTGGCCCCAGGTATCTAACGCCCTCTTCGTAGACTTCCTTCCCCGACCGCGTCAGGCCAGCGCCACAGGCTCGACTACACAAAAGCCCCTCCTTCCATGGCTGATCCGGCGTGTCGAATGTATCCGGGGCTCTTTGATCATGAATATGGAGTGCGCGCCTGCCTTCAATTACGCCCGTAACCCGCATACCACCAGCATCGTGGAAGACGATAGCATCCCTTCTACCAATAAGCAAAAGAAAGCCCTCTTCCAATCCACAGATTTGGTCCTCGACCTGCGCTACGTCCCGGAGGGAACGACCGACGACGTTATCCCTCCTGTCGTGCACCTCACGAGTCTCGATTTATCCGCCAAGGGGCACAAGGGCCTTGCAGTCCAAGCTTTTCTCCAACTTGCAGAGGGACAAGCTGTTACGTTCATCCTTCGTGCCCCACCTGGTGTCAACACGCACCCCCAGCTGTCAGCTCCTCAAAAGAGCACCATCACTCGGCAACAAGTTGTCCAGGAGTTGGGACTTACCGTTATGCCACAGACCAGCGTAATCCAAGCGCCCTGGAGCGCCTGGAGGATCTGGCGACATCCAGCTGAGGAGGGCCGAGGCGGAGATCGCGGCTGAGAGGAACACTCACCTCGTTCCTGCATCGTCAAAGGGAAGGACCCTTAGATGATCCTTATCTCACCAAGGTATGCTCCTCGCGTTCTTTTCTGCATAGTGTGGGGTTAATTATATGTTAGGAACTCATTCACTCATTGCTCCATGTAAGCTTCCCGCTTCATTCTTGTGGTATGGTACAGGCTCATACAGGGGCTATTAAGACTACAAACCGGTACTGGTACGATTGGATCCGTCAATCCACCTACACAGGCTCCTGGAAGGAAGCAGTGCTGCGCAGCGCCCTCGCGCTCAAACTCCTTATTTACGAGCCTACAGGTACGCGTCCTCTTACCCCGGGCCGCATTTACTGCACACTTTGCCGATCCATTTTTAACCTTTAGGGGCTGCTATCGCTAGTCCGACTTTCAGCTTGCCCGAGTATATCGGTGGAACCAGGAATTGGTATGTAGCCATTGTCTGCCTTGATATCCTGGTCGATCTGACTGTGTGTGAAGGGATTATCGATACTCATGGATCCGTGACTCGTCGTTCACGCTCTATGCTTTGATTAGGCTAGGGTTCACTGAAGAGGCGAATGGTATCCCTTCACTGCTCCGGAAGCGCGACCTGGCTGAATAAAATCAATTCTTAGCTTATATGGAGTTCATTTTCGAACGTCTAAGAGATAAGAACCCAGATGGCAGTTTACAGATCATGTATACCATCCATGGTGCGCTTTTTATCGACTAATCTCCCCCCCCTTCCCTCCTCTTCCAAACTCACTCGTTGGTGGCGAAAAATAGGTGGAAAGGAAATTCCCGAAATTGAATTAACTCACCTCGATGGACATAAGGGTTCGAGGCCTGTTCGCGTCGGTAATGGGGCTGCAGATCACGTTCAACTGGTGAGGCGATTCCCGAATTCCCGAGCTGGTAATCGGTGCTGATAACGGTCGAAGGACATTTATGGTGAACTGTAAGAATAGTAGTTGCGATTGCACCACTCCACTTAAAACTAATGGATTTTACTAGGCTCGATTGTATCTACCTTGGCCAGAAGGTGTGTTGTCTTCCTCTCCTCTTTTGCTACGGGTTCTCATGTAATTTCCAGTTCGGAAAACCTCTTGTACGTTAGTTCTTTGCCTTTGATGTGCTCCCGCGTTCATATGTGTCCTCGTGTTAAGAGTTATGACGATTGGTAAAGCCTTTGTGGACATGTGCAGTTGACGTCATTGACCAAAACCATTTATTGTAGGGTTTCGGTCCGAGAACTGTAAGCACCTTCCTAATTGAATGTTTCGTAAACCACCGCGAGCTGGGCGTGCCTTCTAGGGTTGATTGTATGTCGTCTGGATCTTCCTTTCGTGAATGTTACCTGATGGATTTTAGTCGTCGTCGAACATTACAAGGACCCTGATTTGTGAGTTATACACCTCGATGTCCATCACAAACTCAACTAACACCCTTATCAGGTCCATCTGGTTTGTCCTATCTTATCTCGCTCCTCAGTATCTGTCTTAATGATGGTGCAGGGAAGTGCGAAACCGTGAACGAAACTTTACGGTAGGTTTTCACCTACCGCCCATGGTAACTGCTGTCCTGACAAGTTCCTCTTAGTACTCGAAGGTAACGAACGCAAGCGCAGGTAGTCCACGCTATCTCCCTCATGAGCGCCTATCCTTCTAGATCATGCTCTGGGTGGCCATTGACCGAGGTCATTCCCTACCTTCTCCTTGCCCCTTCCCATGCACTTACCCACTACCTATCGGTCTCTGGCTACCGGAAACAGGTCTCCGTCTGGCTGATAAGCGATCTCTGCCATGCCCGAATCGATTCAAGTGGCTTGCGGCGAGGGATGAGCTGTATGAAGACATTATGCACAAGGCATGGAACAAGGAGGGCAAGTTCTTTGGGCAGAGTTATGAAGAGACGCATGTGGTCGATTCGGCGGTGTTGATTATGCCGTTGGTGTTCTTCATGCAGGCTGTGAGACCCTCTCTCTCTCCACGTGTCTTGTGGTGGTGCTGTTTGACTGACGTTTGCGATAGTCTGATCCGAGGTTTGTGTCGACTTTGAGGCAGATTTTGAAGACGCCGGATAGGGGTGGGTTGACTTCGAATGTGCGTTGTTAGGACTCTCGGGTATAGGCTACTCGTGTTGACACTATGTGGATAGAACCTGGTATACCGGTATGATACACGCAAGTCTGATGATGGCGTCGGTGGGGAGGAGGGCACTTTCTGTCTCTGTACGCTTTGGTATGTTTAGACGGACTCTCTTTAAAAGCTCGGAGGACTGATCTCGGGTGTTCAGGTGTGTCGAGGCACTTACTCGAGCTGGTCAGACGGATCCGTACGTTCTTGCCGAGAGCTATTTCGATGTTCGAGGTATGGGCGCTTGATTCTGGCTAGCGCTTGATTTTGTTTCATGACGGTCCTTAGGACTTTTTACTCTATCTCAATCACGTTGGTTTGTGCAGTGAGGAGATATCGGATTCTGGAGAATCGTATGTTGTTTTTTATTGACTCCTGTGTTGGGGCTGACTGTGACTTGGGGTGGTGTAGACTGGGAAATGCTGTTCAAGGATTTACGTAGGTCTCTGCTAGGTCCGTTTTGATGTACTAGCTAACCCCTCTTTGTATAGTCATGTTACACTTATCTCAGCGGCCTATAATCTCTCGAGGACCTTAGACAAGGGGAGTATCTGAACCAAGTAATATGGGGGTGCTGTGTTGTAGGATATAAAATAGTTTGTTGCAGTGATTACTGATAGATATGGTAATCAATAGTTTTACAATTTACTTTTTTAGAATCTCCTCAAGGACCTTGAACAAGGGGAATATCCGAGCCGGGTAATGAGGGAATACTATGTTGCAAAATATAAAATAGTTGTTGCAGTGGTTGCTGATAGATATGCTATCCCTGACCAGCAGTCTGGTCACCCCCCGAATAGTACTCAATCCCAAAATATATTATAACCAAGAAATCAATTAGCCAGAGTTTCAATGGATTTTGCGCAATCATTTACTACTGGCCATCAAAGACTGCTATCACTTTAGCAGCAAATGAGGAGTTTCTCAGCATCACAACGCATCATGGATTTAATAAAAAAAATTATGATGGATCACAGCAAAAGTGAGGTTTCGCAGATATAGTTTTACAAGTTACATTCCCTAAAACGTGGGTTTCATTCCGGTACCACTCGAGGCTTTTCGCTACCCAAGTATGCCATCTGAACTTTCCTCGACCCGAGATTTGCTATGCGCACTTGTTGCGGATCGTCAGGTACCACATCCAAGTTGTTATCACTCCAAATAACGTCCCAATCTCTTTCTGGGTCAACTACCGAGAAGAATAAGCTTTTGACGGGTAACGAGACGGATACCGTGAGCAAGGCCGAGCCATCGGCGTCTGTGTTCCGCTCGAGGACTGACGTTCAAGCCGGGATCGGGGAATTGAATAAACTTGAATGGTTGTGGCCAATCGACGTAGCGCGCTAGGACGGCGCCGTCTTCAGGGCTTGATCAATCTCGCGCAGACGACGACAGTGTAACTGGTCGTTGTCGTCGTCGCGGTGCCGGTGGAGGGGGAGTCATCACAGGAAGGTGGTTCGGGACAGCGGAAACTACGGAAGCTGCGGCTCGTGTTGGGATCGAGGTGTTCGTTGGAAGTGAGGGCGTGAGAGCGCAGTGGGTCCCAGTGCTGCTGTGAGGGGGACTCGGAGGCAACCAAGATTGGTGGGGGCATTCTTGGACGGAGATCGTGGAAGGTAATGGAGAGGGTGGCGGAGATAGGTTTGAGGAGGGTGGAGACGCCGTAAACAGTGAGGAGTGCGTGGGTGGATTGGGTTGCGCCGAATTCGTAAAACTGTCCGGGTTAGGAAGGAGTTAGCGTTGGTGGAGTATCGGAAGGAAGGTGACTTGCCTGCTCTGGTCTGTCGTTGGATCTGTTCTTGACTACCTGTGGGCGTGGCGGGGTGAGGTGAAGCAGGATTTGGAGACGGAGTGGAATTTGCTGACTACCTTGCGGGTGATGTGCAAGCTTAAGGGTTTTAGAATCCGGGCGATGGTGTAGTATGCGAGTTTGGGTCGCATCTGGGAGATTATTAGACTTGAAACTCTCCAGAGAACGACCTACGACTCACGAAATAATCGATGATGGACCAAGATACTACTGGCCAACAGTCGTTCAGTTGCCAAACGAGAACACCGCCGGTCTGGCGCATATCAATATCTCCAAGAACAACAAAAAAGAGGCCACTCACGAATTGACTGCCCACGCCTGACCAGCCTTGCTTCCAGGACCTATAGGCAAGCCCGACTCCTTCCGCCTGCATGACCTGAGTCGGAAGGCGTGCCTGGAAGTCAAGATCAGCCAGGGGTTGAGCAGAGTCGATGACGACCCGACGCACGTCTCTAGGTCCTCTGAAACTCTAAAGTTCTCGTTCATGACAATGGCGAAGCGACGCTCGAAACTCCCCGCACGGACTGTGCTGAGAGATCAGTGGAGACTGGGCATACCACTGCTCTTGTCCTGCATCTCCCATCCAGTGCCTTACGGTGTGCATGGACGGGAACGAGGGCAGGCCGAATTCACTGTATAATATCGTTTAGGGAGCTGAGCATGGTGTTTGGAGCGTAAGTTGGCTTACCTGATGAAACGACCGCTGAGCCTGTCGTATTGTTGGTATGGGAGTTCTTTACCCCCCCATATGTCCCATATGTGAACATCTCCAACTGTAGGGTCTGCGGTGTCCCAGTCCTTGCCCCCGTATGGAGAACCGCGGTGGTAGGGAATAGGGGGGTCTGTCAACCTTTCAACGACCTGCGGGAAAACTTCTTCGTACAACTTCCGGGCGGGTAGCACGGATGGTTCTGAATCCCTCGATTATGTGAACATTCTCTTGAATACAAAGGACGTAAGCAGCACACCATTCCATTGGAGAATTTGCTGATAGTCCTCGTTGTTCCCACAGAAGAGGGCAATGCACGGGTGATGCCTTAGCCGTCTTACGTTCTCTTCTGCCTCGATTGTGACGTTTGCAACAAATTCGTCGTGAGCCGGGTAGACACCACAAGCGAACTGGAAGTCCTGCCAGACCAAGAGACCGAGTTCTGTGAGGCGTGTGTGTGTGTGTGTGAGGAGACTGAGCAATTTGAGAATAGAATGTTATTTACCATCACAGAGGGCGTAGAAGATATCGGGCTCGTAGATCCCCCCACCCCAGACACGGATCATGTTGTGATTTCCGTCACGAGCCAAAGTCAACAGTTGTCGATACCTTTCATCTGTGATTCTGGTGAAGAAGTTATCTGCAGGGATCCAGTTGGATCCTATCCGGGTGGTTGAAGCGAGCGATATCGCTGTTGGGGGGAACCAACAGTGCTTACCTCCCATAAACATACTGATTCCGTTTACCTCGAATAGAAAAGTCGTCCCCAAACCATGCTGGTCTGGTTTCTGGAGGGGTTCTTGGATCAGTGCTATAGAACGGAAGCCGAAGCGCTTAGGTGATCGCGTCTATCATCTCATTGTTCTAGTAGGCAAGCCCATCAAACTGGAGGTTCATTTGGAGAACTGGATAATCCTGACCTCGTCGAGGATGGACAACTCAAGACTGTACAATGCCTGTTCGCCATATCCGGCAGGCCACCATAATTCGACTCCCTTCTGTTGCAGGTCAGTCCAATGAACAAACCCATCTAAAGTCACGACGTGACTTTGAATCACAGAAACGTAAGTACGTCTTTCTTCGTGGATAAGAGACCCGCCGAGGGTTTTGAGGGTAAAAACGAGGACTTTGACATCCCGAAAATGATGTCCCTTCAGTTCGACATTAATCTTTAGCTCAATGGATGGAGTGATAGAAACCCTCGGGTATATATCCTGGATGCGCGTGGAATACGTCCTCAGAACGATCGGGCGGTACGGTCCACATGTCATAAGCTCAGGACCCTAAGCGCACGATAAGAACGTCCGAAATTTGATGGATACGTAATGATATACCCAATCCCATCTATGATTAATAAGGAGAATATTAGGTACTCGGAAGGATGTTTACGCACCGCCAATCATATTGCGCTTTACGCAAATACAGCCGACTGGGATGGCCAAGATTGTCGGAACCAGCTCTCTTTGTTCCCCTGGATTGCGCTTGCTCAAGTGCATACTTTTTAGCTGACTTGAAATGGAGGAATAGGGTATTGTCCTTGCGCAAATAATCGTGGTTCCCTGCCTCGTGACATATATCGTATGTGTAGTTTCGGAACATATTGAGGCATTCCAAGACCAGGATCCCGTTCTATCCCGGAATAGGGATGAGCGAGGAGTGACTCAAAAGTAAAATCAGAGCTGACGAGATATATATCACAGATCGTATCAAGACCCTGGAACTCGAGGGAAGCGAACCCATTAATACTGGGCGGATCAGCCTGGAATGTGGTTCTATATAACCATTCAGCGTCGGCAATCCCTGAGAAATTGCTTAATGTGTTTTGCTTTCTGAAATGATTAGGTTACTCACATTGAACTTGATGTTCACCGAAACCAATGAAAGGATCAGGAATAAGGTTCCTATGCAACAGCTCTACGTGGACCTCCGACGGGAACCGAGTTGCGTGTACCCATTGTTGGGTATAGTTATCGCCTACGGGAAGGTCAAACTCCTGCTCCAGCGTCTGACAAATGTCAGGGGCCCGCTTTTTCCAATACCAGTTTTGGGATATGGGCTGAGTGGTGGCAGGTGTCATCCTCCGACACGAAACAGAAAGGACGAAGATTTGACTTGTATGAGATAACCAGCCTCGTGGGGATGTCTGCTGATCATCTCACATAAGAGATAATCAGAGATTGATAGCCAAGATTGGCACTGGTCGGTATTTTCCCTTGGCTGCGGACGCATTCGGGTTGGTATTGAAAAGAGATGTTTTGAATCCAGGCTGATGATTGTCGGAAGGCAACTCGGCCGTGAGAAGATAAATGAATTACAGTTTGGTATTTGGCGAACTCAAACTCAGCGGCTGACCAACGTCGATCTTGGGCTTCCTTCGGTTAAATTATGGATAACGGGCACTTCACCCCATACCACCAACCTCTACGACTGTCACAAAAAGCGCGAACCCCCCTCCCCCCTCCTTCTGTAGTATAGTCTGAAACTCAAGGGGTATGGCGTCGGCGGCCGGAAACCGTGTGCACAGCGCAACGAGGAAGCGCCGTCTACACATATACATATGAGAATTTCTTGTGATTCCTACTACTTACATAAGTTTTACTCTGAGTTGGATGTACCGATGTCCGGGTGTTGTTGCTGCGGTGGCATCAATACTACGATCTTCCCCTTCAGACACTCGTCAACTGCCTCACTGAGGTGCTGCATCCTCACGGGGACAACATTCTTAGGCCCGATAGACATGCCTTCAGAGGGTTTTAGCACGATGGGTAAGAGTGATTCTCCCTTGAGTGTTGTGAGTACGATCTTAGTCTAGAGTCAGGCACAGGAGAGTTTCAAGTTGAATGCAGACGCATACAAGTCGAAGACACGCTCGCCCTCCGACACTCCGTTCTCTGGCCAGCTAAGGATATTTCCCATATCCAGCTCCCAGAAGACAATGCAGGGGTTCATCTCGGAGCGTTCCTCGTGGATGGCAATAGGCAGGAGCCTGTGGCAGTCATCTCCCTCTTCATTGAGAATATACCTCAGATCAGTGTTGCTGCTGAGGACAATAGTGGTGGTGATTCGTCATCGGTTCATGCCGCACGCACCATCCGTTTCCGAAAATTCGCCTGTGATACCATGTATCAACACAAAGGGATTGGGACCAAGCTTCTCGAATATGCTATTTCTTTGGCTCGATCTGATATGAAGGGCTCGCTGTTGTGGTGCGATGGGCGCACGACTGCTCTGGAATGGTATCAGAAGCGTGGGTTAGAACGGTTTGGAGATACGTTTTATAAAGGTTCTGTCGAATATGTTCGGATGAAGGTGAAACTGTCATGTTAGAGTGGGGAAGGGGGGGGGTGATCGGTAGTGCTGTGATGGTGGTGGGTCTCAGGCTGCAGCACAAGCACGCCACACAGGCCCGGATTGAGTGGCCATCGATCATACATATGGGTCAAGAGGCCCTTGTCCGGATAGTCGTGTTGGTAAAACAAATAGTGTTGCTTAATTAAAACCTTTTAAAGGACAACCCTTGTCACCAGACCACATAGGATTATCTGAATTATGCGTTTGATTTGAACGTGCTTTGTTCCTTGCTCCACCGTGTACCAACTGCTTGACAAAAATGTGCGGGTTATGGTTTGTACGACATCAGTGTTCAATTGTTTCCACAGCAGGTGCGCAATCTATCCTCCTTGGAACACCATGTGCTAACCCGTCTTCTTTGCATTCGGCAGAACAATGATTTAACTCTCCGACATATGGGTCTGACCCCTCCTGCCCCCCAGGCACATTTAAATTTGGGAATACACATACTTGGATACTCAATGGACCGACACTGTGGCGCACTCTGATAGGCGTTCCAAAAGACATATAGGGTCGACAAAGCAACGCAAGGAAGAAGCTTTGCCCTGTCGAGGAAAGTTGCATTCCAGAGGCCTTCCGACAGTGCCACCGCGGTTAATGTGAGCCAATCGTGATTGCTTCCCCGGTGACCAAAACGGAACAACCAAAGAGAATAGTCAGTGGATGGAAAATGAACTTGGGACCGCCTGGGACCGCTTGTCGAACCCAAGGGTGATATGTAAGAATTTACAAACACCCAAGGTCCGACCGTGTCGGCGTCTGGGCCGAGAAGGAACCAAGGATATTATAAATTAAAGGGAGAGGTTGAATGAATCTTCTTGTGTGGCTGTAAGAATTTCCTGATCGGATTGAATGGCCGTGATCGGGCAAGTAGCAGTTGAGGATAGTTGAGGCTTGGAGACGCGTGGAGAGGCGTGATAAAGAGCACATTTGAAAGCCCGCTACAAGTATAAAATGGGGGAGACTTTCGAGAGTAGTCGTTACCAAACTACCCCTCTCATCCAGCATCCTCCTCCTTCCCCAACCGCCTAGGAACTGCTTGTGTGGATACTGCATTGCTTCTCCTCCGCGCTGTTGGGTTATGATACAGGAGTTCTCGGGCACACTGGCCATTGTCAGCTTGTAGCACGACCACCTGTTCATAGCCCAAATAGCAGGAGAAGTGGCTTTTGGGTTATCTCACATCCTTGCATTCCGTCTCAAATGTTGCTCGACTTTTTCTCTCGACTTTTTGTTTACTTATTCCAGCAATAATGATCTGTTCGTTTCAAGTGTGATAAAGAGGTGTAACCTCGCTCGTCACATTGTTGGATTACACTCTCTCGGCGTATTAAAGCCGGCCATCATGTGGCTAAGAACATGGAGTGAATCTCATAAGGATCTTCCTATGTCGTCACTTGGAACTGGCTCGGCCGTTGAAGGAAGTACGAGACATGTAGAAAGTCGACTAGGCACTCGTCCACGGAACGAAGGGTTCCTCGTATCCGGTTCAATCCACGCTGCCGGGGTCGTTATAAACTAATACTACACTAATACTACTATCCGACTGCATATCAAGGCCCTTAGGGGATAGTGAATAAATTGTCGATGACATGCGTGCTCGTGATAAATATTAAAAGACCGTTACGTAATCCCAACTTTCTGGGTCTGATGCTGCTGAACAAGCACCTACCATCACACTCCCAGCATCCCAACAGCCCGTTCCATATATCCACTTACGCCAACCCTGGCCTGCAACAATGGATGCTCGTCTTCGTCGTGTAAATAAGGAAATAGCAGGTGAGCTTGCGGTGGGGCGCCATCGATCGTCGCTCGATTCTTACCCCCCTACAAAGACTGCAAAAACGACAAGACTTCAAATATCAGGATCGACCTTGTTGGCGAATCCCCATTCCACCTCAAAGGTTCATTTCCAGGTCCTGAGGGGACGCCATACGAAGGCGGCAATTTCGATATTGTGAGCACGACTTTCGACATCGCACGAGATCATTCATGGCTCATCATAACTCAAAGGATATAGTAATACCAGAATCGTATCCCTTCCAACCTGTGAAAATGAAGTTCATCACCAAAGTTTATCATCCGAATGTGTCATCGGCGTCTGGTGCCATCTGTCTCGACATCCTCAAGGACGCGTGGTCGCCTGTCCTGACCCTCAAATCAACTTTGATCTCCCTGCAAAGTTTGCTGTGTTCGCCTGAGCCGAATGATCCACAAGACGCCGAGGTCGCTAAGCATTACATGACGAGCAAGGCCAGCTTCGAGGAAACCGCCCGTTATTGGACGCACATATACGCTGGCGGTCCTGATGCCAAGGTAGTCAAGACTGGCGCTGTAGAGACACGGGACGAAATAGCCATTGCTGGTCTAGATTCGCAGCACGTCAATCGTTTTGAAGATCTTGGATTTCCTCGAGGTCAAGTAGTGAGTAGCTCTTACTTGCTCATTGGCTGTTCCCTGACTCGATCGTCCCTGCCACAGATCGACGTTCTCAGACGCTTGAATTATCGCGGGAGCAACGTAGCGAAGATAACGGACGACAGAATCGTGGAGGAGCTTCTGAAATGACCAACAGTGCGGCATCCTCGGAATACGTACTGTGTATGAATGAGCCCATGACCAGCGTTTGCCGTCCAAGTACAACATTGACTCATTTTCTTCTCTTCCACTCATTCACCCCCCATTGCATTGGTTTCTGTAATCACTACCCTTTCGGCGCTGTATTAACCATGTGTGTGAGTAGTGACGTCTTGCGATATGCTCGCTGGCAATTCGGGATCCCTGTGCCAAAAGGCTCTATTCCACTTTGCGAATCCGAGCTATCCCCCCCCCCTCCCTCCCTTCATCGGCATTTTCCTTGTCGTCGTTCGGACCGTCGAGTCTATGCCCAAGATGAGATAGCATAGCTTGCGGAATTACGCGACCTTCCTCCGCCGAGCAGCAGGTCTGGGCGTTTTCCGGGTCCCTGCCACTCTTCACGGTTTTTTAGTACTACACACGTTCGAGATGGCTGTCATCTTAAATGACATCATACCAAGGGAAGAAGAAAATAAAAACAATTCGTCGGCTTATCGTCTACTACCGAACAACCTAGGATTTAACGAGTGTAGATGACTCGTTTTTTCTATATTCTGGTGCTTGAGGTTTGCACACATCTCATGATCCATTGTGCCAGTGTCAGGATCGATCCGATCAGGGCCTTTGGCCCGCAAAAGATTTGCGGAGCGCAATCTGAGCGCAATCTGGGTGGCTGGTCTACTGTACAAAAAAAGAGTTTGGCTCCATATGTTCGCAAGAACTGGGTCTCCACCTCTGAAGATCTGATGGATTATACATTGTGATATCTCGTCTCACGTCATTCTTGTCGTCATTATCGAATGCGCACTGTTCGTGTCGAAAACTAGGATTTTTTTTGGCTTGCACAATCCGAGATCTGTGGGTTCCCGGAAGGAAAGTAGACAAAAGTAGAGTACGGAATCCATGTAAGGGTTGGTTTCACGGCCCCAACACACGTGGTTTCCCTGCGTCCCCGATGTACTCGATCATGGAGGAGAGAGATAGATCGTGGCAAAGCATCAAAGTTTTCCTTCACAGTTTACAAGTCGCTGCTCCCTCCCTTTTTCTCCCCTCTCTTGTGGGGTGGGGGATCTACAGCATCGGACGGGGGGAATAAAGATCTATTCCTATTATAATGAATTGATCCATGTACCCGTGGAAGCCTATACAGCAGAATATACTCGTTTGCAATCTATCATTCCGAAGTCACGAGTCCATAGCATGCGCGTATTATGATTTTCTAACACGAACACCTGCATCAGGGGGGGGAGGGGTCAGGGTCCATGCGTGTCCGACTTCAAGTCTTGCTCCTCCGACTTTTTCTTCTCGTCCTGGCTTATTGTTGGACTCGACTGGAGAGTCTCCTGGGCCCGAGCCTGAGCCTGGGTCTGAGTCTGAGTCTGAGCCGGAGCAATCTTCTTCCTCCTCGCTTCCAAACCACCTTCATACCCAAACCATGTGTACCGGCGGCAATGAGGTCCTCGCAAGAGGAGAATGAACAGCTGCCAGCCTGTCCAACCTACTGATAGAGCGGCTCCTGCTCGCCATCCGAAATTAACGAAAACGTGGGTTCCAACGGAAGTTCCGAGCACTTGTCCTATGAAAATCTGCGGTTTTTTTTCCCAATGGGGATTATTAATGAACGTGGTTGGGTGCGTATAACTGCGGAGAAGGGTAGGGGCGTACGTACTGAGAGGATGCTAACTGCGTTTAACCGTGCACGAGCTGCTGGTTCGATACTGGAATGGAAGGGAGAGAGAAAGAAAGAAAAAAAAAACATTGTTTGGTGATTAGCTCCGCGAGTTCCATCCATCCATAATGTTTGGGTATGTGTTAAGAAGAAAAAAGAAATGGTAGGATAAGGATAAATGGAGGGGGGGGGGGCTTACTTGAAGACTGCGGTTGAGAGTGATACTTGGAGAGTCTGGCGGAACACGTCAAGTCCGAACGTGGCTATGATTACGGCTGCAACGTGGATGCCACCAGCCGCAGTTTGGACTGCCTGGAATATGAAGCACATAATGATGCCAATGAGTGAGGCATACCATGGGACGAGCTTGTCGATGAAGTAGCCACCGACAGGTCCCAGTGCTACGCCGGCGATCCCGATGATCCCGAATAGCCCGATCACGAGCCTAATGGGTGGGAAACCCCTCCATGAGAAATAATAATAACGGGTGGAGCCTTGGGTTATTGTGACCTACGTAGAGTAATTGTAGGGTGGACCACCCAGAAGGAACGTGAGTGTCACCCAAAAGTTGGTGAAGCAAGCGCTCGAGCTCAAATTAATGAGACAGGCTTGGATGAGAACCGGTTCGGTGACCGAAAACTTTGTCATTGTCCATAGGATGTTCTGATACGTGAGGTGTTTATTTTTTGATGGGTAGTCTGGTAACATGAGGTAACTTCCGAGGAGAACGACACCCTGCACGCCAATGGCAAAATAGTAGACCACGCGCCATGAGACGAATTCTGCTATAACGCCGGCTAGGACACGGGCGACAAGAATTCCAAAGAGAAGACCGGAGAGGACGATGGAGATGGCGGAAGCACGGCGTGCGTCTGGTGCGAGGTCCGCTGCTAGGGGTATGAGGATTTGGGGAGTGACGGAGACGGCGCCGACGATGAAGGAGAGGGCTTCGAAGACGATGAGGTTGTTGGTTATGGATAGCCCAATGGTGAGGGACGTTGACAGGATGACAGTTGATAGAATGAGCTGTCGGCGTCGAACAAGATCTCCCAAAGGTGATATTAGGAGAAGTCCGGTAGCGTAGCTGATGCTGCGATAAGCAGTTTGGAAAGAATTTTGGATAAGGATTAGTGCCCACCCAGCTTGTACAAGTGTTGGTACTCTAGAAGATTGATTGAGTTGGGTCCAGAGCCTGGAATGGGTAAGCGTACCTTGATATTTCCGAATATGTAACCCTAAAGTCGTTTGAGAGTTGGACTAATATGGACAACAGGTCAGCTTGTGAGCGCTCTGACGCCAAGAAACGTACTTAGGAGAGGTTGGCAATAGTACAAGTTAGCAACAGCTATATCATGTTTATCAGTTATATATTTCGTAATTGCATTGGCGCCAAGGTGAAAAAACGTACTGAAGGTGCTGCCGAATCCAAAAGCAATGTTCATAGCCAAACCAAAATGGAAAGGCTTGGCTGGATCATATCGTAGACGTGACGGTATGGGTATTATCCCGAAATCAGTGGGTGTATCGATGAATGAGGGGTTCTGACTGAACATTGTCAATTGTCTTCGGATCTTGTGTAGTGGGTGCTTGAACGGAAGCTCCAAGGTGAGGAGCTTCGCGGGCCTTGTCTGAGATGTTGGAATTACCATCGATGGTACCTTCCGTGAGTGAGCTGACCCTTGTCATAGTGGAAAGGGTACAAACAAGTGGCGGCGGATTCGTAGTCCACACATGTGAGGTTTTTCCCAAGCAGGTTAGCGCTAATCCCGAATTCCGGCCGTTAGTGAAATGAGTCGCAATTTAAACGATCTGGTTTTGTTTGGGAAGGGACAGCGGTAGTACAACGCTGATTCCTTTTCCTTTGCAGTTACCCAGGCCAACCAAATTCTTTGACGCGCTTTATGAGGTGGGAAATGGCAGGGAAGAACTTTGTATGTATTGCCTTACGTGGTCGGACCATTCTCCGATTGACCCGACATAACTACTTGCAGAAAACAGTAATCCTGACTCTCGGACTCTTTCTCTTTTCGTTTCAGCTTTGACTCCTGGTCTTCGAGCTCCTACCCGTTTCTGCACGGGGCGCTTACCCGTAGGATCCACTGAAATGATAGCAAGCTCTCTCCTAAGGACACGGTCAGTCCGAGCTGGGGAAGAAGCCTTCTGCCGGACCGTCTCCGCTGAGGATTCCCACCAAGTTATTACAGTATCAAAAGGCGATAATCTGCTCCTCTTGTATTGTCTCACTCCAGATCAGAGATGGTCCTATCAGCACTCGCATTTGTAACTTGGTTGGTATTGTGCTGCTACGGAAAGGTTACCCTTGCTGCGTCCGGTACGGGCTCTCGCACTGGGCCTAGACCAAGGCAGACCCATGACACCTACTTGGACACGCTTTCCCCACCTCAGCGCTCGCTCTTTGACGAGGTCATGGACGCTTTGGATGCGAACTTTGCTCCTCCTTTTATTGTCCGTACGCCGACACGTCTTCAATCAACTACCTTGACGATTGACTAGCCAGCTGTGGATACAACCAGTTCAATTCACCCAGATACTCTGCGTGGTACTCCGTTGGGCTACTGGCCAGGAATCAAGGGAATGACACAAAGATTGCGTCTTCTATCATTCGGAACGTGTATGTCAACGACTTTAGGATGTATGAAAGGGGTGGCGGGGGTGACGTCCTCTCCAATTATAGGATTGACTTCCAGTTCAAGGATCCAAGTAAGCTTTGGTACGGGACTTTTAAGAATGACCCTAGTGCACCAGATCCTGGGCCTTTATATCCTCCGAAGGTATATATCCATGTTGGGCCTGGATTCGATGATGACGGTTTTCTATTTTTTCCCAACTAAAACCTACGCTGAAGATCTACCACTCGTATGATCCGAATGTTGGGCTGTTCGTGTGCACGTCGTGGATTATTGTTATGGAAGAGTTTCGGCGGCTGCTGGAGCCTGATTTGGTGAAGCTCATGCAGGAGAGCATGTATAATGCAACTGTGGGTGACGGATATCGGGTTGGTGGGGTTGATGAGGACAATCGTACGCACCCGTCTTTTTGCGCCGTAGGGAAGCAATGTCGATGAGCATTTCTATAGTATACCCGATATACAGCAATCCCTGGTAAGAATTACTGTTTTTTTGTTTTTGGAGTTGGGTGGCCTGACGACGTGAGGGTGCAGGTACATGCGCGTTATGGCGGCCACGTATGTCGGGAATATGATGGGAGACAAGAATATGACCATGTGGGGGGACACTTGGGCTAAACAGGCTATTACAGAATTCGAGCGTTTCGAAACCTTGAGCGAGGTTTGGTTGACCACACCGGCAGCGACTGATCTTCACTAACCTGTATTTGTTCAGTTCAATTCGGGAACGTATGCTGGTGTTACGCTTTATGCCTTATCGCTGTGGGAATACATGCCCAAGACTTCGGTTATTTCAAAGAAAGCGCCAGAGCTGATAGCGAAAATATGGGACGTGCTGGGAGAGTTTTATAATCCGAGTCTCCACACACTCGGCTGGTCCATGGGATCGAACGTATGGATTCGACTTGGTGAGATTTGCCCGACCGGCGCTTCTTGCAAAAGCTGCTGATGTGATCAGAGAAAGTACTTTGGGATATTAGGCGCCCAGATCACTGGCCTTATCCGGGGCTCGGGCGCGATAGAGCCAATTCCGTCACCGCTAATCGGAAGTGAACATTTTTCGGATGTCGCGGCAGCTGTCTTGTGAGGGCGTGCAACTGGGGATTAATGTTGGCAATGCTGATGGAATAGACAGGACGACTGTAATTTCCAAGTTTCACGATCCCTATGTTCCTCGTTCCGTCCGCTCGTCACTGGTGCGCAAAAATGAAGGGCGTGGTCGTTTGACAACAGCGCAAGCCGTATCGCCGCCCTATGAGAGTGTAGCGTTTCCTCGAAACTACACCTCTTGGAACGCGGAAGGTATAAGCGTCGGTGGAGTGGAGGTTGACGGCCAGTTCGTAGGAGGGGCAGCTATCAACCCTGTGAATTTTGTCCCAGCTGTTATTCTTTGGAGAACCACTGTAGGGAATGTGGGACTGGATTTCGGTGTGCAAATGTGTATCAAATAAGGAAGCTGCGCGCTAATAGGTATTAGCATTATCCCACAGCAAGTAGCATCTCCGCTCTGGCCGGTTCAAGGAACCTGACTATCAGGTACCCTTCCTCGAGAGCGTTCCCCGATACCTGGTCTCCTTCGAGTATCCTGACCTTGCTGATTTCTGGCACTCCCGGGCGTTCGTTGGACCTTGACTTTGGTTCTGAGGGGGTTGTAGAACTATCGGGCCTTCGCCTATCGTTTTCAGGCAATGTTGCGGCACAGGGCCAGCGCTCGCTGGTCTATGGTGATGCGACACTGAACGATTTGGCGTACTACAACCTCACCTACACGATCCCAGATAGTCTTCCGGAGGTGCCAGAGCTTGTGATCTCTTTTGAAAAAGTTTGAGTTTGTTAAATTGTGTAGCTCTCTATCACCGCCCGAGGATTGAATTTAGGCGTGTCATTGTCATTGTTAGTCCGTGATGATAGGTGTTGAATCCAAAACGGATTTAGAGTTTGTTGACCTTGAGCAGAGTTGGGCCACAGATAATGGGATTTTGATTTGCGCGATCGTGGTCGTCTGTCCCTCGTCACTGATTCTGTCATGGGAATCTGCAGAATTGCTACGGTGAGGGGAGAGAAGACAGACTGCTACTCAGGTGATGGTGGGCTTATTCTTGTACCCAGTAGTGACGTTTCCAACATGATTTCATGTCCACGGGGTTCAAGGCCAACGCCGAAACGTCGAAGGTTGTCGAGGCTTTTGTTTCCCACGTTCCCGTATGTAAGCGCCCAACAATGCACAGCTGAGCACAGTTTTCCCCGGGGCCAGCGTAAAACAGAAGCAGCAGCCGACTCCATAGTCCTACAGCTAGATCAAGCGGTGGCTATGTAAACGCTCAGTAGAGATTGTGGGTATGTTGCTGACGTAAACCTGTGCCTTTTCTTGGACGTGTCTGCGGAGGAACAGCCACACAGCCACCCACACAGAAGCCCTTAGCCGCCGAACTGCCTCAAGTCGTCAGGTCAAAACCGCAGGCAACGGTGTTCTCTTTCATTCTTCCATCATCATCATGTCCCACTACCCAGAGGTGTGTATCTGCCCATCTCTTAATCGGACAAAACTCATCTCAAACACATGCAGGCCGACGAGGCACAGCGACGACACTATAATGACGGTTATCCTCCATTCCATTCAACAACACCCAACCCATACGAACAGCAACAGCCTTACTCGTCATTCGCAGACCCGTTCGCGAATCCCCATACTCATAACACATACTCATCACCACCCCCACCCCCACCGCTTCACTACGCCACGCCTGATCCTTATGGGGCGCCCATACACACACCTACCCCCCCTCTGCACTCTCACTCTCACTCACCACCCATCATTCAACACTCCCCTCCTCCACCTCCTGGCGCCTCCCTGATGGTTCCATTCCAAAATCCAGGACCCCCACCCCCTCTGAGCCCCGCCTCGACAACTAGCGTCCCATATAGTCGCTTATGAGCCGCATGATGATGGGGACCAGGATACCGGCGATATACCACTTTTGCGACGCGATCCTTCTGCTACTTCCTATATGCCTGTGCCTGGGGGTTATGACAACAATGGCAGCAATCCTGGCGATGATGCCTCAGATGTGAACATTCGATATGGTCGCATCCCCCAACGTGTGCCACGGCGTTATAAGACAATCAAGAGGGTAGAGTGAGTGTCATTATTCGAGATCGTCTGGAACTGGACTCATTTGTACAGGTTGTTCCATGGAAACTTTTGTGCTCGATAATCCAGTACCTCAAAAGTTGCTCCAGTTCTGCGCCAACAAGGTGGAACGCGAGTTTACTCATATGCGTTATTCTGCTGCCACTTGCGATCCGAATGACTTCAAGGACTCAGGATTCACCCTGCGACAAGTCCTTCATGATCCACCCCGGCGTACGGAACTCTTTATTGTTATGACGATGTACAATGAAGACGAGGAGCTCTTTTGTCGAACTTTTCATGGCGTTGTCAAGAATATCGCACATCTATGCAAACGAGATCGATCTAAAACCTGGGGGAAAGAAGGCTGGAAAAAGGTTGTGGTTTGCATTGTTAGCTGATGGTCGTCAGAAAATCAACTCGAGGACCTTGAGTGTTATTGCAGCCATGGGTGCCTATCAAGAGGGGGTTGCCAAGGTCAGTTGCACTCACATAGTCCATAACATGAACTCACCCCCTCGCAGAACAAGATCGACGACAAGGCCGTGACTGCCCACATTTATGAATACACAACCCAGGGTGAGACTTTTTCCCATTACGGGCTGGCGGGCCGTTGGGGCGCTAACTAGACATCGTCAGTTTCCGTGTCGCCCTCGATGAAGATCGAAGGTGCCGAGAAGGGCGTTGTCCCCGTTCAGGTTATATTCTGTCTTAAGGAGAAGAACCAGAAGAAGATCAACTCTCATCGATGGTTCTTCAACGCGTTTGGCCCCATCCTCCAGCCCAACGTCTGCATCCTCCTCGATGTCGGTACCATGCCGGGACCCACAAGTATTTACCATTTATGGAAGGCGTTTGACATTAACTCGAACGTTGGTGGGGCTTGTGGTGAAATTGTCGCTTTGAAAGGCAAGTATGGCCAGAATTTGATCAACCCCTTGGTCGCCGCACAGAATTTCGAGTACAAGATGTCCAACATTTTGGACAAGCCTCTGTATGTCAGCTCGTCCAAAAGTATCATTAGAGACTTACCTAGTTTCACAGAGAGTCTGTCTTTGGCTACATTACAGTATTGCCGGGCGCTTTCAGTGCTTACCGGTATATCGCGCTACAGAACGACTTCTGTGGGAGAGGGTCCCCTACAAAAATACTTCCTTGGCGAGAAGATGGTAAGGGTCTGGTCAAAGTGGGACGCTGCCATGGTACTCATCTAGTGCTAGCACGGTGCTGGCGCAGATATCTTCACAGCAAATATGTACCTCGCTGAGGATCGAGTGAGCAGCCTTTGCTACCTTCTCTGTCAATTTTTGATGTTTACAATGGGATAGATTCTCTGCTGGGAACTTGTCTCTAAGCGTGGTGGCTCATGGATTCTCCATTATGTCAAATCCGCATATGCTGTGACTGATGTGCCAGATCAGGTATGTCTTCTGTAACAAGCGCACCTATGGCTTCGCGTTGATATTGGTTCGATAAGGTCCCAGAGCTGATCTCCCAGCGTCGGCGTTGGTTGAATGGATCTTTCTTCGCCGCCGTCCACAGCACAATCCATTTCTATTACATTTATCGCTCCTCACACACTTTCCTCCGCAAATTCTGGATTCACGTTGAAATGTTTTATCAACTATTCAACTTGATTTTCTCTTGGTTCGCTTTGGTGAGTGATTTCACCAGAGGTTTACTTTCTGCGTGTTCAATCGTTGTCCTGTGCAGGCAAACTACTACATTGCATTCGCAATTCTGTCGTCCGCTATAACAGCTCTTATCCGTGGCCGCGCCATCACCATCTTCAATGTTGTGATAAACTATTTTTACCTAGGGCTTCTGATTATGTGTTTCATCCTGTCTTTGGGAAATCGGCCCCAAGGATCCAAGTGGGGTTACACCTTGTCGTTCATCGGTTTCGGTCTCATTACAATATACATGACGGTGCATTTGTTCAACATGCCTCTTTCCTACGTTTGCATGCTTAATTGCTTTGATGCAGGCTGCCGCATTCATTCTCGCGTTCAAGGGTATCGGGGATGTTGCCAAGGAGCAGGGACCATTGACCGTTGGTGATGTCTTCACAAACTCGATATTTAGGAATATCGTGCTTTCATTACTGGCGACTCTTGGGCTTTATGTCCTTGCCTCTCTCATCTTTGTGAGTAGGTCTTTCCTTGAAAAGCGAGCGTGAGCAGTGGTCTAATGCGGAAGTCAGTTTCGAGCCGTGGCATATGATCACCTCTTTCATTCAGTATCTCTTAATGGCCCCTTCGTACATCGCCGTGCTCAACGTCTATGCAGTATGTTTTTGCTGCTATCTGTTCCCTCTTGACCACCAGCTGATGTACATCCCAGTTTGCTAACGTACACGATGTTTCATGGGGTACCAAGGGTGATAACAAGGTTACCACAGACCTGGGTGTGGTGAAAACGTCGGGCGACAAGCAGGAAGTCGAAGTCAATGTGCCGACTAATGAGAAGGATATTAATGGCTTGTATGAAGATGCACTTCACGTCCTCCAAACCAAGCCGCCAAAGGTGGAGAGTAAACCTGATCCAGCCACGCAGCAGGAGGATTATTACCGATCATTCAGGACCAAGTGGGTAGCTCCCATGCTAGACTTTGGTGTTGTTGCTCATACTTCAACAGCGTTTTGCTCGCTTGGACCGTGAGTAATGCGCTGCTTGCGGCAGTGATTACTGCTACGAACAACAATGGTTCTGCGAGTACTGCTGTTGCTGGTTATATGACGTTCTTGTTGTATTCGGTTGCTGGCCTCGCTTGTGAGTGTTGCCTGTGTTCTCGTTGCCTCGCAGACGCTAAAGTTCCTTTCCTTTGATAGTGGTGAGGATTTATAGGCTCGGCCACTTATATGATTGTTAGATTGTTCGCCGGGGAGTAAATACCTGTGATCATGTATTTGTCGTGGCTGTTGCAATATGCTTATGCTTCTTATATACACTATTCTTGTTTCACGTATATATACGGACCCTGGTCTTTATTTTGATGTGCTTAGCTCTTGTTCAGATATGATATTTACTGCTTTCAACTTCTGCGGACGCGTTCGTTGAGCAGAGCTGGATTTTGTTAAATGTAATAGATGAGATTATGCTTGTTGTATTTTTGGAGCCAAGCATCTTAGAGGTATACAAATAGGGCCCTGAGGAGGTCGGTGGGGGGTCGTTAGGATACAAGTTTGAGACTCGCAGGCCTTCAGAGTTTCACAAGCCCCGGGTCTAGTTTTGTTCACTGCGATAATCTGGTTCCGAGAGTGAGAACTTGTTTGGATCGCGTATCATTGCCCAATTCTCCACCGACGCGAAATCCAGTAATAGCGCCACTGACGAAGCTTTCCGGGCGCCGAGAAAATCATTTGAAAAAAAAAAAAAAAAAGCTTGGAGAAAGGGTCCCCCGGAGATTTATGCTTGTTGCCGCGGCACTTGGTTACCTTGGCAAGGGTTCACGAAGTGTCCAGTGGCCCCTGCCCGCAAGCACTGACTGTGGTTTTCCTATAAATCAATAGGTTCTACCTATGTGACGAGAGGATCGGGTTTCAGCGACCCGGAGGTTACTTGTCCATGATTGGGCCATGGATTTGAATAGTAGGCTGTGATATTTTCGAGTAGCATTTTTGACATTTTTTGAGTGATGATTTGACCGCCAGAGACAGGGTGACGAGATGAGAGAAAATGGAAGGATTCGGTCAATGTTTGGTGCCGGGACGTCGGAAAAAGGGTTGAACATGGGCGGTTAGAGGGTTTAAGGTGGGGGGGGGGGGTGGTATACGGGCCACTTCCACCCCTGGTTTGGAGAGTGGTGGTCGAGGGAGAAGTTGATTGTGGCGGTCCAGTCATGGAATTGAGTCCGGGCTGGGAGACGACAGTGACGTTGTGGTTGAAGAAATGGCCAGTCGTGCGTTCAAGGTGATGGTTCGTGCTTGGCAAGCAATCCCGGGGCTTCGGAGCTGTGGGGTTAGTGGGCTTGGTTGCAGTGAAGGAATGAATGTAAATTTCATTAGGATTATGTTTTAGGTTTACGATTTGTAGCTCTCGTAATGGCCGAGCGTCCGAGGTGACCCTAAGGGACGGGGGCCGGTGCGTGTTCCTAGTTCGTCGTCAAGTTATTGGACGTTTGTGTGACTTGCAGAGGGAGGAATCTCGGGAGAAGACTTACGTCGAGGGCTTGAGAAGGGATTTTGGATGACGAAAAGGAACCATTATTTAATTCTCACGAACTCGCCAAACAAAGACATGTCCCATTCCGTTGTCGTGCTCATCCTCCGACACGATGATCAGATTCATCCTGGTGCAGGTGAGCAGCTGCACACTGCTACGTACGTGCATTTTCCATGACAAAGTCTTGAAGAACAGACAAGGAAAGACAAGATTGTCCAAGTGGTATGTCCCTTACGACGACGAGGAGAAGGTCAGAACTTCGATCTTCTTGTTGCCACTTGGTAGGGGTGAGGTCTCATCAAGAGGGTTCCCTAGGTGAGACTGCGCGGCGAAGTCCACCGATTGGTGGCGTCTAGGGATCAGAAGTATCAATCCAATTTCGTCGAGGTGCGCTTCGCTGGACCCGATGGGTGAGACTCGGTGGCAATTACTGAATTGCTTGATGGCTCCAGTTTCGCAACTACAAGGTCGTATACCGACGTTATGCGGGATTGTTCTTCTGCGTCTGTGTAGATGCAAATGATAACGAGTTGGCTTATTTGGAGGCAATTCACCTCTTTGTGGAAGTCTTGGGTATGTTCTAGATGCGACCTCAAGTCTGGACTGGGTACTAAAAGTATCAGACTCGTTCTTTGATAACGTATGTGAGCTGGACCTGGTGTTCAACTTCTATAAGGTCAGCTTAAAAGGGTGGACGACGGCGGAGATTCATCGAACATTTCTGTCTCAGGTCTACGCCATTTTGGACGAGATTTTCCTTGCTGGGGAGGTCGAGGAGACTAGCAAGGACGTAGTGCTATCGCGATTGGACGAGCTTGAGAAATTGGAGTAGCGTCTACGAATCGGTGAATACAGCGCTTCCCAAAAATCATTAACTCATCGGTTTACATTTGCTTATAGGTATACTCTTGTCCTTCTCTGCACTCGTTGCATTCGTCCCACTTTGTTACGCCAGAGCCAATGCCATGATGATGTCCTCGATTTCATCGGCAAAAAGTACATGACCGCAATTAACCCGATTCACACATCGACCCTCCTTCTGACGTTTGATTTCCCGTCGACCACCAATAATTCTCATACTTGGTGCCATTCGACTCTTCGAATAACCTAAGATGTCAACTTCAAATGAGAGGACCCTCCCGAGGCTGACCCGCTATGTTCCTCTGAACTACGTTGATCACGGAGCGCCATAAACGTCACCTTCCACTTCGAGTCAACCTCAACAATCTCTGACAGTAGATACCCAGCTAGGCAGAAGACGTAGTCTCCAGAGTGGGCGCGATATATTGAATCTCTATCGTAAGATGCCCACGAACTCGGGCTCCTGGAAACCACAACTGCTTGGGAAAAAGAAGCACCCAGGAATACGAGCTGGGTTTGAGCACCTGCCGATACTCTGGAGCTGTAACATAAACTGAATTTTTGTCCCAGCGAAGGCGCCGGGTGCCATATGCTCTCATGACTTGGTTCCCTGATCAACGGCGTTCGAGTCGCTCAGATACGTCCCTCAGATCCATTTTGTTAGAGATCTCACGTTCTCTCATTTTATAGGCCCCCTTAATTTTGGAGACCACAGTTAGGAGAGGCCTGGGAGCCGTTGCGGCCTGGGATTAATACCGGAACAAGTATGTTTTGGAATTCGGACAATCATCCTCGAAAGGCGGGGCAGGGTGCCGCCATTCTAGGGGAGGGCACCAAACGTCTCCACTGGCGTGTGTGAACATTTTCCGACTGGAAACCTGAAACATTTAGTGTGAGCGGGAAAGCGATGAATATCGAATGACCGAATTGAGCTTCACGGCACGCTCTATTTCCAAAGGGACGGGTTTTCATTAAAAGACTTTTGCTGGCGCTGACAGACGATTTGGAAATTTCATTAGCACCCAACTTATCTCCATCAATGCGTCTCAACCCAAGCCTTATTAAATTTTTGTTGATGTCTCTATGCCAGGGCTGAGAACACGAACTCGTAGAAAAGTGTAAACATATTTCGGACGATTGCGATAGGACCATCTCAAAATCATTGTCATCCCAACCCTCAGTAACCACCTATTCTGTTGCCTTCCGAGGATCCCGAACGAAGCGAACCACGCGAGCGGGGCCCCGCGCGTGGCGGCCACGTGGAACATCGAGTAACTAGTGTGAGATTATGCGCAGCCAGGGCGGGAAGCACCGCAATGTGGATTTCTTGCGGGGGGCGCGGTGGGATGAACGAAAGGCTAGAGCCTCACAAACGCTGGGAAAGTGTTTCTTTGCTGGCCTGTCCCGGAGATCACCCCCTTGATTCCGAAATGCCTCCGTCAAGATTTCCACGATGCCGTTTCCTACATAAATAGCGCCTCCCATAGAAGCGTTCACCTATTTGACCTCAATCCCTTTCCGTCCCTCTTTATTCAGCATCCATCCGTCATAGGCCGGTGGCACTACTGGCCATTTTAGTCTGTCATTTCAAAATCGCCGCTCCAGGTATTTCGATGTCCGATGTGCTGAGCATTCATAAGCTTACCCCTCATCCCATCGGTCTCTAGGCAAGTTCATCCACCACGGCTTCCAACAACGGGTCCTCAGCTGTTCCTTCGGGGAAGATTGGGTGAGCTTCTTGGTGCCTTTACGCCCGATTCACTCACCTTATGCACAGTGTAGGGTATGCTCAAGTGTCTATGGCATTGACACTGGAGGTATGCCGCAATGTTGTGAACGAAGTCGGAAGTCGCGATGATCTCGCCAATCTCTGTCGAGTTTGCAAAGGATTTCAAAAGTTTGCGGAACGCGCCCTCTACAACACACTCTACATGCGCACCATCCGAGAGACGCTCCTGCTCTGTCGCACGCTTGCCAGTAACCTCAGGATCTCGACCTTCGTTGACGCCCTCACCATCTATGCTACGGCAGAGGAGGGGGCAGCTGGCGGCGGCAGTGATAGCGAGGAAGAAGAGCCGAGCTACGAGCTACCCGACGAATACTGGGGCTCCATCGCCCAGGCATTGGAGCGAATCATAAATCTCCGTTATCTCAACATTCACATCACTAATAGCTCCAACGCAAATGCCTCGTGGATTCTGGACAAGTGCACATTCCAGCTCAGAAGCTTTCATTGCGACCTTAACTGGGACAATCACCTCGTTGCATTCCTCAACAAACAGTCAAAATTGAACGATCTCTATCTCATAGACTATGTCGATACCAATGACTCTTCCACGCCGACCGATGAAACACCGGCCTCAAGTTCCCCTACGCCGCTTGCCGCGTCTGCGTTCCCGAATCTCTCGACGTTGGAATGCACGTTCTCCGAAGCAGCCGTAGTTATCGTTCCCAACCGGCCCATTACACGCCTCAAGACCTGCTTCTCCCGCACCCAGCTGGCCGAAAAACGGGCGGAAATGGCATTGCTCATGTCAAAGATACGCCAATCGACACGTTCATTACGTTCTCTGGACATAGCAGACTCGTCATATGCCGAGTCGTTCTCCGCGGAACTCTTGTCGTCAATCGTAAACACCAAGGCCACTTCGTCGGAGCTGAGATACCTTGGCACGCTGGTTCTCCCCATTTCCGGAAGAGAGGTGAGCGGTGATTAGGATGCTTGTAATGCCGAAGCCCCCTCATTAAATGGGTCCCTGCCAACACCCCTTCTTTTCTTTCTAGCGCCTCCAGTTTTATGGACTTCTGATGCGACTGCCACGGATCCAATGTGTTGAAGTTGAAGTTTCGGACTGGGTTCCGCCCCCTTCATCTCCACCTGCGTTTCGTGCGCTCGCAAGTGAGATGAGACTGTATACCCCCTCGGTCTCACGAGTTATTTTCGTGCACGACTTTGAAAGGACCGTGGTATCAGTGGTGGATGGGGTGTGTCGGATGGACTATGAGACGAATTGCGAGTTGATGTGGAGGGAAATATAATATTGATTTAATGGTGAGTAAATGTCTCTGTTCTAGTGCGAAGCTTGATGAGCGATAATGAATCGGAGACAGCCGTTCGGTTTTTCCCTTATGTCATGTTGTTGCATCATCCTTTCATGCTTCGCTTTCTGGTCGCGATGACGTCCTTCCTGTAGCCTAAACTCACTTCGCCGCTCAACTGTAACATACGAGCCTTGTTCCTTCATTACTGCTACCTGAATTAGTTGTAGTTTCCTCCTTCAACTTCCCCTTCGGGGATCAAAATGCATGATTCTCTCTCTCTCTCTCTCTCTCTCTCTCTCTCTCTTCATGAAATGATATCTTAATTATCATTGGACCCGCATATTCTTACAATGTTACCACTCTAATTTGGCAATTATTTCACTTTGTATCCAGAAATCTCTGGATCACTGCGAAGCTCCGCCCGTCTATCCTTGTCAGCTATCCGTCTCGGACCAGCAGGTTGCCAAAACGATAAATCGGCTGACGAATAAGATAGACTTCACCAGAATACCCCCATCTGTGCCTTGAGTGTCAGGAACGCGAGCCAGAAGTCCGAATAAGGCTGCCCTGGTGGTTGCAAGCGGTACGTTATGTATGTAGAACCGGCTTACATATCAACTGGGCCTTGGGCAAAGGGGGAGGGGTGGCCCTGGTGATTTCCGTTATTGGCTCGTTGTTTTTATGTAGTATCTCCACTTTCATTTCGGCCATGGGATCAATGATGGAAGCATGTTTGTCGCAACGAGGGAGAGGTGGGGACTCGCTCTCTCTCTCTCTCTCGTAAATGATGACATATAGGTGAGCGGTTTTTTTTAATGGAGATTTTCTTGGCTTCTCTGGGCTTCCGGTTGCTGTGTAGCTTGAGGTGGGAACGTGACCAGTGTCCACTTTTTGTGGTTGTTTGAATGTGAACCTTGGAGGGGGAGGGTTTGAATTTGTGCCAGTAGCTTTAGAGTTTTTGTGTATGCGATGCTAATTTTAATCAACTCCCTGATTGGGTGACTCCAAAGATACTCGTGACGTCATGCCTCGGCAGAGGGGCAACAAACGGGAAATGATTCATTAATTTTGTTTCTTTGCACCAAAGTGGTGCGCTAGAAGACACCGTCTGCAGTTCGGGTCACTTTTTGTACGGACAGATCACTGCTTGGCTTGTTATCGTTCCAATGCCACCCATGCCCCTGTTGATCATCCTTTGAAGGTGCGCATTTGAACAACATCGTCATTTGGCAGGGTCTGGACTCTGGGCCTCTCGGAATGAGGACGGAGGTCATGTGACCAGGGCTAAATAACGAGACTGCTGCTTCGAAAGGCAGCCGCAGCAAACATGGACGACTGCTTGCCGGGCGCCGCAAAGTACAGGACGCGTACCCCCCCGGCTTCCCAGCGACCGTCGCCTCAAGCTGCGCTTGGTGGCCCCTGTTCCGCATTTCTCCGTCAAAATACATTTCTGCCCGGGCATGGGAAAAATGACCGACCAATCAGATGGAGCAAAGTACTGTACAACGGTCATTCGTCCCAAGACCGTATTCCAGAGGCGATAATCATCACATTACCGTTATGGCCGGGGGTCATCGGAATCGTTTTTGACTCAGTCTTGACATCCATACCCGAGTCAACCCAGAAAGGTCCCGGGGGAGCACTATCGCCATCACAGTATATAACAACAACATCAAGGATGCGGAAATGTGACTCGCTTACGATTCTCGAATCTCAAACCTCCAGTCCCATCCCCATCCGAACGCCCGGTTTTCTTGCTTGAATGAGCGGCCATGCTACACCATCCACAGTAAGCTTAGGAGCATTTTTATTGCGTGCGTTATTGATTATATGCGTCTGGAATAGCCGGACACTGCACCCGCACGCGTCGGACTAGATTACTTCGATCCTGAAGGAGTCAAGCAGTTAGAGCGAACATTATCTCAACTATCTCACCCGGGTCGTAGTTTCGATTTTGAGAAAACTCTCCGGGCGGTGCTCAAAAGGTTGTGAAATATTTTCAGGTTCTACAGCAAATTTTCGGAACTGATACTGATGGCTAGTCGAACTGAAGCTGATGTTAAACCAAGGGAATTGGGCATCATGTTCAAAGACCTAGGTGTCATGGGTATAGGTGCTAGTGTAGCGCATCAAGAGACTCTGGGATCGCTGTTAAGCCCGCTCAATATCATTGAAAATATTCAAAGCTCTCGCCACCCTCCGACACGAGACATCATCAAAGGATTTGAGGGCGTCATACGTTCTGGGGAAATTCTACGTGAGCAGGCACAGGTCTCATCAGGTTAATTTTTTTTTTCATGTGTCATGCCCATTCAGTTGTACTGGGAAGCCCTGGCTCGGGTTGTAGTACGTTGCTGAAAACATTGACGAATCGGAGGCAAGAGTATCATGCCGTGGAAGGACAGGTTTATTATGACAGTTTGCTACCGGGCGAGGTCGAGAAACACTATCGAGGCGATGTCCAATATTGCCCCGAAGACGACATCCATTTCCCATCCCTTACCGTCGCGCAGACCATCCGGTTTGCAGCACGCCTTCGAGCACCCCGCGACCGACAAGGTCAATCGAGGACGGACTATACCGAGCTTGTGACAGATGCACTGCTGACACTCTTTGGTCTCCAGCATGCCCGAGATACTCCAGTCGGCGATGCTCTGATACGTGGTATATCTGGTGGCGAGAAGAAACGGGTGTCTATTTGTGAGGTTCTTGCCAGTCGTGGTTGTATTACTGCCTGGGACAAGTGAGTCGCCCTTCATCACATTTGCGTGCACGTTTATTTTGACACGGTGCGAGCTCTACGCGGGGTCTTGATTCATCGACTGCTGTGGAGTACATGAGAGCCTTGCGGTTAGCAACGAACATCGGTCGCCTTACGACTATCGTTTCGCTCTATCAAGCAGGCGAACAGTTATTCGAGCTCGTGGACAAGGTTTGTTGCTTCTTGTGTACCGTGACGAAAATCCTGAATTTTTCGCACAGGTTTGCCTCATTTATGAGGGCCGAATGGCTTACTTTGGACCTGCAAAGATGGCGCGAGATTACTTCACCAACATGGGCTACATCCCGGCACCGAGGCAAACAACTGCCGATTTCTTAGTGTCTGTGACGGATCCACGAACTCGGACGCCACGGGATACTTTGGCCAATCTTCCCAAGGCGGCGCAGGAATTCGCAAACTACTTCAAAAGTTCCTCCTTTGGAGACGCGAATCGCAAAGATATCGAAGCATACCGCGGAGAGTATGTGGGGAATAAGGCAAGGGCAGATGAATATCGTCAAAATGTTCGAAGCGAACGAGTTACTACCGCACGTGCTGGTTCAGCTTACACCGTTTCTTTGCCCATGCAAGCAAGAGCGGTTATGGTCAGGCGGATGCAAATTCTTCGTGGAAATATGCTTGCGACTTCCCTGAATATTTTGTGGGTGGTTCAAACACTTTGACCCTGCAGCTGCTTAGTAGGATCTCGCTTTTAGCTCTTACCTCTTCCAAGGCGTCATTACTGGAACTGTCTTTCTCAAAGCCCCAAAAACGACTAATGGATTTTTCTCTCGGAGTGGTGTTCTCTTCTTGTAGGTGATCCTTCAGCGACGTATCGACCGAATATTAAGGAATGCTTTTGACAGTGCTCTCCTTTTCGCCGCCCTGTTGACACTCTCAGAAATTCCAGCACTATTCTCTCAGCGGCCAATTGTGCTTCGGCATCACCGCTGGGCGCTCTACCATCCTTTCATTGACGCTGTGGCGTATACCCTCGTCGACGTCCCTGTCACCTTCATCTGCGTTGTGGTTTTTGGTGGCTTGATTTACGCATTGGTTGGGTTGCAAGGCTCTGCAGCCCAGTTCTTGTATGTCTCAATCCCTGCTCATGGAGAGTCCAATGGTTTGTTTACTTTTAATGGCGTGATAACTCTCATAGCATTTTTTTCTTGTTTGTGTTTGTCATGTCACTCACCATGAGGGCATGGTTCAGGGCATTGGCTGCTGCTTTTGCGACGGAAGGTTAGTCCCAAAGGATTATGGGGATTGCAGCTGTAACTCAAGTTTTCGTGTCATAGCCCCAGCAACCACTTGTGCGGGAATTTCGTTACTCGCGTTTTCAATCTACACGGGTGAGAGTCAAAGGATCTAGACTTCCCTCAGATGTACTCAGGCGTTCTTCAGGTTATACTTTGCCTGAACGCTCGATGGTTTGGCCTTTGCGATGGCTAGTCTATATTAATGTGAGTGACCGTTTGGCTTTGGTTGATGGACAGGACCTCATCACTGACGCGGTACACAAGCCTATACGCTATGGATTTGATGCACTTATGACGAATGAATTCAACACCCTCAACGCTACATGTGCTTCACTCATACCACAGGGCCCAGGCTATGAAAATGTTACCTTGGCAAATCAAGTCTGTACAACGGTTGGATCGCTGCCTGGGGAGCCTATGGTTAATGGCTCCCGTTTTGTACTCCTGGCTTATGGGTATTCATACGACCATTTGTGGCGCGTCAGTAAAATAACCCCCCTTGATTCCATTGCTCGAAGATCTGACAGTGTGTTTTACTCAGAATTTCGGTATCATTGTTGCTTTCGGCGTCCTTTTTATGTCGGCCTTATTCCTATTTACCGAAGTCAACACCCAGACGGCCGTACAGAACAAGGTGGTTTTATTCAAGCGAGGCAAGAGATCAGTTTCGTATCCGTCTGGAGATGAAGAGAAGGGTGACAGCCAAGACGAAACACTGGAAAAGCCTACTAGTAATGTCCTTGATGTGACGGCGAAGCCCCCGATCATGGTCGGCACCTTTACTTTTCTGCATCTGCGTTATAGCATACCCGTCGCGGATGGAGAGAGAACCTTACTCGATGAGGTTTCGGGCTTTGTAGCTCCTGGACGTATCACAGCCTTGATGGGAGAGTCAGGTGCTGGAAAGGTGCGATGACTTCCCGAGATGATTGCTTTCTGACCACTGTCCACTATCGACAGACAACACTATTGAATGTGTTGGCCCAACGCACTGATATCGGTAAAATTACTGGAGAGCGTTTCGTCAATGGGCAAGCCCTCCCTGACGACTTCCAGACGCAGACGTACGTTTGGTGTGATTTATTAATGTGGATTATCATGAATCCTCCGCCTTTAGAGGCTACTGTCAGCAGATAGATACGCACCTTCCGTCAATGACGGTTCGGGAGGCTCTGCTCTTCTCTGCAAAACTACGCCAGCCAGCCTCCGTCTCTGATGGCGAGAAGGAAGCCTAGTGAGTTACGTTCTGGGTCTCGGGTTTCGAAACATTAGCCCTCAAACATTGCAGCGTTGACAAATGCATCCAACTTTGTGGGTTGGAGCAGTATAGGGATGCTGCTATGGGGTCGCTAGGTGTTGAATATCGGAAGAGAACCACAATCGGCGTTGAACTAGCTGCAAAGGTAACGTTGTTGGCGCTTCTGGTTATGGGAGATTACTGACGTAATGCAGCCTAAGCTGCTTTTGTTCTTGGATGAGCCTACTTCAGGACTTGATTCGCAAAGTGCTTGGAATATCTTGGCTTTCTTGCGTACCTTGGCCGATCACGGTCAAGCTATTTTATGCACGTAAGGCCGCTCCCTCCTATTCTGCAGTCCCACTTGTTAAATTTCAATATGCGCAGGATCCATCAGGTATTTACAATAACATTGTCGATGCAGTTATAGCTCGAAATTGATTTCCCTTCAGCCTTCGGCCGAACTGTTCTCGGTAAGTTGTTAATTCAAGCTTCAAGTCTTCAACTTTTTTCATTCTGATATTGATCACATTGTTAGATATTTGATAGGCTTCTGCTACTCCGTAAAGGTGGACAGACGGTCTACTTTGGTGACATTGGCAGGAACGGAGATACCATGATCAATTATTTCGAAAGACATGGCGCACGAAAGTGTCAGCCGCAGGAGAATCCGTGAGTCAAAAACATGGTACCTCTTCGAAATCTACTCTCAAATCATCTTCTAGAGCGGAATATATGTTGGACGTTATAGGGGCTGGGGCGACGGCATCATCCAAACAAGACTGGAATGAAATATGGAGAAGGTCTCGGGAGGCAAGCGGCTTGGACCAAATGATCAAGGGAATACACAAAGAAGGTTGTCTAAGCCCGCCGGTTCAGACAGCCCAGCATACAGAGTTTCCGACCACCTGGTCCTACCAGCTGGTAGAACTGGTTAAGCGGAATGCTGCGCACTATTATCGGGACCCGACTCTTCTCGCTTCGAAACTGACTCTGAATATTGTCAGTGGACTCTTTATCGGGTTCACTTTCTTCAGGGGAGACGACAGTCAGCAGGGTGTTCAGAACAAGCTCTTTGTGAGTATTTTCGTTTTTGGGAGTAGAGGAGTGGTTAACACCAAGCGGTCACAGTCTATCTACATGGGCCTCATCTGCAGGTATATGATGATATCTGTCCCCAAGTATATTCTTCGCTGACGAATGCGTAACGGTAGTGTTCCCCTTGCGAACCAGCTCATCGTCACATACATTTCCATTCGCAATATTTATGAAGTTCGGGAGCGTGCCAGCCGAATGTACAGCTGGACGGCGCTGATCACGTCCCAGATACTGGTCGAGGTCCCATGGAACATTCTTGGGTCATCGTTGTATTTCGTGGCGTGGTATTGGAGCTCCCAACTGAGCACCAGCCGGGCTGGGTACACTTATCTCATGTTTGGTGTCCTATTCCCGATCTATTATTCAACTATCGGACAAAGCATGGCCTCTATGGCACCGAATGCTGAAATTGCGGCGATCATATTCGGATTCTTGTTCTCATTTGTGCTTATATTGTGAGTTTTTGAATCTGGATTCTTTTTTTTTCGAGTTGGCTCAACATCTTGGCGCAGCAATGGCGTAATGCAACCATTCCGGGAGCTTGGCTGGTGGCGATGGATGTAGGTTCTGAAACCTGTTTCGTGAATGCCCGTGGACTGACCGTGTTTAGGTATTGGGTTTCTCCTTATACATATTTCGTCGAGGGAACTGTTGGGAACGGTGAGACACCAGTGTTCATGTTTGGGCAGTTTCCACTGATCACCTCGAACCCAGCTCTCGGACACCAGCGAGTGACATGCTCCGATGTCGAATTGGTGCGCCTCAGTCCACCCGCGGGTCAGACCTGTCTGCAGTATTTGGCAAACTACATCTCTGCTGCTGGGGGCTACCTTGTTAACCCCGATGACACATCCTCCTGCCAATATTGTAGTGTGGCGGAAACAGATGCATTCCTCGCGTTCGGCTTTAATATTTCTTATGATCGTCGCTGGAGAGATGTCGGTGCCATGGTTGGCTTCATTGTGTTCAATGTAAGTGTGTCCAATTGCTGCCATGACAAGCTGATGTCATTGAGGACGATATGCCTACTTAGATTGTCACAACGTATCTCTTTACGTATATATTCCGGATCCATACTGGAAGCTGGTTCCGCAATTTGCGGAAACGTGCCAAAAACCACTAACCTTGATTAGTACATACTCATGCACTCAAATTCTATTAATTTCTGCGTAGACAACACCACTCACAAGATAATAATAGCCTTGCCTCCAGACTTGTTAACTTGTCCTAAAATATTGGGAACGTCTGTGATTCGTGAGGATAACATCTCCAAGCTAGGAGTTCCGACTGTGACACAGGGGCTCTGGAATCAACGATTGAGAAAGCTGCACAACACTTCCTATAATTCGGATAAGACCAAAGGCTCCCGAGATAAAAAGTGAAAGGGGCCGGGACTTGGATTTTCGACAGTGGGTGCGAACATGGGCCAAACTCCAATTTCAAACGGGGGAGTTCACCCAGCTGAGAGTTGGAATATAATATCGCCCCAGGCAGAGTTTATAGCTCTCATCGATCAATTTCACTCTACCACTCCCCGTGCTTGACCTTCTCTCCGGCTACACTGCATACACGGCTCTTGTACAATTAGTCGTGCTCCTCTACCTGACCCGAACCCCCCAAATCCTTCGTCCCTTCCTGTGAACTCGCCTTATTACCCGTTACTTGTGGATTTGAGCATCCGCTTTAAGCGTGACTTCTTTCGTGGCTACACCGGATCTCGCAGCTGCATTGGTCAAGGGAGTGCTGGAGGCTGTTGGAGAAGATGGGCTGCGACAACGTTGGGGACGGAGCCCTCTGACCTCATCTGGCAATCGAGAGGCCGGGCGGCTAAGGCGAGAGTTGCGCATTACGTTGTCAAGTAGACTTTAACTTCTCTCATCCTGTGTGTTCATGGCCTGCGAAAGCATCTGCTTCTATGATGTCAAGATTCAGTTCGCTGGAGTCTGGGAAGAGGACGCTGGGTGGCGTGGCTTACATGGGGGATGTGCTGGAACGGGAAGAAGCAGCAGGCTTCGAGTGGGCGGTGAGGACCGGTTGTGCAGGGCAGGATATAGCAAGGAATATGGGACGACGGGCAGGTTTATCGCCAACCCCATATATGTACCTACCAGGATCAAAATCACCTCTGGACCAAGGAGAATAAAGCAGACAGCTTACGGTGGCATTAACGGTCCTTCCGCCGGATGCAACACCTAACATTATCCTTTGCACTTGACTCTTCTCACCTCTGTTTCCAGGCACTCGCTGTTCTCGCACCGTGCCCGTCCAATTCCGATAATCTCGTACCTTAGGCGTTCCATCTCCCGCTTGTGGGAGCACTAGTCAACGCTGATGCTGTTGAGATGGTGTGACCGGACAAACCGGTTGTCAGTGTCAATGTTCCCTGCGAGGCGGATGAATACTGGAATTAGGAGTGGGGTGGCAGCGGATAGGGCAGAAAAATAGAGCGAAGTTTGAGTGACCGGACGTAGGAGTGCAAAATAGCCGTAGGGTTCTGTCAAAAATTTAGGTGTTTGCAAACATGTTTGTATATAAATATGGTTTCCAAACCGTTTATAAACGCGTAAGAAATTCGCGGCCAGGGTGGGCCGGTTTTAAAATGTAAGGAATTTGAAAAGCTGTGGAATCGAACCAAGAAAGAAATTCGGTGGGAATTTTTGGCAGAACCCTAAACAAAGGCGTGGCGTGTAGATTTCCGTCGTGTCGTGCATGCTCAGTCATGCTGGCTCGGCTGGGACATCCGATTTGGTTTTCCGAAAATAGAATTACTGGCTTTGGTGTTATCTTCTCAGGAGCATCATCAAAGCAGGAGCTGTGCAACTCGGGGAAACTCAACCCTTTGCTGCTTACTACGATGAGCGAACCCAAGAAAAAGAACGTTTTCCAACGCCATCCTCCAGCCAGGTTCTCGCACTGGAAGTGCAGCCGATCTCACGGATCCTGGTCCCACTGCAACGGGTCCATCGACGGCCTCCAAGGTCAAACGAAAGGTCCGACGTGGTATCGATTCCATTCAAGCGGCTTTCCAGCCAGGATCTCGCACTGGGAGCACGACTGATCTCATCGGCGGTGCCCCCTCTCCTCCATCGATCCCCAATCAGGTCACAAACCAGGCGGCTCCGCCCCAGCCACCGGCTACAACTACTGGACAATCGCCCGTATCGGGCGCCAATACGATAAGCAATCACTGCGCCCTCGAGCCCCGCGCCCGCCTCTTCTACTAAAATCCTCAAGGAGGTTGGGAGTATGGCGTGGAGCACCTTGGAAACAGCCCTTCGTGTGCTTGAAAGGAGTGCCGACGCTTTCCCCCCTCTCAAATCGGTCGCCGGCGGGCTGGTTGCATTGTCTGGGACGTCATCCAGGTAGGCCATCGCTCTCGACCTGCTGTCATTACGTGACCTTACTCGCATTCCAGGCGGCTGCTGCCAATCGTGAGGACTATCAGAACTTGACATCCGAACTCGGGATGTTGGCCGGCACGCTGGAGAGGTATGTAGCCGAACTTGCTTCCGGAGGTTCTAGTGGCAATGTTGCGCATCTTTAAGTGGGTACTGTCACTGGCTCATTCATCCATAGGATGTCAATGACTGCATTTCACAGCTCCATCGAAGCGGAGGTCGAATACATCAAGAAACAGCAAGCTCGTCGCAAGGGCAAGCAGATGGTCACGGCCACTCAGGACAAGACGGACGTGATCAACCGTTATCGTCGGATTGAATCATTGTTTCGTCAAGCTGCATGTGAGTGTCCGAGCACTTGCAACCCACGCAAGGTCTTACAAACAAACAGAGTGAAGTCACACTCCGAACCTTGGAGAGCACGAGAAGAACACATGAGAACACGAGAAGAGCACATGAGGTAGGCGGCTGAAGTGAACCAACTCCGTTCAGCTCACTATAAGTTGGCAGAGAACCCTTCTTGAAGGCTTGTCCCCAGTGGACGACGCCCAATATAACTCCAGTTACTCTATGACTATCAAGCGACGAGGGTGTACCGAAGAAACGCGCGAGAAGCTTCAAGCAGACCTCCAAGGATGGGCAGGAGATCCGAATGGTGCCAAGGTGTACTGGATGAACGGTATGGCGGGGACTGGCAAGACGACGATCATGTATAGCTTTTGCGAGTGGCTGGCGAAGTGCGGGCAGCTTGGCGCTAATTTTTGCTGTTCCCGTCTCTCATCTTCGTGCAGCAACGTCAGTGACATTATCCCCACACTCGCATACCAACTCGCGGAATTCTCCCCCGCGTTTCGGTCTGCCTTGTGCAAAGTTTTGGAGGAAAAGCCGCGCACGGGCAGGCTTGATGTGGTCATGCAGTTTACAAAGCTCATCCAAGAACCCATGCAAGCGGTGAAAGACGCAATGTCTCACAATATTGTTATTGCAATTGACGCGTTGGACGAGTGCCAAGATGCAGACGGGGTCCGGCTGATCCTCGACATGCTCCTCAGGTTTGTGGCGGGTCTCCCCATCAAGTTCTTTGTTACGAGTCGACCGGAGCCTATTATCCGAGACAAGATGCGTGCTCGAGGTGGATTCTCGCCGTTGGTGCTCCGTCTCCACGACATAGAGCATTCCATTGTGGAGGAGGATATCAAGAAGTTTCTCAGGGACGTTCTGGATCCCATGGATCCGCCAGCACGCTCTAGTGAAATCGAACAACTTGCGAAGCGTGCTGGGAAGTTGTTCATATTTGCTGCAACTGCTGCCCGATATATTTATCCGGGAAAGATTTGTGTCGATTCGCAAGCTCGCTTGCAGGCCATGTTGGGTAATACCAGCAATGTACGTGGATCAACCAAGCTCTATGAGGGGCTCGATACACTATACTCGGGCATTCTTTCTTCAGCTTTCAACGATGAGCTGGAGGAACAGGAGAAGAATGACATTCGGCTTGTGCCTTTGGACGGTTGTTTGTGCCAAGGATCTGATGTCTACTCAGACACTGGCATTCGCTTTTGGGCCTCACGACGAGGAGAGTGGAGCTCGCATTAGAGCCACTGCAGTCTGTCCTGCATGTACCTGAGGGTGGTGGACTTGTTTCCACTCTACATGCATCATTTCCTGATTACATGCTTGATGAGCTTCGGTCGGGAAGCTTCTACTGTGATAAGGTCAAGCATAGTGCATACCTCGCAGACCGTTGCTTCACTATAATGGAGGAAAAGGTGCGATTTAACATCTGTGACCTTGAGTCATCTTTTGTGTTTGACAAGGATGTGGAAGACTTGGAGGAGCGAATCAAGAGCTCTATCCCACCTGAACTCTCCTACTGCTGCCAGTACTGGGGTGCACATCTTCATGAAGGACAGAGCATGGCAGAATTTGATAGGAAGCTACTTGACTTCCTGAGCATTAGGCTATTATTTTGGATGGAAGTGCTTAACCTGAAAAGATTTATTGGAATGGGGCCTGGAATACTTCAACAGGTAAAGAGCTGGTTGGTGGCACCTCATGTGAGTAAAAGTAAATCTATGTAGCTGGATATGGATATTAATATTAAACAGCCAAAAGGGACCTTCGATGATATCCAGAGGCAAGTAGCTGATACCAAAACATTTGTGGCACACTTTGCAGCTGGTGCATGCACACAAAGTATGCCCCATATCTATATCTTAGCATTGCCATTCTGCTCTTCCTCTAGTTCAGTATACAAGAACTACTGGGGAAAAATGCAGGGGCTAATAGTTGTATCAGGGAAAGAGGTGATACAGAATGCTGCTCTTGGTGCCTGGGTAACAGGTGCTAAAGTTACCTCAGTTGGGTTCTCTCCTGATGGTGCTCACATTGTCTCTGGATCTGGTGATTGCACAATCCAAGTATGGGATACACAGACTGGTGAGACTGTTGCTGGACCATTTGAGGGGCATACAAAAAGAGTTACCTCAGTTGGATACTCTCCTGATGGTGCTTACATTGTCTCTGGATCTGATGATAACACAATTCAAGTATGGGATACAGACTAGTGAGACTGTTGCTGGGCCATTTGAAGGGCATACAGATGCAGTCACTTCAGTTGGGTTCCCTCCTGATGGTGGTCACATTGTCTCTGGATCTTATGATTGTACAATCCAAGTATGGGATGCACAGACTGGTGAGACTGTTGCTAGGCCATTTGAAGGGCATACAGATTGGGTCACCTCAGTTGGATTCTCTCCTGATGGTGCTCACATTGTTTCTGGATCTTCTGATTACACAATCTGAGTATGGGATGCACAGACTGGTGAGACTGTTGCTGGGCCACTTGAAGGGCATACAAGTCCAGTCAACTCAGTTGGATTCTCTCCTGATGATGCTCACATTGTCTCTGGATCTGAGGATAACACAATCCAATTGTGGGATGCATAGACTGGTGAGACTGTTGTTAAGCAATTTGAAGGGTATGCCAGCCTAGTCCACAGGTCCACTATGCAACATGCCTTTCCTACTATTCCACATTTTACATTTAATGAGAATGGGTGGGTTACTGGTCCTGATATACTTCTATTTTGGGTAGTCTTAAATTTTTACATTTATCTTCCACATCCTCCTTGCTTATTTACTATTTCTCCCCATGGTTTATGTTTTATTGACTATCAATCTCTCAAGATTGGTAAACATTGGGCTCAATGTTATATTCCTACTAAACAATAATAATATATTGTTTCATTTGATGTATTGTCTATGTTCATCTCAGCACAAAGTCAGTCTCTTTACCTAATTCAGCTGAATCTTGTTCTAGTATATACACATAGGCTTCAGCATGGGTTGCAGCCTTGAAGAAAGGTGCAACAAAGGTGTAGGGATTGCTATTCTGTTGCCAGATTCTAGTTATGGAACTTTTCACTGGTTCATGATGATCTGCATTCTGAGAATTGATGACTAGGGGGGTATTGCACCTGGCATTCTACAAAAAAAAAAAGAGCATGGTGAGAAGAATTGATATTGCAAATTGTGGCACCTAATAGCTCACCAATGAAGCTAGCCACTGAATGAAGTGCACAAAGTCATGCATCTTGTGCTGCCACCAATTCCAATAAGTTAAGTTTGAAATTAAAGTTCTCCAATACCTCTATTAATGTCTCCAGAAAACTAGGTGGGTATTTGAAGGCATGCTTTCCAGCAAGGTGTGAATGAAAACTTGCATAAACAATCACATATACTCTTGTGGGAAGTAGTGTGCAGGGTCCATGTAAGCTTTGGCTGTACTTGTTGAGCTAAAAGGAAAGTCAGTTTGTTATATCATTGCACTGCCAGGATTGATAGCAAGACCTGAAGGGTTCTCATAAGCATGACTTAACCACTGAAGGCCTTGAATTACAATGTCCAAATGAACTGCTCCTTCATCCAAAACAAAGCTTCCAGACCAAACCAGATCCTTTAAGTAATCAGAGAAGGATGCATGATATATATAGATAGGCTCCTTGTCAGCCTCAGAGGCAGCAGGAACAAAGAGTACCAAGTGGACACATTAAAGTACAGCATAGAAGGTCACCTGATTGAGACCAAGAAAGTTGGCAAGGGCAACAGCAGTCAGCTGTCCACTGGCATATAATATAAACAGGCCAAGAATGCATTGAGTGGTGGGAAGAATAGTTGCAGGAATGTTGGAGAGAATCTGTGCATAAAGGAGGTTGAGTGCATGAAGGAGATTGGGGTCCTTGAGCTGGCCAGTGTATTTAAGAAATCTGAGGCAGACCTCAAGTTGGCCAAAAGGGCTATCATAGTTGCTATCACCAATAAATCGAACTATGGACAACACAAAGCCAAGGTGGCCTGATGCCCAAGAGGTGATTGAACAGACTTGATCTTCAGCCAGCCAGTTATGTGTAAGCTGATCAGGATACCTCCACCTGATCTCCATAAGTCCTTTTTCAAGAATCCATCTAGCATCCTCCTCTGCCTCACTGTTGTCCACCATCAGTTGCTCTTGGAAATACTGTTATCAGAATTCCATCAGAAAGACAGTTATCTTTAGTTATATTTCCCATGTCACTATGAAACTATCAGTAGTGTACATCAGAAGGACGATTCTTACCATATGCCTCATGTTTTCTTATCTCTGACTCATAGTTACCTTGGTCCGTACTATTATAGTAGGAGTACAGCCACACTCAGAAGTATATAAGGATACAGTACAGTACCTTGTATCCTTATCTTAGTGTTATAAAGTTCTTGCCTCCTATACCTCTTTGCCATAACCGGCTGGACTTATAGTGCTTCATCATCTCCAAGTCACGCTCAGTAGGACAGGACCAAGTCTGTACAGTAGGGTAACAAAAGTTTTGCGAAAACAACAAAGACAAACAATGCATTAATCATTAAAAATATTCACTACACTACCACAACTGCATCTAAAATTATGATAATATTTTGAATGGTGGCCCTTGGCCTCATAGACTGCTTGAGCATGATTGGGCATGCTCTTGACCAGGTCATTAATATAATTTAAATCAATCATTGTCCAATCCTCCTGAATTGCCTCCCAAAGTTTGTCAAGGTTTTTGGGGATTTCTGGTCAGTCATTTATTCTGACTTTGATGTATTTCCATACATATTCAATGGACCAACATCTGGTGACTGAACTGGATGTGGAAGTTGATTGGGGAGATGAGAATTGCAGAATTGTTGGGTGACCTTTGCATGGTAAATTAGAGCTCTATCTTCCATCACTGCTACCTACCCCCTCTCCTCCAATAAATTCCCAAAAAAATCCTACAATGGTCCACTAAGGACTAGGCTAACATAATCTGCATCAGTCCTTGTATCCTTGGGTATATAAACCAGTGGAATGAGTTTTCTGTGTGCCATATACCCCCATATTATAAGACTCTGTCTTCCAGACTTGAAAGTAGGGGTTAAACACCTTTCTGTGTACCTCTCACCAGATCTCCTCCATACCCAAACCATCTTTGAACCTAATCCAATCTCCACAGAAGCCTCATCTGTCTAGACTACATGTTTCCAGTCCTCCTCTATCCACCTCCAATGTTCCCTTGCCCATACCATCCTGGCTTTGACATGGGAGGGCTTAAGAAATAGTTTCTTTGCAGCAATGTATTTACTAAGACCCAATTGATACCTAATAGTACACCAGATAGTGTGGGGATGAGCAGGGGAGTCAAAGGAAGTGTTTCTTGAGTGGGTGATCTTGTAGGGAGTTTGGGGTCTCTTTCTCTCCAGCACAATTTTGATGTGTTACATTGCCCTGTCATTCAATAAGGAAGGTCTCCCAGACCTAGGAGCATCCTCATAATGATCCTGCTCCTTGTGCCTATGGATAACCCACTAGATGGTGGAAATGTTGACTCTGAAGAAATCAGTAATTTCACAAGCAGGAATACACCCCTGATGCTTTGTACATATCAGGGAGCATAGTTCAGAGACAGTATTCTTCTTTCCAGCTATTTTTGGCATGTAAGATATAGTTGTTGATTAATAGGAATTTTTTTCATTTGTTGTTAAATGAGGTCATGTGACAAATTTTCGCAAAACTTTTGCTACCCTACTGTACAGACATCCTGTGTTGGACCCCGTGCTACTCAAGAGCGAACCCCTAACCCGGGTAACAAATACATTGCTTTGCAGTCTGCACTGGAGAAAGCAACCTTGAGATAAGGCTCAGGGTGACTGTATACTATCCAGCAAAGCCATAAATTGGGTTCCATTCAGACATGATAAGTAACCATCCCCACAGCTTGTGTTGAGCTTCACAATCATGGCATTTGTCCAATCTGTTGAGAATAATTAAAAGAATTATTGAATAGTGGCCTGGTATTCAGATGCAGGGATAGATCAGTGAAAAGGTCCCTAAACTGGGAACAGCAATTTCCATGGAGGATGAGGGGGTCTTCAACTAGTCACTGGATGACAATGCGCTGATACTCTGGAAGTTGTTAAACAAGTTGATAGATGAGAGCTGGGATGATGATATTAGGGTCAGACTGGTTATTGGGTTTGGAGAAAAAGAATACAGCACCTGGGAGCCTCTCATCTTGCAATTCCTCTGTCATTGTCTGTGCAACCAACAAATTTTCCAACAGCAGCTGGGCCTGATAGCCAAAGCAAGCACTGAGCTTCTCCATTCTCCCATCTCCATTTAACAATGCAGGCATGTAAAGTCTGGTGGTAACAGGGTATATTTGTTAGTAGCCATGACTATGGGTGATACAAGCCTCATTTTTTGCTGGTAACTATCCTTGTTAGAACCTTGGGACTCTCGATAGTCTCACTATGAGTATGTGTTTCACTCTATTCAATTATCTGTTGAAACTCCAGAATATAAGAGATTTGAGAACATGTGGATACCTGTTGGGTGATAGTTACATTACTTGTTGCCTGATTACTACAATAGGAACCCATGAAACCATGACTTTGACCCTAGATTTGAACCAAGTTTTCCTTTAGAGGTCACTCAGGTGCTTGATGAGATAACACAGGGAGTCCAAAAGCCATAGACACACAGATGAACACTTAGGCAAAGAGATACAAACTTACAAAGTCCACCAGTACCCTGGAATGTTACTATGAGGGTCCAGAATGGAACTAAAAATAGATTGGGACCAGTTTTCGGAAATAACGGAGACTAACACTCCATGATATGGAGCAGATGTAAATGATGAACTTAAGAATGCAGATACAGGGTAGTTAATCCACCAACAGGAGGACCAGCACCTATAAGTCTTTCAAGTTCCCATAATTGAATATGTTTCTCTGTATTTTTGTATATTTCTCAGTATTTGTCACTTTGTACAGTACAGTAACAAAAGTTTTGCGAAAACAACAAAGACAAATAATGCATTAATCGTTAAAAATATTCACTACACTACCACAACTGCATCTAAAATTATGTTAATATTTTGTATGGTGGCCCTTGGCCTCATAGACTGCCTGAGCACGATCGGGCATGCTCTTGACCAGGTCATTAATATAATTTATATCAATCATCCTCCACTCCTCCTGAATTGCCTCCCAAAGTTTGTCAAGGTTTTGGGGGATTTCTGCTCGGTCATTTATTCTGACTTTGAGGTATCTCCATACATGTTCGATGGGATTGAGGTCTGGTGACTGAGCTGGGTGTGGAAGCTCATTGATGAGATGGGATTTGCGGAATTGTCGGGTGATCTTTGCCTGGTGGACTGGAGCTCCATCTTCCATCACTGCTACCTGCCCCCTCTCCTCTGATAAATTCCCATAAAAATCCCATAATGGTCCACTAAGGATGAGGCTAATATAATCTGCAGCTGTCCTTGCACCCTTGGGTATACGAACCAGTGGACCGAGTTTTCCATGTGCCATGCACCCCCATATCATAAGACTCTGTCTTCCAGACTTGAAAGTAGGGGTTAAACACCTTTCTGTGTACCTCTCACCAGGTCTCCTCCATACCCAAACCACCTTTGAACTCTTTCCAATCTCCACAGAAGCCTCATCTGTCCAAATCACATGTCTCCAGTCCTCCTCCATCCACCTCCGATATTCTCTTGCCCATACCATCCTGGCTTTGACATGGGAAGGCTTAAGAAATGGTTTCTTTGCAGAAATGTGTTGGCTAAGACCCAATTGATACCTAATGGCACGCCGGATAGTGTGGGGATGAGCAGGGGAGTCGAGAAATGTGTTTATTGTGTGGGTGATCTCGCGGAGAGTTTGGCGTCTATTTCTCTCCAGCACAATTTTGATGTGTCGCATTGCCCTGTCATCCAATAAGGAAGGTCTCCCAGACCTGGGAGCATCCTCATGATGACCCTGCTCTTTGTGCCTATGGATAACCCGATAGACAGTGGAAATATGGACTCCAAAGAAATTGGCAATTTCGCGAGCAGGAATACCCTCCTGATGCCTTGCACATATCAGGGAGCGTAGTTCAGGGACAGTATTCTTTTGTCCAGCTATTTTTGGCATGTAGGGTGGAGTTGTTGATCAGTGGGAATATTTTTCATTTATTGTTAAACGAGGTCATGTGACAGATTTTCGCAAAACTTTTGCTACCCTACTGTACTATAAATTACCAGTGGGTTTGACAAAAAGGGCAGAGAACTCTTGACCTCAAATTCCTACCTACCTTGTATGGTTTGGTGTGAATATAACAGGTTTTATAAAAGACTTCTCTCAGATTAGATATTGAGTCACATTGGCTCTATTGAACTTGTGATCAGGTGGTTGTTATGGTAATAACTACTACAACTCAGATGATGTGTTATGGTAACATTGATCCCTGGTCAGATTGCAAGTCATATATATATATATTTGGGCTATGGTAGCCTTCAGAGATTGGCAACAATCACATTTATTGGATAAGTTCATATATGGAATATGTAACTATTCGATCTGTCAGTGTTGGAAAGTGTACAGTACACTTTGGCACCAATTCTCTCCTATCACCTCCAGTGACAAGACACCAAAGACTTTTCTGAGTCTTCTTTAATTAATTGAAACCCCATGAATTTGTACAGAGGGTAGTTACACACCTAGGGAGATTTCTATGTGCAACATTTTGAGTTGATACTTAAGTGGTGGACAGTTTATCTATTATCTCCTTTTAACTACAAAACCCCTCTATTAGTGGGTGTCCCCATTGCACCTTGGAGCATACACATGCTCTTTTGAATTGAGCATTGCACCTGGCATCCCCTTTGCTACAAGCTGGTTCAATGCTCTATGGAGCCATAAGTGACAAACCAAAGGCAGCTGGTTGATGCTCACCCTTTTCCATCTCTTCCCTCACTCTCCATTCCTCTGGTGGAATACTATCATACTGGTATGCATTGTGAATAACAAAGTCATGAGCATTGGTGAAGCTACCTGCAAGGTAAACTCCAGGTAACTAACAGCTGCAGATCAAGCCATGAAAATTTCACTAACCCTTTTCTGAGTATGGTTGGACTTTTTCTGGTCCACACACCTGGAGTGGCATAGATGTGAGAATTGCATTGTGTGGTCACTGTCAAGTCTAATCAGTTGCCACAAGAATGAGATTCTGGTAGGTGTATACCTGAGTGGGGGGGGGGGTGCTGCACTCATAGCAGCCAGGCTAAGTTGTATAGGAGCAAGGGTCACCAGCCATTGAGCCTGTGATTGCTGGTCTCTGATCTGGTGGAGCTGTATGAAGAACATCCTGGTCTGTGTCATGAGGTTGGAAAAATTCTGCACCAGGGTATAGAGGTAGTAGACAATGAAGGGAGGGTAGATAGATGGCATGGAATGTTCATTGGATGTACCCATAGGCATCTATCATCCACCTCTTCACAAGTAAAGTCACTCCAGGGAAGGAACTGGGTGGTCTCCCCAGCTTAAAAGGACAGTGCCAATAACATTTGTTTGGGAGGGGCCAGAATATTCTGCATGATAAAATCATGACAAAAGCTGGACCTCAGCCCTTATTTGGGGCCATTTGTATCTGCTTGTGTCCACCTTTGGTTATCAATTGATCTGACAATAATCCAGCAGCATAATGTTGTCATATATGGTAGGGAACATTGATCATGGTTTGGTCATGTCCTCATGATGAGAAACTTCCAAAACATGTCTAAAATTTCAATTCTTTGCACTTTTGCTTTTCAACCCTTGTCTTCCAAACCACTAGATGCATGGCAAAGTAAGCTTTGTGGTTTCTTGTAGCACTGGCAACAATTAAACATTCTCAGAAAATGCAAGCCAAAAGAGCTTGTTCTCTAGACCCCACCATGCCAATAAACTCTGATGCAGCCCAACCAAGAAATAAACATGTCAAATAGGTATCTGCAATCAAAATGACCACTACAAACTCTAGCTCTAAGGCTGAGCCAACAAACAACACTATGATGCAGCCTATGTGTTAACGAGAATAGAATTGCGCAGTATCACGTCAGACACAAAATATGTATAAGTGAGATCACTAGGATCCACGTAGGAAGACTAGTCAGTATCTACCAGAGACACGACGCAAGTAAGTTACATACCTAGGATCCACGTAGGAAGACTGGATCCTAGGACTAGCGGACATTCTACTTATATACTAAGGAAAATTTTATGTACGTGTATTTACCGTAGAATTGAGCTCGTACTCGTTGCTACTTGGTATACAATAGAGTCCGTCGAGTGTACCTACAGTGTCCATGAATAATATGAAATATGAAGACAAAAGAAACATCGAGCTGTGCGCTCGCACTTCGACACTCCCACTCAGTGAGATGTCAGTTAGGAGACAATACACCTAAACGAGCACGAAACTTTACAAAAGCTTCGCGTGGAAGCGCCTTGGTGAATATGTCGGCCAACATGTCCGTCGTGGACACATAATGAAGCTTGACTTCTCCACGTTCGATGCGCTCGCGGATGAAATGATGACGTATGTCGATGTGTTTGGCACGGGAATGGGCAATAGGATTGTTGGCAAGGGCGATACAGCCCTGGTTGTCGGCATGGATGATAGTGGCAGTCGTCTGTGGAAAGTCGAGCTCTTCAAGAAGAGTGCGGAGCCAGATTGCCTCCTTCGTGGCACTAGCGGATGCAATGTATTCGGCCTCGACTGATGACGTGGCAACGGTTGGTTGTTTCTTCGAGGACCAAGAGACGGAACTACCAGCCACGTCGAAAACAAATCCACCAACGGACCTCCGATCATCAGGATCTTGAGCCCAATTCGAGTCGGTCCAGCCAACGAGACTAAAAGAGTCACTTCCACGTCTACCCAAAACGAGGTTGAGATCAGCAGTCCCTTTAAGATAACGCAGAATTCGCTTCGTGGCCTCCAAGTGTGCAATGCCAGGATTACCACCAAATTGGGCAACCAGGCTGACTGCGAATTGGATGTCCGGACGCGTCTGGGTGGCAAACAGGAGGGAGCCAACGAGAGAGAGATAATGGACGTCACCCGCATATTCCTTATATGCTCGTTTCTCGGCTTCGGTCTTGGGGGACTGAGAAGTGGAAAGGCCATGCTTTACAGCGAGAGGAGTAGAGACGGGAGTAGTATCCTCCATGCGAAAACGTGCAAGAACCTGATGAATGTAAGCCGTCTGGTTGAGATAGATGAGGCGATTGGAGCGGTCTCGAGTGACAAGGATGCCCAACATATACCTGAGCTCACCGAGATCGGTGATATCGAAGTCGTCACTGAGAGCAGTCTTGAATGAGATGATATGAGTACCACCAGGACCGGCGACTGCCATGTCATCAACGTAGACGAGCACAAGGAGAATAATCTTCCCCTTTTCCCTCCTGATATACAAGCAGTCATCAGCGAACGCACGTATGAAGCCGAGCTTAGTCAAAACTTCATGTAATCTCTTCTTCCATTGCCTCCCAGCCTGCTTCAAGCCATACAAGGCTTTCCGCAACCTCCAATAACGACCTCCAGACCCTAACTTCTCAACCCCATCCGGCACCTCCATATATATTTCTTCGTCAAGATCCCCTTGCAAGTAGGCAGTGACAACGTCGACTTGATGTATATCGAAGTCCAGATAGGCAGCGAGAGTGAGGAAAACACGGAGAGTAGTGAATTTGGCCACAGACGAAAAAGTTTCGGTAAAATCCTCTCCAGGTACCTGCGAGAAGCCTTTAGCTACGATCCGAGCCTTGAACTTAACCCGCTTTCCATGTCCATCCAACTTCTCCTTAAAGACAATACGACTCCCAACTGCCTTCTTTCCTCCAGGTAACTTGTCCACCCACTCAAAGACACCAGCCTTTCGCAATTGAGCATACTCGGATTCGATAGCACTCTCCCACTGCTTCGAGTAGGGGGAATGGAGGGCCTCTTGGTACGTGCGGGGTTCATTTGCGACCGAGACAAAAGCAAAGTTAACAGTTCCATTTAAGGAAACCGCATCATTGATAGCAAAGAACCCCAGCCGTTCGACTGGCTTACGCACACGATTGGACTTCCTCGGCGCAGGCGGTGGTTGAGGGGGACTCCCACTGGAGACCTCATGAGAAGGGGTGACTGGACGCTCAGCAAGCGGGGCCTCAACAGCATCAACAGACACGGGGACTGGGGGAGGAGTCGTGGGAAGGGGAGTGGTGGTAGGACCTGGCTTGGGAACATCCATGGCAACAGCATCGTCAACCAAACGGTCGACAGTCTCAGGTGGGACCACAGGCTCATCCACATCCACAACGGCCAACTCACTTGGGGAATCATCCTCTTGAAACTGGACATCGCGGGAGGCAATCAACTTGCCACTCTCCAAATCCTCGAGCCGGTATCCCTTCGCTTCGTCGGTCCACCATCCAAGCATCCGCACCTTCACCGCTCTCGACTCCAACTTGCCCTTACGCACCGGCTTAGGAACATGAGCCCAACCAAGAGATCCAAAAATGCGGAGATGGGAAACGTCAGGCTTACGCCCTGTCCACGCCTCGTAAGGGACAAAGCCCTTCAAGCCAGAGGTGAGAGCTAAACTGCGAATATGAACTGCGTACATGAAGGCCTCACCCCAGTAACGCAGATCCATGCCGCTGGTGTGCAACATGCACCGGACCATCTCGAAGAACACCGCAATGGCACGCTCAGCGATGCCGTTCTGCTCAGGAAGGTATGGAATAGTCGTCTCGTGAATAATTCCGTTGCGGCGGCAGAACTGATCCATGGCAGAGTTGACAAATTCGGACCCGTTATCACTACGGAGGCGGCGAGTTTTGAGACCAGACTGGCGTTCCAACATAGCCACAACATCCCGTACCGCAACACCAGTTTCCTCCTTATCCCGCAACAAACGGCCCACTGGATAACGGCAGCTCACCTCCACAACGACAAGCGCATACAAATACCCATCCCAAGTCGCGACGGACATTGGGCCGGTCAAGTCCATTACCAACAACTCCATCTTGGAGTAACGGTTTACACTCGTATCAGGCAAAGGCAAACGATGCGACTTCCCATTGGCACAGCCGCTGCACAGATGGTCGAACTCTCGAGGTGCGTAAATCTCCAGGCCTTTCACCAGACGACCATTATGCATAGAGTCGATGACGCGGGGGCTCAAATGCCCCATACGGCGGTGCCATAAGCGCATGGATAACTGTCCCTTAGCAAGGTACGCGGCATCATTGTTTGACTTTGCACATTGGATATAATACAAAGTGCCAGCCGACCCTGCAAGCACCGCCCGGAACAACTCTTTGCCATCCTTCGAGAGCGTCAACCCTTTCAGACCCCAACTCTGGTAACTCGCTCCACCACGCTGCAAAACACCCAAACTGACGAGGTTGGCACCCAACTGAGGAATGTGGAGAACATCACGGAGGGTGATACTGAGGCGACCATCTGGGAGCACAGAATGAAACATGACAGAGCCACGACCGGCGACAGGAACTTTGTTACGACCACCCACAGTGATATACTCGCCAGAGGATTCCTGATAGGAGACAAAATAGCCGCGATCCATAAACATGTGGGATGTAGCCGCACAGTCGAGCAAAACACCAGAGACAATGGTAGCCTCATCCAACGCCATCAACATCACTCCAACTTCATGATCACCTAAGGACTTCGGCTGATCAACGGCAAGGTTCGCAGATCCACCCAACTTCCCTCTGGACTTCGAAGGACACTCAGGGCTCCAATGACCCTTTTGGTGGCAGGTATGGCATTCCGAATCCAGAGGTCTAACCTTCTTCTCCGATTTGCCTCTCCCTTTTCTCCCTTTCTTCCCAGAGCTCCCATTCCCCACCGACTTGGCAAGCAGGGCCAACTGCTCAGCCTTGACCTTCTTCTCGGACTCGTCGATAAGGCGGTCATGTTCAGCACGATCGTGCACGGAAATAAGCTCGGCAGTGACCATATCGAGGGTGAGAGACTTTCCCTTATTCAAAAGGTTCTGCTTAACGAGATCCCAGATACTTGAGCGGGGTAGGGAAAGGAGAATGGCGTGGATAACATGAATGTCGTCCAACTTCTGGCCGGCTTCCGTGATACGACGGCGTAGGTTTAGGAAGGACCCAACAAGGTCTGACATGGTGGTACGTTCGTCCCATCTTTTAGTATAGAGCTCCTGATAATAGTAGTGAACGTTGATACTCTGGCGTTCGGTGATATGGATCTTGAGAAGTCGATCCCACATCTCCTTCGACGTAGAAACACCAGCAACATGTTCGCGCTGGCTGAACTCGATAGCCCCCCGCATCAAACCCATAGCCGCGTGGTCGGATTTCAACCAACGCAAGTAATCCTTCTTCGACTGGAGCCAATCCTTATGGGCCAGATCGGACGTAGGAAGTGGTTTACCTTCGGAACTAACAGGGGGATCCGAAGAGGGTAAAGGGGGACAGTCTTCCAGGCCCTCTACAACAAGCCAGAGCAGTCGAGCTTGGAGAGCGGCCTTCATGTTATCAGACCAGGCGTAATAATTACTGCCATTCAATTTGGCAAATTGAAGTGTCATAGACGTAGAGTCGCTCTCGGGGCCCATAACCTAACGAGAATAGAATTGCGCAGTATCACGTCAGACACAAAATATGTATAAGTGAGATCACTAGGATCCACGTAGGAAGACTAGTCAGTATCTACCAGAGACACGACGCAAGTAAGTTACATACCTAGGATCCACGTAGGAAGACTGGATCCTAGGACTAGCGGACATTCTACTTATATACTAAGGAAAATTTTATGTACGTGTATTTACCGTAGAATTGAGCTCGTACTCGTTGCTACTTGGTATACAATAGAGTCCGTCGAGTGTACCTACAGTGTCCATGAATAATATGAAATATGAAGACAAAAGAAACATCGAGCTGTGCGCTCGCACTTCGACATGTGTGAGGGGACAGCTAGGTAGCCAGATCCCAATCCTAGTGAGCTTAACATACCAATCATCCATGCACTGTGAACCCCTACAGGTTGTAATTTACATCAGAAATAGTCAAGAAGTGAGAATTACACCAGATAGTGCCATTTTTAGGAGAGTACATAATAATGACATTTTGATAATTACACCAGATAATGCTGTTTTCCTGAATAAAGGTTGTAATTCTTTAATAATTCAATGTGAATTACAACACAGCCCCCATATTTTTCAACATAAATTATGACTGGTAGGGGTTCACAGTGCCAGTGTATCTAACCAGTGTAATGGGTTGCCACTCATCTATTCTTACTCCTCTTCTGATGTAGGTTGCCTAATAGGTATTCTTAGCAGAACTTGATCTTGTCGCTGTTACTCAGGTTAGGGGTTCATTCTTGAGGAGCATGGCATTTGACACAGGATGTCTATACAGACTTGGTCCTGTCCTACTAGGCATGACTTGGAGATGATGGAGCACTATAGTCTGGCCAGTTTTAAGGGCAAAGAGGTATAGGAGGCAAGAACTGTATAACACTAAGATAAGGATACAAGGTACAGTATGGTATCCTTATATACTACTATGTGTGGCTATGCTCCTACTATATATATCTGGACCCAGGTAAAGTGAGTCATACTGAGTCAAGGTCTTATCTATCTAATTATAGATTGTTCTGACGTGCACTTCTGATTGTTTTAGAGTAACAGTTCTTCTATCTATTTATATACTTGGTACTTCTGATAAGAGTTCCTTCCAGATAGGCTTCTGATAAGGGGATTCTGATAACATTACCCTGTTTTTAAGGTTATATTCCATTATAACTGTTATGTTTCTTCTTTTCTGTTGTGTTTGAGTGGAGTTTCTAGAATTCTCCTACTAGTTCTCTGTATATGTTGGACATGGCGACATTGTCATATCCATTGTCGAAATTGTCTTCTTCAGGATATTCAAGTCCTGAGTATTGGTAGTGGAGAGATGGGGTGGTTTGTGGTCAAGCAACCATGGGTCTGTTGTAAGGTGTATACCTTGTTCCTTTTGAAGGGCATTCAGTTTGTTTGTGGCAAGATTGGAATACTTTGCAGTGTGGGCATCTATATTTGATGCAGTCATATGAATAGTGGCCTGGAGTGTATTGTTTGCACCCAAGGCATGCAAATTGGGGACAATCCATGGCCTAGTGTCTGATTTGTTTGCATTGAATGCATTGGGATCTGTCGTTGGGTTTAGGGTTTGGGACTTGTTGAATGGGAGTGGGGGAGTTCTGTAATGGGGTTGGTTTAGTGGTGTTTTTGTGGAAGGGATTATTAGTTCTGACAGGGTTCTTTCTTCCTGATGTGGGAGTTGGGGTGGTTTTGTTGGTAGGAGGTGTTGTGTTGGGTTGTTTCTTTCTTGGTATTTAGGACATGAGTCCTTGGCATATGAGGAGGAATGCCTCATAGTTTTCAGTCCACTTTTGTTGGGCGTGGAAGGTGTTGTGGAGGAGTTTTGTTTGTTTAACATGATGAGTATAGTTTGCCCATACTTCTCTGTCATAGTCACTGATGGGGGCATGGTTGACTTTGTTGGTGAGGAATTGGGTGGAGGCAATTGTGCGTAAATCTTCTATGCTAGTCGTGATTGGTTCTAAGTTCTTTATTCCAGCTGTGTGGAAATTGATGGGTAGAACAGCCACTGGTTCTGGTTTGGGTGTAGTGTTGGGATCAGGAGTTTCATCTCTGACATTGATGAAGGTGTTGGAAGGTGTGAATGGGCATGGCCTTGGGACTGGAGTTGGGGAATTTCTTTTGATGTTGGGATCATCAATGATGACAACAGAAGAGGTGGAGGAGGAAGAGGAAAAGGGGGGAGTGGATTGAGGGTGGACAAGGTTGAGGTTGTTCATGGACACTTTTGAGTACATTTAGTGGTAGAGTGAAGTTGCTTCTGGTAGGTTCTGGGTAGTTCCTGGTCGTTGCTGTTAAGTTGATGTTCTTCTTCCTACTCTTCCAAGTATTCGTTGGCATTATTGCAGAGTTCTTCTTCAGATATCCATTGGTTCTCCATGTGGGAGTATCCTTTCCAATGTACATAGTATTGGAGTTTTCTGTGGTATCAGTGGTGATTACAAATAGCTTCTATTTCATATTCTTCTTCTTCATTGATGATGTCTGGTGGTGGTGGTGTTGGATGAGGTCTGTATGCTTCTGTTTCAGTATATGGGGTTAGGAGGTTTTGGTGGAATACTGGATGTATCTTTCATTTGATTGGAAGTTTTAGTTTGTATGTGAGTGGCAATAAGACTTCTGAGATAAGGAAAGGTCCTAGTCATTTTGGGGATATTTTGTTGGAAATGAAGGGGAGTTTGAGGTTCTTGGCTTCTAGCCATACTTTTTGATGTGTTTCAAGGGGTTTAACAGTTCTTCTGATTCTTTGTTTCATAATATTGGTGGAGAGTTGGTGTGCCACATGTGCTTCTTTCCTGGTGTTATCAAGAAGTCTGATGCATTCATCTACTGATGGAAAGTTTGAAGTTTCCATGACTGTGGGTATTGGTGGAGGATTGTATCCCATAATTAGTTCGAATGGGGATTTCTGCCTTGAGGTGTGTATTTTGGAATTGTGTGTGAATTCGGCAATAGGGAGGGTTTCTGAACAGTCAAGGGGATTTCTGGTACAGTATATGGCAAGGTAGGTCTTGATTTCTTGGTTGTATTGTTCTGTGGAACCATCTGTTTGGGGATAGTATGCAGTTGAGAATGCTTGTTGAATGTTGAGGTATTTGGCTAGTTCTCAGAGGGAGTTGGTGGCAAATCTGGGATCTCAATCTGATATGATTTTGTCGGGAAGACTGAACCTTGTGAACACTTTTTCTATTGATAGTTGTCCAATGTTGTCAGCATTTGATTGATCTGAGGTTGGGATGAAAATCACCCCCTTAATAAGGCCATGGTCCACCATGGACAATATCGCATTATGGCCAGCACTAGGTAGTAGACCAGTGATAAGATCCCATGAGATTTGAGCAAATTGGGCACTTGGAAGATGATGGTGGGATTGGTTGAGTTGGTGTGTGATCTGGTCTGTGTATGATTTTGTGTTGCTGACACTTGGGACAGCCTTTGATGTAGTTTTTTATGAATGTTGACATTCCTAGCCAATATACTTCTTTCTTGGCAAGGTGGTATGTTTCCTGTTCTCCAGGGTAGCCACATGTAGGGTGGTCATGGTATCTTGTGATGACATCACATCTGAGTTGAAGGTCTTCTGGAATGATAACACGTTCTTGGAACGTGAGGAGTGGGCCATTTGGGGTTGGGACTGTTCTGAAGTCTTTATTGGCAGCATTAGGGTGTGATTCTTTGAGGAGTTTGAATGCTTTGGTGGTTCTAGCATCGTATTTGGGTGATTCTGTGATCTTTTCTTGAAGTTCCATATCAACAGTGGTGATAAAGAGGTGTTCTGGGAGTACTGTGATCATGTTTTGATCTTCTATGTCAGCTGCAGCTTTGAAGAGGTTGTTTGGAAGCATGGTGATGTCTTTGTTGTCTTTATCCTCATCGGGGATGTAGTCTGGGCATCTTGATAGAGCATCTGGTGCAGGGATGTTTGATCCTGGGACATGTTTTAATTTGAAATTGTAATCAGCAAGGGTCTGGACCCATCATGCTTGTCAGTGGTTGATTTTCTGGGGTTTGCACCAGTATGTGAGGTTTTGGTGATCTGTTCTAATATGGATGGTGTGGGGGCTGCCAAGGAGGTAGTAGCACCATTCTTTGAGGGCTTGGATGATAGCAAGGAGTTCCCTGTTGTAGATATTGTAATTGTTGCTGGTCTGAACATTGTTGAATAGAATGATATGGGTTTCCATATTCTGTTGATATCATGTTGATATAAGACAGCTCCTGATGTGAATTTGGAAGTGTCCACTTCTATTTCAAAGGGTTTTGTGGAGTTGGGCATAAGAAGTACTGGTTCCTTTAAGAATTCATTCTTGAGTGTTTCAAATGCTTTCTGTTGTTCTTCTTTCCATTTGAATTTGTTCGATTTGGATAGGAGTTGGTTAAGGGGTTTGGTGTGGTGGGAGTAGCTGTGGATGAACTTCCAGTAGAAGTTACAGAATCCAATGAATTTCTGAATATGTCAGACAGTTTTCAGCACTGGCCAGTCTTCTATTCCCTTGAGTTTTCCAGGGTCCATTTTGATTTTGTCTGGCATGATGATCATGCCAAGGTATTCAAGTTGTTGTTTGTTGAACTCACATTTCTCTGTTTTGAGGTAGAGGTCATTTTCCTGCAGGATTTGCAGTACTTTTTCCATAAGTCAGTCAGTTTCCTCCTGGGTTTTACTGTAAATTAGGATATCATCCATATAGATGATGATTCCTCCTTTCTCCATTATTTTGGAGAATAACGTGTCCATCATATGTTGGAATGTTGTGGGACTGTTGCAAAGTCCAAAAAACATTACAGTTGGTTTGAAAAGACCCATAGGAGTCTTGAATGCTGCTTTCCATTGATTGCCATCTTTGATTCTGACATTATTGTATCCCAGACAGTGATACACTGATTTCACGCCTATGTTATGAATAGTCTGGATCAAGAGGAACAGGAACAACTATTCGACTTTACAAGATGGGTACAGGAGACCACAGACCAGTTACAAGCACAGGAGTATGAAGATGAAGAAGGGGAATATTATAACGCCATGCAGGACCTGGCAAGAGAAACGGGAATGGAGATAACTCCGGAGGATATTCCGGAATACCCCGAGGATGAAGAGAACAGCCATGGATCAACCGATCCAACCTCCAATGTAGATGGAAGTACCGAGAGAGTGGAGAGTGAGAATGGAGGAGACTCCATGGAGATAGAATTGGGAGAAGGAGATTATGAGCCAGAGGAAAGCGATGGAACATCGCACAGCAGTAAGAATGAGGACAATGACTCATTGTAATATAAATAACAATAGGATGCCATCAGCTAGGATGCGCATCATGGTCAGGACTGCGGACAACCAGTAGAACAGCCCAACTACCTATAATGAGTATATAGTATCTCATAGGTATATAAGGCCTGTACAAGTAGAGATTAAAGCCCTAAGCTTTAATCTTGTTAAACAGCGGTCGTTAACCCTCTTTGCCTTAACTTGGCATGTTCCCTCGTTATCTCATTGAGCGTGATCCACTAAGCTCTACAAGGCCAACCATCTCGGACACCTTGCAGAGTGATTGAAGGCTGTCTCCAGTTATCCTCAGATACAGAAGGAGCATGGATCATAACAGCCTATACATGAATTCCATACTCCAGAATGATCCTCTACATAGAATCATTGGCTATATCATTAAAGAACTCTATAGAGGATTGGTACTATGTCCTGTAGTAGCCAGTTTGACTGAAATGAAGATATTCAAGCCTCAGAAGTGTTTAAACCAGCTCATTATCACTAAGCTTAGTGAACCAAGCTATCAGAATGCTCTCCAGAGGGATTCCAGACTCTACATAGCCTATCGAGTATACTCTGGTCACATCAAGGGACCTTACAAGCAGTTTTCTGATGAACTTGGATTCATTGGAACCTAAAGAATGTACATAGCAGCTGTTGCAGGTGTATTACACCCATAGCAAGCCCAATAATGATGACTGGACCATGGAACGGAACATCCAATGTTTGGGAGGCAACACCTGATGCCCAAAACCCTAGAAATATCAAAGACTCATAATTAACAAGTGCTTTGTGGGTCCCAGCACCTCAGTATAATGCCTGACTGAGATTAATTACAGCGGATCAAGGGATTGTCCATATGCCTGTTATCAGAAGTCTCATCAGAAGGATGGTTATTTTTAGTTCACATTCCCATATCACTATGAAACCATCAGTAGTGTACATCAGAAGGACTATTCTTAGTATATGCCTCATGTTTCTTATCTCTGACTCACAGTTACTCTGGTCCAGACTATTATAGTAGGAGTACAGCCACACTTAGAAGTATATAAGGATACAGTACACTATCTTGTATCCTTATCTTAGTGTTATACAGTTCTTGCCTCCTATAACTCTTTGCCCCTAAACTGGCTGGACTATAGTGCTCTGTCGTCTCCAAGTCATGCTTAGTAGGACAGGACCAAGTCTGTATAGACATCCTGTGTCAAACTCCATGCTACTCAAGAGCAAACCCCTAACCTGGGTAACAATGCCATACATTCCAATCATAATTGATCCGGAGGCTTAACGCACTCACATTGAAATGCGGATTACTTTATGAGATCAAAAACAAAGTTTGTTAACAGGTTCGCTAATTCCGACTTTATAAGTTTATGGGGGAGAGGTTGTCACAGATCTCCAGAAATATATTCAATTCTAATGTTTTTAGGGTTTTGGTACATTATTCTCTTAGTCTCCAACTAGACAGACAGTTGTTCTATCTGAAAACAATGGGAACTTTGACAGTCATTACTATATAATATGTTAACTAATATCTTCACAATTCAATAAGTCAGGCAAAATGCAAGCTTTCGCAATCAGTGAACCTCCATAGACCTAGCAGACAATGTGTTCTAACAGGCCCTAGCATACTATGTCCTTTTCTCTTGACAATACTGTAAATTTACACTACCCAGCGAGACAGGCTTTTGACAAGCTCCTGCAGTAAGTGTCTTTAAGCTAGTAGGCCTAGCGGACAGTGTTATCTAACAGGCCCTAGCACACTACAGCTTCTGAACAAGGCAATAAAACTGTTATACTACTCAGTGAGACAGGCTTCTAGTGAGCTCCTGCAGTAAGTATCTTTAAACTAGATAGACCTAGTGGACAGCATTTTCAACAGGCCCTAGCATACTATGTTCGCTTCTCAATTAAACAGCTCTACAATTCAATGGTATACTTCTGAGGCAAGGCCTCTAAGAGGAACCCAAAGACATGGAAGTTAGTGAACTTTCTACTTAAGAACAGAAGAGGCATAGCAACTCGTATTCAGTTCTCAAGTCAAGCAGAAGGGTTTGTCAATACCTCAATTGTTTCAAAGGGTCTGGTTTTAAAGAGTATAACTTTTTAAGTCTCTGGTGGTCTTATGACCAAAGAAAATCGTGTAAAATTGCTTTATATTCCTATCCTAATCAACCATACAATCAGGGGGGGAAATAGGCAAGCAGTTTCTTGCCTCCCATGTAATTTACAGATGAGTTTTTATAACAATATACAATTAACTTATGAGTATACCTGAAACAAGCCTTCAGCTTCATCATTTTATTGTCTCCTCATCATTTGGGAGCATCATTCTAGGAGTTCCGATATCAGCAACATCAATTTGCTCTCAGGGGCTTGCTCCCTAGGTGCCTGGCTATTTATATCACAGCCAGCCAGGTTAGCGAGTTTCCTCGCTAACATTTATCTATTGGTTTTTATTTTATTCTTTGACTCTCCACACCTGAGTTTTCAACCCTAATGTTCTAAAGTCCACTTCCATAGTCTTCAGGTAGTAGACTAACACTAGGATTAATTAGCTTATTCTATTCTTATCAATCTTCATTTTCTAGTTCATCATTTCTGATCTCTTTTTGTTTCTATGAGGGGGCATCCTTCCCTGAGTACCCTCTGGGATACCCCCATTCAATCCCTTAGGTTTCAATATCATCAGAACCATTCCAAGGGGACATTCTTGTCAGGGCATTAGCTAATCCCTACATTCTTTTGTCAAGATTCACTCCCAGACCTGTTATTATGACTAGGTACCATCCAGATGACATAGGTGTTGTGACTTGTCCACTTTCTAGGGCAGAGGCAAAGAAATAGGTCTTTTGTGCAGTCATGAGTATCTTAACTAATATCTTAGTTAACATGGTATCAGATACAATGCTCGGGTACATTCATACCAGAGTCATTCTTCCATAGCCTTATCACCAATAAGTTAGTTGACATCACCTTTACTTGTCTGGGTGTTCTGGTTCTGTTTCTGAGATGTCTGCCTTCACATATTTTAGATAGTATTCTAAATCTCTTGCACCCAGTGTCTGACCATGGCCATATACTGATATTATTCAGTAATAGAGAGTTAGTTACTTTATTAGCTAGTGATTTCACAAATGAAATGATTTTGTGGCACAACAATGTGGATGCAGAATAATGCAGACAAGCATGGAACATGTCTGGCTGGATTGCCATTCATCAATCAGAGAAAAACCCATAACCCAGGGCAAGGTAGAAATGCTGCCAAACCTTCCAAAATATTCTGCAGTACCTGTAACAATTAAGCTTATTGTTTTCTATTTCATATTTACTATCTCTTGTATGTATCTAAACAATATAAATACAGTCGCACTTGTTCATGGAGAAGCAAGAGGTCTCACCCCTGCTTCCACATTTAAGTCTGTGAGCCGTGATCAAGAACAGTTTCAGAGGACTACTTAGTGTGCATCATTAAGTGTGATCCCCCTGGTTGTCAACCAACCCAGAGACAGAGACAGAGAATAGAGTCCAGAGTTTAGAGTTCCAGAGTGCTAGAGACAGAGACAGAGACAGAGAACAGAGTTCAGAGACCAGAGACCAGAGACTAGAGACCCCACACTTTGAATTGACAGGGATTGTCCTTTCACTGTTGCACCATACAGCTAAGATAACTTCAATGGCTATTCGTTAACCTCTAAAAACACTATTCTCTTGAATTTTGCTGTCAGAACACACCCCCAGAACACCCTAAAAGACGAAACTGTTCATTATCTATCTCATACTACTTGTATTAACTTAAGCTTATTGAATTTTGACTAAGCTTAGTGAGAACAAGCCCTTTATCTATATTAAAACCCATGAACGTTTCCACCTTTTCAATGGATGTTGAGCTTGGTGAAGTACTTAGCTCCTTTGAGTTTATCCATGATAGAGGAAATTATGGGGATTGGGTATGCAGTTTTGACTGTATGATCATTGAGGTAACAATAGTCTTGGCAGGGTCAGAGATCTCCTCCTTTCTTGGCAACAAAGAAGAAGGGTGATGCCATAGGGGATTTTGAGGGACAGATGTACCCTTTTCAGAGGTTTTCATCTATGAATTCTTTTAGTGCTTTTTCTTTGGCAGGTGCCACTTGATAGGGTTTCATTGATTTTGCTTTGAATGTCAGTTTTAGTTTGATTTCATGATTAAACATTCTTAATGGTAGGAATTGTTTGGAGGCTTTCTTGTTGAATATTTTAGCCCATCAGGTAAATCTCTGAGGGATCTCAGGTGGTTCCTTGTTTGATTCCAGTTGTTTTCCTTTTTGGTTTGCCAATTTTGTTGGGTTATGTTGCTCATTGTGGAGTGTTGTGGCATGTGTAGCTTTGGCTTTTGCTTCTAATGGGGTTAGAAGCATCAGGTTCATTTCTTTCTCCAGGGAGAAAGTGTCAAGGTCAACATTCAAAAGGTTGATGTATTCTTCTGGGTTGTCTTTGGGTTGAGAAGTTTTTCTGGCCATTATGTCCATGGCAATGGAATTGAGTTTGATAGGTTGTTGAAGGGTTCTGAGGAGTTTGGAGAAGTCCTGGTGGTCAATTTGGGGTTTCCAAGAGAATGTCTTGGTCTTCCAGTTGATGTTGGGATTGTGTTGTTCCAACCAGGGAAATCCAATGATGAGGTCTTTCTCACCAGTATTTGTGACATATGCTTCTAGCATACAGTCTCTTCCATCAATAATGGTTCTGATTTTGATGTATTCATGGATCTTGCCATGTTGATTGTCAGTTCCATCAATGTTGCTGAGGGGAATTGGTTGGTCCAGCCATTTGGTTTGATAACCATGTCATTCAATGACTTTGTGGGAGATGAAGTTCCCTTGGGCTCCTGAGTCTATCAGGGCAGTGATGGCCACAGGTTTTGATGTCTGTTCACTCCAAATCTTGATAGGTAGGTAGAGGGATCATTTATTTGGGGAGAGTTGTAGTTGTACAGAATTTATCGAGAAAGTGTCCTTCTGAGAGTGAGAATATATAGAGTCCTTCTGGGAATGAGCAGGGGCACATTGGTCTGTGTTCTGTTTCAAAAATCCTGGAAGGGATGCATCTCTGGGTCTTCAGCTAGCACAGAGTGGAGTTCCTGTTGGAGTTCAGGGTCAAGGTCATTGACCATTTGGTGTATCTGAGATGCAACTTCTGCAACTGCAAGGGAGTACTTGTGTTGGGGCAATTGTTGGGTGTTCTGGTTTGGAAAACCAGAACAAGTGTTTTGTTGTCCAGGAAAGGGACAGTTGGGGTTTCTCGCAGGGCAAGGGGGATTTGTGCACATTCCAGGGAAGTGTCTTGCTTGAGAGGGTTGAGGGCATTTGCTAACCCAGTGGTCTTTAGCTCTGCATTGGAAGCATTCTTGGTTCTGATAGGCTTTTATTTGTTGTCCAGTGACAATGGCATCTAACTCCAAGGAGTCTTGAAGGTCTTCTTTGGCATAGTCTGGTTGAGGGATTTCTGGGTAAGGGTCTTTGTACCCTTCTTCCATTGTGGCATGGTCTATTTCCATGGCATGTGGGTCACATGGTGTAAATCATGGAGCATTGCTCCTTTGGTAGAACTGTGTGTAGGGCACATTGTTATTGGGGTGACTTGGTCACAATTTGGTTGGTATTGGTTTCTTTGAGGGAATGTGTTCCTGGGGGTGCCATAGAGGGCATTGATTTGACAGAAATTATTGTCAAGTTTGTTGGCTTGGGTGTACCAAGCAGTGATGGTTGTTGGAGGGTTTTCCAATTTGTCAATCTTCATAGCAATACAGCAATCAATTGCTTTGCAATATAGATCAATCAGGGTGCAATCTTCAGTGATTCCAGTGAAAAGGTAGAAATGTTCATGGATTTTTAATATAGATAGAGGGCTTGTTTTCACTAAGCTTAGCCGAAATTTGATAAGCTTAAGCTAATACAAGTGATATGAGATAGATAATGAGCAGTTTCATCTTTTGGGGTGTTCTGGGGGTGCATTTCGACAGTGAAATTCCAGAGAGTAGTGTTTTAGAGGTTAATGAACAGCCATTGAAGTTATCTTAGCTGTATGGTGCAACAATGAAATGACAATCCCTGTCAATTCACAGCATGGGGTCTCTAGTCTCTGGTCTCTGGTCTCTAAACTCTTTTCTCTGTCTCTGTCTCTGTCTCTGTCTCTAGCACTCTGGAACTCTAAACTCTGGACTTTGTTCTCTGTCTCTGTCTCTGGGTTGGTTGATGACCGAAGAAATCACACTTAACAACACACACTAAATAGTCCTCTGAAACCATTCTTGATCATGGCTTGCAGACTTGCATGTGGAAGTGGGGGTGAGACCTCTTGCTTCTCCACAAACAAGTGCAACTGTATTTATATTGTTTAGATACATGTGAGAGATAGTAAATATGAAATAGAAAACAATAAGCTTAATTGTTACAGGTACTGTAGGACATTTTGGAAGGTTTGGCAGCATTTCTACTTTGCCCTGGGTTATGGGTTTTTCTCTGATTGATGAATGGCAATCCAGCCAGACATGTTCCATGCTCATCTGCATTATTCTGCGTCCATGTGAGCACATTTAAGCCTCTGGATCAATTATGATTGGAATATATAGCATATGGACAATCCCTTGATCCATTGTAATTAATCTCAGTTAGGCAGTATGCCAAGGTGCTGGGACCCACAAAGCACTCACTAATTAGGAGTCTTTGATATTTCTAGGGTTTTGGGCATTGGTTGTCACCTCCCAAACACTGGACATTCCATTCCATGGTCTGGTTATCATTATTGGCCTCACTGTAGGCCTAATACACCTGCAACAGCTGCTAGGTACGTTCTTTATGTTCAAATGCATTCAGGTTCATCAGAAAACTGCTTGTAAGGTCCCTTGATGTGACCAGAGTATACTTGATAGGCTATATAGAGTCCTGAATCCCTCCAGAGAGCATTCTGATAGCTTGGTTCACTAAGCTTAGTGATAATGAGCTGGTTTGAACACTTCCGAGGCTCAAATATCCCCAATTTGGTCAAACTGGCTACTACAGGACATAGTACCAATCCTTTATAGAGTTCCTTAATGATATAGCCAATGATTCTATGTAGAGAACCGTTCTGAAGTATGGAATTCATGTATAGGCATGAAATTGGCATATCACCAGATTGATAGACAAGTTCCTTGAACTGAGAGTTGAACTCAGTCATTGGTTTGCCTGTTTGGTGCAGGGTTTGGAGTTTGGTATGCATGTACACATGTTTGTCTGCCAGGGTGAAGTCAGTTCTGAGGCAGGCAGTGAAGTTGTCCCATGTTTCCATTGCTATGGGTTGTCCTGCTTGAGTTTGGGCATTCCTCTCATGGAGGTATTGTCTGGCCCAGGCTTGGGCATCTCTGGATTGCATTGTTGAGAGGACAAACAGGGTCCTAGCAAGGTTGGTGTTGTATGTGGTTTGGTTGGTGAGTACATAGACTTTGCATTGGAAGATCCAGTCTTCAAATAGTCTTCTATTTCCATCAAAGGCAATGGGTTTGAGGAGGCCTAGTTCCTTTGGGATTTGAGCAGCCATTTGTATTTGTCCAGGGGGTGACGGTGGCGGTGGTGTTGGAGGTTGCAGTGGTTTTATGGGTGGTGCCAGTAGGGCTAAGGGTTGTGTGGGTGTGGGTAGTGTGGGTGGTTGTGGATCGGGTTCTGATTGGTTGTCATCTGTGATGTAGACATCTGAGTCATTGTCTACTGGTGGGGGTTTTCCTTGATCTACCCCAAATTCATGGCATGTGAGTAGATCGTCTTCTGATTGGGTAAGTTCTCTTGGTTGTTTTAACGTGTATTTGAGTCTTTGAAGCTCAAAGTCATTTAATAGGTTTACTTTTGCAAGGTATTTTTCAGCTTCTATGCAATCTTGTTCTTCTTGTTCTAGTTGTCTTTGGACTAGAAGTTTGTGTGGTGAGGGTCTTGGGATTAGTTGTGTGTTATGATCCGTGCTCCTTCTGTATCCGAGGATAACTGGAGACGGCCTTCAATCACTCTACAAGGTGTCCGAGACGGTTGGCCTTATAGAGCTTAGTGGATCGCGCTCAATGAGATAACGAGGGAAGACGCCAAGTTAAGGCAGAGAGGTAAACGACCGCTGTTAACAAGATTAAAGCTTAGGGCTTTAATCTCTACTTGTACAGGCCTTATATACCTATGAGGTGCTATATACTCGTTATAGGTTACTTGGCTGTTCTACTGGTCGTGCGCAGTCCTGACTATGATGCACATCCTGGCTGATGGCATCCTAGCGTTATTTATATTACAATGAGTCAGTACTCTCGCTACTGCTGTGCGATGTTCCATCGCTTTCCTCTGACTCATAATCTCCTTCTCCCGATTGTATCTCCATGGAGTCCTCTCCGTTCTCGCTCTCCATTCTCTCGGTGCTTCCATCCGTATCGGAGGTTGGGTCGGTTGATCCATGGTTATCTTCCTCGTCCTCGGGGTATTCCAATATATCCTCCAAGGTTATCTCCATTCCTGCTTCTCTCGCCAGGTCCTGCATGGCGGTATAATATTCCCCTTCCTCGTCTTCGTATTCTTGTGCCCGTAGTTGGTCTGTAGTCTCCTGTACCCATCTTGTAAAGTCGAACAGTAGTTCTTGTTCCTCCCGGTCTGGACTGTTCATAACATTATCCCCTTCGTAAGGTCTGATGTCCTCATCAGACATATCCTCAGTATAATCCGACAGGCTCTCCTGTAATGTTTGATTCGGCGATGGGGTCCCAGTCGAAGTATGGGTCGGGTTCTGGGGAGTTGCTTCGGTAGCTTGGTGGTCTGGGGATGGCGGGTCTTGGGTGAGGTCGATGACGATGGGTTCTCTGGAGTGAATGGTGGCGGGTGTGCCGAAGGATTGATTCAGGAAGTCGGTGGCTTCCGCTAGCAGATGTGGTGGTGGCGTTGGTGGTCGGAATGACGACGGGGGCATTTTGAATTCGGGTGCAGAGGGGTCTGGCTGAAGCGGGGCGCTGCTCGGTGCTTGCAACAATGTGTCGAATATTGTTGTTTGTGGTTTCGCGTGTGAGGGATCGAGCTCTGCTTGGTATTCCTCGTGGGCGGCGATACAGGCCAGGTACCATACTTGCGGGTTGATGCTGGTAAGGGTTTCTCTCGCAGTGCTTCTCGTAATGGCCTGGGGCAATCTTTCGACAATATCGACATTGGTAGCGCGGGCATCCTGCTTTGATATGGCCGAATCGACGGCAGCAATTGCAGCGAGTTCGGGTGGTGGATAAGTGAGTGGTGGTAGTCCCGATGGGGGCGTCATTAGAAGCAGATATAGCTTGTACAACACTTGATGGTTGGTTACTCGTATCCACCATGGGAGGGTTGGAAGGTTGGGTGGTGGTCCCGATAGGTAGGATAGGGCGGTCCTGACTTCCGCTTCCATTGCTCGGGCTTGGGATCGGACTCTCGAACGGGAATTCGGTGAGAGCGGTTGATAACATGGCAGAAATGGTATTGCGGTCCTGTTCCTCTGTTGCGCTAGAAAGAATAGTGGCGCATAGTTTTTCGAATTCTGTTGCTCGGTCGTGGACGAGGCGCTTGTGATACAGAAGAGCAGTAAATGTCTTCCAGCAGGTGTCGACCAGGGGTACCATCGCTGGACTGCGTTTAAGACGGGTTCCGGTAATATGAAAGGGAACTTCGTGTAAAAGGATGGATCGTATCTCGGGTTGGTTGGAGGGAAGGAAGGTATGCTGGATGATATAAGGACTGTTGGTCCTGTCTGGTTGGTCATCAGCGGTATTGGTGGCAGGGTTAGGTTGGCTATTTCCTTCGACGCGGTTCGCCAGGGATATGATTCTTTCCCGGATGAGAAGGCGTCCATCATTGTCTGGCTCTGGGAGGTCTGGAGTGGTTGCTCGAGTGTTGGGTGGTTGGGTCATTGGTGGGGTTGTCTAATTTGTGGGCCCTTTTATATTCTTCAATGACTTCCTTGGCGTTCTCCAGGTTTGCTTCTGGCTCCCAGGAATCCTCGGTGGGAAGGTATCCTTTCCATCTGACTAGGAATTGGTACTTGTTCCGGAATTTTCTGTGGCGCAGTATTGACTCGACCTCGTATTCTTCTTCTCCATTTACAAGGTCGGGTGGTGGGGCTGTGTTGTATTCCCCATGTGTGTCGTTCTCTTCTGCAGGCATTAGGAGGCTCGCATGAAACTTGTTGTGGATCTTCCATTTGATGGGTAATTTTAGTTCATAGGTAACAGGTCCAAGTTTTCTTGTTATGGTGAAGGGACCTTCTCGGCGTTGGGCCAGTTTCTTTGAGGCGTACTGAATTGGGAGGTTGCGGTTGTCGAGCCAAACCTTCTGTCCAACTTTCAGATTGATATCTGGCCGGTTATATCTTGCAGCCATTTTTAGTCTGGCTTGTTCATGCGCAGCTTGAGCTTCTTGGCGTATCTTGGCGAGGTATTTAAACTTCTCTCCTATTGCTGGAATGTTCGTTGGCTCCTCGGAGGTCGGAAATCCTTTGGGGCTTGATCCATAGAGGAGTTCAAATGGGGTATGTTGGTGTTCAGCATGTGTTTTCAAGTTGTGGACATATTCCAGGAGTGGGAGTGCCTTTACCCATTTGTTCGGGTTCGATGAGCAATAGATGCCAAGGTAGAGTTCTATTTCTTGATTGAATCGCTCTGTTTGTCCGTCTGTCTGGGGGTGGTAGGCGGTAGAGAGTGCTTGTTTGATTCCGAGTTGTTTGTAGAATTCTTTCATGGATTTGGCAGCGAATCTGGGGTCGCGATCACTGAGAACTTTCTCGGGAAGGCCAAATCTAGAGAATAGCCGTTTGATAAGAATTTCGGCGATCTTGTCCGCGTTGGCGGTTTTCGCAGTAGGTTCTAGAATTATCCCCTTCGTAAGCTGGTCGACCACGACCAGTATAGAATCATGGGGTCCGTCCGGGGGTAGGTCTGTGATAAGATCCATCGAGATGTTCGAGAATGGACGGGTAGAATGGGGTCCAGGGATAGGTTGAAGCGGTGGTTTTAGGGGGTGGCGATTGATCTTGTATTGTTGGCAAGCACCACATCCTTTGACGTAGTTTTTGACAAATGATCGCATCCCGGGCCAGTAGGCGTATTCCTGGAGTTTTCTAGTTGTTTCTGCGATTCCAGGGTGTCCTGCGGTGGGTGAGTCGTGTACTCTTTGCAGTAAGCGGCGTCTGAGGTGTAATTCTTGTGGTATAAATAGTTTTCCTTGAACACATGGGTGTCCTGAGTCATCTTCTTGGGCGATGTCGGTCTGTTTCTTTTTCTTCCACAGCTCTTTTATTTCCTGTTTAGTATCTTCGTCGATAATATGGATATGTTGTGGCTGTTCTGAGGTGAAGAATTTGTCAGGGAGTGCAACGACCTGTTTGTTGTCTCTTGTCTTGGGTTCATGATCGGGTCGTCTGGAAAGGGCATCTGCTGGTCCATTTTTCTTTCCAGGGATATGTCGGATTTCGATGTCAAATCGTTGCATGTAGGCAATCCATCGGGCTTGTCTTCTGCTGAGGTCTTCAGGTTTTCTCCAGCGGCGAAGGTTATCGTGATCTGACCATACGATGGTCTTGTGTGATGATCCTTCTATGTGGTGACGCCATTCTTTGAGTGCTCGGATAATGGCGAAGAGTTCCTGTTCGGAGCAATGATAATTGCGTTCGGCTGGTGAGAATCCTTTCGAGAAGTATGCGACTGGGTGTTTAACTCCATTGTTGTCGCGTTGAAGTAGGACTGCTCCTGATGCAAATAGTGATGCGTCGCATTCGATTTCGAAGGGTTTGTCTCGGTCGGGGACCATTAATACCGGTTCGCTTTGGAATTTTCTCTTGAGAGTATCGAAGGCGTTCTGGCATTCTTCTGTCCATTCGAATTTCTTGGTTTTGGACATTAGGGCATTGAGAGGTTTTGCCCATGTGGCGTATTGGTGTATGAATTTTCGATAGAAGTTGCAAAATCCTATGAATTTTCGTACGTTGCGCGGGGTAGTTGGTGTTGGCCATTCAGCGATGCCTTTGAGCTTTGCTGGGTCCATCGAAACTGAGTCGGGAGTGATAATAACTCCTAGATATTTGAGTCGTTGTCGTTCGAATTTGCATTTCTCGGTTTTGAGGTATAGGTCGTTGTCTTTGAGTATCTTGAGTACTTCTCTTGTGAGGCGTCGGAGTTCTTGTTTTGTTTTTGCGTGAATGAGGATGTCGTCCATGTAAACGATTACTCCTCCATTGTCGATGAGTTTTCGAAATAATGAGTCCATCATGGTTTGGAATGTTGCTGGGGAGTTACACATTCCAAAGAACATGACCGTGGGTTCAAATAATCCTCGGGGTGTCCTGAAGGCTCCTTTCCATTCATCTCCTTTGCGTATGCGGATGTTGTTGTATCCTGCTCGTACGTCGAGTTTGGTAAAGTATTTTGATCCTCGGAGTTTGTCGAGAATATGAGAGATGAGGGGGAGGTTGTATGCATTTTTGACAGTATGCTCGTTGAGGTACCTGTAGTCTTGACAGGGGTGTAGTTTTCCGTCTTTCTTTCCTACGAAGAAGAAGGGTGATGCCATTGGCGATTCGGATGGTCGAATGTATCCCTTTTGAAGGTTTTCTTCTAGGAACGTGTCGAGTTCCTTTTCTTCATTGAGGGAGAGTCGGTAGGATTTCATGGCAATTGGTTTGAATGATTCCTTGAGTTCGATTTTGTGATCCCATGGTCGTTGTGGGGGGAATCGTTCGGCTTGTTTCTTGCTGAATACTGGGAGGTATTCGTGGAATTCCGTGGGTACGACTTTTCTCGGGTCGTCGTTTTTCTTTTCTCCATGTTGTACAGCAAGGAATTGTGATGCGGAGGCTTTGAAGTTGATTTCTTCAAAGCTTGTGGGCTCTAGCGTGGAGATGTGGTTGAGTTGGTCGTTGTAGATCCAATCGGGTTCCATGGATTGGATGAGTTCTCGGAATATAGTGTTGTCCCAACGTTCGTTTCTCCAGCGTAGTTGTTTGGCATCCCAGTCGATGTCTGGGTTGTGTTCTGCAAGCCAAGGGAATCCAAGGATGAGTCTTGGGCTTCCGAGGGAGACTACTTTTGGTTTGATCTCCATATTCTTCCCGTTAACCGTTAGGTTGAGGGTCGTGTAGTGGGTGGCTGTTCCATTTTCGTTAACAGATCCATCGGCATTTCGTACTTCGATGGGTCGATCGAGGGGTGTTGTTTTGAATGAATGTTGTTTGACCATTCCGGGGTCAATGAAGTTTCCTGCTGCTCCTGAGTCGAGTAGGGCGAGTAGTTCCACGCTTTCAGGTCCTTCCTTAGTGATCTTGTGCTTTCGGATTTGACAGGGTAGATGTATTACGCGTGCTGACGATTCCTGTAACTTTACAACATTAATATCATTTTGTGAATAGGGAAGGGAAGGAGGTCTTTGTGGAGGGCTAGACGTGGTGGCTAGTCTCCTTAGGCAAAATCCTTAACCAGAGGGGCATCTGGGTGGTTGGATTCATTTGCAAAATGTTCGTAGATGTCCTCGACTTCTTCGTCGGTTGCATCTTCTAGTATGTTGTATAGCGAGTTCTTTTTCCTGTAGCTTGCTTGTCTTCTTCTGGATATCGCATTTGACCGGTTTCTGGCATCCAAATTGCGGGGTAACCCGGATCGGCGATATATTGTCTTCTTGGTGGGGCATTCGCGGGCGAAGTGTCCAGTCTTGCGGCAGTTGAAGCATCTCTTTTCTTTGAGATCCTTTCTTTGGGCGTCCGTGAGGATTGCATTGAGGGCTTCGCGGGTGCGTTCTTGTACCAACTGGTGGAGTCTGTCTTCTTCGGTCTCCTCGTCTTCATCAGCTTCCTCGGCGAGTAGATCTGGCTCGTCCTCAAAGTCGAGGTTGTAGACTGCTTCGGCGAGTTGGTCAATATCCATTGCGTTAGGGTCTGTTGCTTGATAGGGCAGTGGGACACGGCGCATAAAAGCATTTCTTTTCCCTTTAAATGGGCGAGTGCGCAAAGTTGTTGGAAACGAGGGAGTTCCTCGAGTTTGCATATAGTCGCGTTGAGTTTGTAGTATTTGATATGCTGTTCGAGCTTGCTTGAACCAGTCGCTGAGTTTATTTCCTGGATTGAGGCTAATTGTCTTGATTGCGACGGGGCGATCCAGCCCGTTCTTGAAATAGTTGACCGCTGCCACTCCATCTCCAAGGTCGGCCTGATAGGCAAGTATCTGGAACTGGGATATGTAATCATCGATATATCGTCCATTCTGTTTGAGGTGGCGGATTCTGTCCATTGCATTGGCGGGGACATTGTTTGGGGCGAAGGATGTATCGAGTCCTTCGAGAAATTTCTTCCATGTTGGAAGGGTCTGGCTTCCATCAAGTTCTTTGTTTGATTCCAAGAATGCTCCTCTCCATGTTGCGGCGGGGCCGGTGGACATGTATGAAAGGGCGAATTGTATCTTGGTCTTGTCATCGGAAAAGGCTCCTGGCTTTGCATCGATGTATAGTTGTACTGCATCCTTCCAGAGGCGGAAGTAGTCGGTCTCTCCATTAAAGGTTGGGGGTGTATTGATTTTTGCGGAGGAGGCCATATTGTTAATGTCAGAGGTTGTGGATTCCTCGTCGGAAGTGTGAATAGACCCGGTAGTGGGGCTAACTTCGGATGGTTCGGATTGTACAGGGGAACTGGATCGAGGCGGTGAGTGTACCGGTGATCCAAGTGGTGATGTGAGGGGTGAGAATGTTCTTGGGGGTTTCTGTTGCGAAGTGTTGTCGCTAGTTCTTGTACTTGTTGAGGGTTGAGGACCGGAGGATGGGGTAGATGTTCTATGAATCGGCTCCCCGAGCTTTGAGCGGGTAGAGGTGGCAGTTCTTTCAGGTGGTGGTTGTTTAGGTAGGGATTGAAGAACTGATGCTGGGGGTGCTGGGTATCCTGGGTCTTCTGTTCGACGTTGAACTCTCTCGGTAGGTTGTGTAGGGTACGGTGCGGAACCAGAGGGTGAACGAGTGAGGGGTATAGGTTTTGTTTTCTTTTTAGGGTCCGTGGTGGAGGGGGTGTGAAGTCGGGTTCGGAGTCGGTTGTCGACCAGTCAGAACTGTTGGATTCTTCGTAGTCGGTGGCAAGGGGGTCGTTTCGGTTTGTAGACAGGGTGAAGAGGGAAGAAGTCGAAGGTGAAGGTGAGGGTGAATAAACAACGCTTGCGGGTGCGTTATCCCAATCGACGCTTGAAGGTGCGGATGACCTGTATACAACGCTTACGGGTGCGTTATCCCAATCAACACTTAAAGGTGTGGATGACCTATCAACGCTTTCGGTGCGTCTGACCAAGGGTGCAGAGGGTATGGTGGCCTGCTCTACGGGGGTGTATCACCGGACAGCGACAAGGCGTGTCGTCAGATACGGTTGGCACTCGGATAGCGATAAAGCGTATCATCTGCCGGTGTGGAAGGGTAGCGACAAGGCGTACCGATACCACGGGGTGTACGATGGAGGTTGTCCAAAGGAAGCTTTAATCTAATGTTATGATCCGTGCTCCTTCTGTATCCGAGGATAACTGGAGACGGCCTTCAATCACTCTACAAGGTGTCCGAGACGGTTGGCCTTATAGAGCTTAGTGGATCGCGCTCAATGAGATAACGAGGGAAGACGCCAAGTTAAGGCAGAGAGGTAAACGACCGCTGTTAACAAGATTAAAGCTTAGGGCTTTAATCTCTACTTGTACAGGCCTTATATACCTATGAGGTGCTATATACTCGTTATAGGTTACTTGGCTGTTCTACTGGTCGTGCGCAGTCCTGACCATGATGCACATCCTGGCTGATGGCATCCTAGCGTTATTTATATTACAATGAGTCAGTACTCTCGCTACTGCTGTGCGATGTTCCATCACTTTCCTCTGACTCATAATCTCCTTCTCCCGATTGTATCTCCATGGAGTCCTCTCCGTTCTCGCTCTCCATTCTCTCGGTGCTTCCATCCGTATCGGAGGTTGGGTCAGTTGATCCATGGTTATCTTCCTCGTCCTCGGGGTATTCCAATATATCCTCCAAGGTTATCTCCATTCCTGCTTCTCTCGCCAGGTCCTGCATGGCGGTGTAATATTCCCCTTCCTCGTCTTCGTATTCTTGTGCCCGTAGTTGGTCTGTAGTCTCCTGTACCCATCTTGTAAAGTCGAACAGTAGTTCTTGTTCCTCCCGGTCTGGACTGTTCATAACATTGTGTGGAGCTTGAAGCTTGTGGAGTGGGAGAGTTGAATGGAGATGGGGGGTAGAACAGTGACAGTGTTTGAGTGGGTCACAGTGTGGGATTTCTTCTGGGGTCAGGATTTTGTATTCCTGGACCTGAGATTCTACTTCTTGATTTGGGAGGTGGCAGTGATGGGGATTCTCTAGCTGAGAATTTCTTGGGTGGCATGGTGGCAGTTGTCTAGCAATTGATTACTGCTAGAAGTATGAAGAATTGGGTGAGGATGACTTGTATACGAAGGTACAAGTTTCAAGTTCTGATGCGACAGCAGTTGCAGTAGCAATGTATGAGTTTGAGTTCGACCATGAGGATATGGTGTGCTGAGAGGATGGCTATGGTGATGAAGGTCACTAACAATAGGTGAGCCAGGTCTGCTGGCAGAGGTGGGATGGAGGATAAGAATGTAGCAATGGCTACAGAGAACATTGCAATTGGCAACAACATTGTATTCCACAACACAGAGTACCTCAACATGTTCAGTACATTGGCAGAGTAGAGGGTGAGCAAGAGAATAAGCAGCAGAGTATCTTAGTGTTTTGTTACCCGGGTTAGGGGTTCACTCTTGAGTAGCACAGCATTCAACACAGGATGTTTATACAGACTTGGTCCTGTCCTACTAGGCATGACTTGAAGACAACAGAGCACTATAGTCCAGCTGGTTTTAAGGGCAAAGAAGTATAGGAGGCAAGAATTGTATAACACTAAGATAAGGATACAAGGTATAGTATGGTATCCTTATATACTACTATGTGTGGCTATGCTCCTACTATATATATCTGGACCCGTGTAAAGTGAGTCATACTGAGTCAAGGTCTTATCTATCTAATTATAGATTGTTCTGATGTGCACTTCTGATTGTTTCAGAGTGACAGTTCTTCTATCTATTTATATACTTGGTGCTTCTGATAAGAGTTCCTTCCGGATAGGCTTCTGATAAGGGAATTCTGATAATAGTCACTGTAAATAGTTGTTCTCTGATGTTCTCTGACATTCTGTAGTATTTATAGTACTGTCTGTAGTATATAGGCACAGGTTGAGGGGTGAAGCCCCTCACTTGATTATCAACTTGGTTCCAGGCCCCTTATTCCCCTAACACTATGGTAACTAAAGCCAATGCTATCACTCAGGTAATTATCATCTTCTTGTTCTGCTCTTCGAGCACCAAACTCATTGCTCCAGACCAGCAAAAATGGCCCACCAGCTCCAGTCTATGCAGGAAACTTTGACCTGTATTGTATGGAATTACTATTCCTGTCCAATGTATACCTCCCAAAAGGCACTACTGCTCTGCAATATGAGGATCTATATGAGACGATTCTCATGTACCAAGCCAAGAATGACTACACTGCTCAGCTCTTCCTGGCTTTGCCCATCAATACATGTGGCACTTCCATCTTAACAAGCTCTGCTATCCTGGACCCAATGGAAGACTTCCCCTTTGACATCTCTGTACACCCCCTCGAGCACCATGTGGCTCTTTCACTCTCTAGTGACAAGCTTCCTTCTGACATGCTTGTCAACCCCACCCCTGACACTATGGGAGTGTCTGGACCAATGGGTCTCATGGACTGTCATTGCAGCATCCAGTCTGCTTCTGGTGTGTTCAAGCTCAAACAGGTGTGGACCCAACCCACATCCCAAGACAACTTTGTGGAATTGTTTGCAGGCCACATGTCTTTCAATGTTTTGTATAGTGGTTTATATAGGAGGAAAGGCCATGGGACTGGCCAGAGCATCAATTGGGGATTCTGGGCTGTCAGAGCAAGGACAGGAGATGATAGAAAGGAAGTTGGTTTATGACCAATGTGTAAGGGGACTAGCATGTATGCACCCCCTTACACAAGGTATGTCTAGGGGTCTGTGGTTGGGTGTCTGGGCTCAGCCTCTCTAGCTGATGCCTGATGCCTAAGCCCAGCCTCAGCCTTCGGCCACCTCCATCCCCAAGTCTGATCCATGTATGACTAACGTTGTTTGTATATTGTTTGCATACATTTTATTCTAGTGGCTACATGGTGTTTGGCTACCCAGTCTGTGCACAGACCTCTATGTATATAAGTAGTGTGGGTGTTGATTGTATTCGCCACCTGAATATCAACTTGGTTCCAGTGCTCTTAACTTCCCCTAACACAATGCTGCCTATACCTGCTCAGGCAGATGCTGAAACCCCCATGATCCATCCCCTTGTGCTGGCAACAACAGGCAAAGTCGAGCAAGGAATGGTAAAACAGGTGGGACTAACCATGTCAATGCCAGCTCCCAGTTTGCCACTAATAAGCATCATTACAGTTACCAGGTACCCCCAAGTTTGAAGGCAAATTTAACCTATATTCCATGTGTGACTTGATAGAGGAAGGGCATGTTGGAATTGGTGATTCCGGCAAACTGATGGAATGCTGACCACTGGAGTAGCTGACTGCCCCATGGTAGCCTCACTGTAGTTACACTTATATACCTGTTGTTCTCAAGTAGTTACACTGTCTGTTTACCTCCCTTACCCCCACCGTTGTCTCCCCTCGAATATATGCCATTGTTGCTATACACCTTCTTGGGATGATTTCAACAGGGCATGTCCCAGAGCAACCATTTCCTTCACCAGAGGATGTGTATAATGCTATTGCCAATGACAACCCCAAGATTAATGCAACATGTTCCCTCAGCACTCACATACTGCTACTGTCACACAGTGGCAGTAATGACCTCGGCAGTGGTGGCAGTGACCTTGACTCTAGTGATTCTGATGATGACACAGCCGATTTCAAGGGCCAATTCCGAGGCACCACAATATGTAACCCATTCGTAGAAAAGCCCTATGATGTGGTTATCACCTTGACCGAAGAAAAAGAGTCACTCTCATTCACCAAACATGAACTCGGAGAGTTCCCCGTACGGGACAAAGATCCTTCAGGCCCAGGAATGATCGCACAGGTTACCCTCTCTGAGAGTCATCACCCCGGTGTAGTTGATGCATTGGGATACATCAAATTCATGTGGGTTTGGACAAAGGCAGCTAAGACTGGGGAGTTTTGGGAAGTTTTTGAGGTATATCTAGAGCTGGATGTCAGGTTTGAACTTAGTTTCAAGTTGGGTAATCGCCGTTTCAGGAGTCAGCGCCCGGAGGGGACCTATGCACCTGCATTCTGGGCCGTCTGTGCGGACAGTGAATAGGATTCAAATCATCAGTCTGTCATGATTTTAGTAGATATGTTTCATCAAATAGACAAAAGTACACAACGATTGCATTCCATTGGACAGTGGAGCAAGGACTCAAGGGAGAAAGAAGCTCTCCCTCAAATACCAAATTGACTAATGCTAGACTATGCAGAAGTTACTGCAATAGGATTGGGGTCTTTCACAAAGGACTTTTCAGAGCCAAGTAGTCCACCTGTCCCAGCTTCAACATCCTCCGTTTGTGTATGGTCCATGTTTCCCATCGATTGACACTGATGGGGATCATTAGCAGTGGCGGTATGCTCCAGGTAACGAGCGCCGCTAGCAAAGCGGAGACCAGGATACAGCAGGAAGGTCTACTAGAAGACCATCTTGGAGGGCATGCGTGAGGTTTCGATGCACACGACAAGCCATGGAAGCCGCGAAGGCCACGGACGGGATCGAGAATAGCGTGTGGTAAGTTGGAGGCAACCGAGGCGAAAATATGAAAGCCGCCGTAAAGATATTGAACAAAAAGGTGAGACTATGGCTCTTCGTTAGCATCAAGGAAACCAATAGACATCAGTAGGAAAGTGCTTAAGTTTACGGACAGATAATATTGTTGACCTCCATGTAGGATTGCCTGCGACAGTTTAGGGAGAGCTTTTCCGAAGATGAAGGTACTACAAGTCATCCTGGAACCATGGATGTCGTGGTGGGTAACGGCAATCCTGTATGAGATCGCAAAGAAAACAAGGCTATCGAAGACTGCTGGCAAGATGTTAACACCAGAAACAAAGCTCGCTACCTCATATATTATACAATACTGGGTCCCGGGAATATGATGGAGGTGAACACCGAGGAGCAACGTAGGAACGACACTGCAGGTGGTGGCCCACAGGAACCAGAAAACCCAGTGGACCAAGCGGTTGTCCGCATAGACTGCTTGAACTCGTCTAAGGAAGAGAAAACAGGTTGGTCCCATTGCCGAGAAGCACAGGACACCATCCAACGCGATTAGAATTGCATCACAGTTTGACAAGGGGATGCGCTAGCAGAACAATGAACAACTCCGAAATGAATTGCAACTAGAATATCACATACTTGCCATAATGACCCAGAGCATCAAGTATGTAACGGCGAAGAGCCTACGAAACTCATAGTCGATTAGATGCATCACAAATCAAAGTAAATTCATTTAATCACCTAGAAAAAATGAAACATCCGGTTATAGCCAGTCCAGTACATCTGCGCACAATCCTGATGTCCTCTGGAATATACATGAGAATATCCCATATTGCAGCCTATAACATCCATGAGCAATTAAGCCCACCAGCTTATGGATAACCACACTTACCCCAAGAGAAGCTAAGGCGAAATTTCTGACAACCTCAAATTGAGCTGCTTCGTCAGGTGGCAGATGATTGAGGTAGGTGTCGGGATTGGGAAGGGTGTTATTATTCCACATTGGACTCGTAATGATGGTTGCATTGAAAACCAAGTCTAGTATATACCTTCTGGTGGGCAGGTTATTTCAGACGGTGATCGAGAAAGGAACTCCCCAGCCTCCTCTTAATAGCAGGAGTTCTCATCGGCAAGGACAGAAGTTGATCGGCATCCTCGTGTCATGATGAGGACAGCAATGCGTGGGGCCAACATGATAACAAGCATGTATTGATCTTCCAAGCTGCTCCGGCGACCTTTCAAATAACTGAATTTGTTATTCCTTTCGTGGGGATGCTCATTTCAAAGTCAGCACGACGTCCACTACAACCTACGGCAACAAGACAGGACGAATAACTAATCAGTGTTCCCTCCCATCGTAGATGTTTGAACAGCCATGGTCAAAGAAGGGTCTTTCTATAGTTCAGATCAAGGAAACCTGAGAAAAAGCTATTTCAAACTCGAAGTAGAGACAATTCGTTGACACAAGATGCCGCATCTGAGGATGGCACATTATCATGATCCTGATCATCCAAATGTTCATGATGGCTCGGGGCTGATGAAGTTCGCTGACGTGGGCGCTGTGAGCCCGGAAGGCCGAATGTAAACTCGAAAGTGTGCTGGGAATTTGTGACACGAGGAACCGGTAATCCATTTCACTGCATTGACTCGTTGCTGGTCTCCACTCTCGGCCTCTCACTCTTGAGCTCTCTCTAGCAACAACCGTCATTCCTGTCCCTTACGACTGCACCATCGTTCCCTTAGCATTCTTGCGGTCATGTTAAATCTTCCGCTTGCACCCAGACACAGCCACTCGTTGGTCAACACTTGTTTTTCAACCCCAGATTTCAAACTTCATCTTATGATGATGGGGGTTGATTATCATCCACCTGGAACGCGAACTTAGAACTGGGCCTAGTATTACAGTCATGCCAGGACTATAAGGATTCGGAATCGGTATACCATACACGAGCCAGTGGTTTAGTTGCGAGGGGGCGGTCTTGTCCTGGGGTAGACAGAGCAAACCCAGTTGAACCCACCATCGCACTCCATGGACTCTACGGTTTCATTTCCCCACTCATCCTAGCCCTGTGGCCTCCGCTTCCACACAGCCCAGATATCCAACATTTAGCCATAGGTCGCTACCTAGACCAAGCTTCGGGGGTGAGTAAGGTTCTTGTGGAGATCGATAAGAACCCCACAAGATTAAAGATTCGTAGATACAGCTTGGCGTCTGCAGATTCTCTTACCCTTTCCCTTAAACTGTCCTCACATCATCATTTGTACGAATCGTACTGACCCATTCGGGCTGCAAACAAACAGCATTTTCCTTCTCTTCCATCCCAACCTGTTCTCCGATCATAAACCCCAGATAATTGTTCGAATAGCGACAGAACTGGAATGCTGCTTCCCTCCTTGATCCATGGGGCACTCCAATAACTTCTGCACTAGCAGACATGTTCCCTCGATATGGTCCATAGCGCCCCGCAATAACTCGTATCGGCAGTTTGGGAATCGGTCTGTTAATCCCGCCTCTTCTGATATCGCGCACCAACAGTTGCAAATTTTCTCTGAGCGAATATGTTCCGAAACCAAAACCCTACGAACAAAAGAACCGAGCAAGAAATTGAGCATAGAATTGGCATAGAGTTCAATCGAATAAACAGTGGTTTTGATCAGGCAGGTGACGTCGGACGAGACACTATTAAACCCCCCCCCCCCCTATCCTCATCGTAGTACCTTTACCCAGCCCGTACGGGGCGTCCATTGTGAACCCACGCAACATATTTATCGAATTAATGATGGTAAGATAATGCTCAAGATCTTCAGCAGCGCCAAGTTTTCCAAATCTTTACCCGCTTTTCTCAAAAGGAGGATATCACAGGGCGGCTGGAGATCACAGGAGAGACAGGTGACTCGATCCATGCCGTTCTTGCCCCGGCGCGTGCTCCCCTCGTGTACCCTTCCTCTCTCTCGGCCTTAATGAACACATCTATGTAGGTCACTGGTCGTGTAATCACACAAGGTTGTCCGCCAACAGTTGTTTCATTTTTTGTTTGAATCATGCTCTCCCCATCTGTGTCGAGTCCTCTGATACCCCCGAACTGCCCTCACCTTCCAAAGGTACATTGGGAACGAAGCTGCTTGGCCATCGTATCTGGCTGCTTTCGATCAACTACTTCCAAGCACTGTTCAGGTACCCCACCGGCTCTGGAGATACTCGGACCCGCCAGTCTCCCTGAGACTTTTCTTGAGCGCCACACGCAAGCTGGCTTTCAATATGAGCTCGCGATTCATATCTCGCATGGTAAATTGAGAGCGGATAGCCAGTGCAAGTCTGCTGGTAGCTATCTCGCTATCTCTGGCTTTGTGTTCACGATCAACGGGTGAGGCTATCTCGTGGGTGCTAAACTCCTCGCCTCGTCGACCACAAAGTCCAAGTGCGTTGCTGCTACGCGTGCTATCAAGGAAATCCCCTGGCTTCGTTCTCTTAAGTATATCCCTCTTGCAGTTCTTTTCTCTAACAGCTGGTCCACTATCGCGCTCGCCCGGGGTCCGGGTCATAAGTTCGGAACAGCTCCCCGCCAATCGAACTACGGTATGCACAATTGGCATGATCATTATGAGTCAAGCACAGCAAGGATACAAGCTAACAACTGATAAATGTACAACAGGGGCATTAATTGGCAGACCGAATAACGCCATCATCCAACCGCCATATCACAGGCCAGTGATTTGGGTACGAGGAGGTGCAACAACCTCGAATTGCAAAAAGAGATCAATCTTACCCTGAGGCGGAACAGAGCAGACCCAATCAAACTTGCCATCCTTCCCAAGGGACTCCACATTTACATCAGGCTCGTCTGCGCTATGCCACTGTGCAGTCACACCAGAAGAAACTTTGAGTGGGGTAGGCACCTTCAATTCCCCACTTGCAGATTCTTTAAGAACATCGACAAGACCGGGGGCGATTTGCTTAATCGTAATGCGGTAGTCGTCAGATACAGGGAATTGATCGGTGACCTTGAGGCTATCAATGGGGGTGGTCTTCGTATTGAAGATCGTGACACGCTGAGTGAAAACCTGACTTGTGGTCTTGTTGTAGAAACCGACGCGTGTAGTTTTCTTGCTGCGAGGATGATAGGTAATGCGGATGGAGGGGTCAAGTCTGAATTACACTTGGATTCAGCATCGGAGGAACGAAAGAAAAACAAAATTAAAACCAACCCAAGTGGGCAATCAAAACTTTCTTCAGGGCTCACTGGAGGCACGTTCGTGCGCGCTATAAAGCTTCCATCTACATATACACTCGCTTGCCCGTTCAATAATGTATATTCGGACGCGTTTTTGATCTTCGCCTACCAGCACAGCATCAAATCAGAATATATGCATAAGAAATCCCGAGAGAAACGACTTACACTCAAATGGGTCTTTGCTTCTTGTTTAGGTACGGAAACCCAGGCCATCTTCGCATCCAACTCGAGTTTGACGATGGTGACACTGTGCGTCGCGCCATCGCTCGGAACTGAGATTTTGCCTGGGACATCAAAGGTTGCGGTGATATTGCCTCTTGAGCTGACTGTGGTTTGCTGATGTTGTATACTGTCGTCCTCGTCAGCCAGAGGGACCGAGCGATCAAGTTGAGGCGCCGCTGATGGGGCAGCCGCAGATAACGCCACCAACATTGATCGGCGCGAGGTGCCTGCAAAACCCGACTTCTGCAATTTGGGGGGATCAGGCCGATAGACCGATACCGTCCAGGGAGAAAGATTGGGGATGCCGACACCAAAGGTTGGTTCTGCTGTTTCAAGGGTTAAATTTACGTCGGTCCAATCCTGTAGAAAGGAGGTCATCTCAGGTGTGTTCCATATCAGTGAGAACTCACCTCTCCAGTTTGTTGTGTGATAGAGGCCTTGTACGTCAATTCAACGGGTTTCTCTTTGCTTTGCATATTCACCCGAACATCATATAGAGCACTCCAAGAGGCTCTGTGGACCGCTGTCTACAAAGTGAGCGTCGAAGTAACCAAGTTTCAAAAAGACTACATACCGTAGATGAGCCTAATTTCGACTTCCCCCTCAACATCGGCAAACACCCACACGGTCGCCTTGACCCGAAGATCCGCGTTTTCCGCTGGGCCAGCGAGCTTCACCTTTTCCGCAGCAATCTCGCCGTTCAGCTTGCCCAATTGATTTTGAAGCTCCGTCAGTTTGTCGTCCAACTCTCCTCCTGTCGTTTGGTAGCTCTTGACGATATTCGCGACCTCAGATACACCGACATCCTTGACGTTGAGGGTCCCAATGTATGTCTGCAAAGACTTGATGGCAAGCGAACACCTGTCTATCGCTTGTTCTGTTGTCTTTTTCCCGTGCAGCAATGCGTCCAGTTTCTCCGAGGTAGTGGGCTTCTGGGGGAGTGGTATGGTAGAGATGATTACGTCATGAATTGTTGCACGTCCAGTTCCCTCAACTCTGTAGTTGACGAAAAGTCAGCATGCAAATGCCACTAATCCAAAGAGTAAAACAACATACTTCAGGGAGTGTTGGTCAAGGACTTTGGGTAAACCACTTATGTTGACCTGGTTTAATCCAACTTTTACATTGAACTTGAAAACACGAGTGATTTCTGCGCGTGAGGAATAAAGGCTGACACCAGTAATCTTGCTGTCCTTGACTGAGACTAGATCAACGGTGTTTGGCTCGAAAGAAGGAGGAATGTCAGTGCTATTGGCCATACTGTGCGTCAGTGTCAGAATGTTGTGTTCAGGTGCAGGTAGGAATGTGGTGCGGTGGAGCGACGCGTCTTAGACCCGCTCCTTTAGTAGCGTTGTTCAGGGTCGACAATGCTGATCAAGGCAGTGCAATTTCAGGCTGGTGTGAACGAGTTATGAAGGCAAGTTTTCTAGAAAATAGTAGATCACAGGACATTCGACACTGCAACAACTTAGGCTTTAAGAAGCGGACTCCCGTTGGGAAGACAACCTGATCGACCCTGGCAGGAGTCAGTCTCTCGTCATGGCGTTGGCCATTTCTCACACAGCAATACATAACGCTGTATGTAATGACTTGTTTTGATGTAATGACTTGTTTTGATGAACACTGAAGTACTGATACCCCGTTGCAGGGCTCCCGTTTTAGTTCAACAATCGAGATCAAGGGTCCCGCGTTCGAACGGCTTTAAAATGGTTGTCTTGAAATCAGGGGAAACAGACCCCGAGGAATACTGATACCAAACAGTCAGATCGACTTAGAATGATTCCAACACGCAGTCCAACACCGCACAGCGTTTCTCCTCCACGACCACCTTCACTGCTTCAGCGATACTCTTTTCCAACGCTTCTTTACCACTAAATTCACCAACACCAACCCGTCGACCCCAGGCCCAGCCCGAAGAGGCCGCAACTGCAATCTGCGAGTAGTCCGGACAATCCGGTCCAAAACCGACAGTGAGCCGCTCCCCGGACGCTTTGCTTCCAAATCCTGTCGGATGAACACCCAGCATTGACGATTTTGGCGCCTACAACGATGGTCATCAAAAGCCCTGGTGACGAGGAAAGAACATATACTTGCCTTCCAACCTCCATTGTTCAGTACGATCGTCAAAAAAGGCTGTGGGGAACGCTGCGTTAATCGCTGCACCGTTCTAGCTGGGGTAGATGTACCGTTTGGTATTTCCTCGCCATCCAATACGCAGAACTTGGTACACCGAACATGTAAGACCCATCACCGACTATAACCACCAAAAGCTCATACCCCTTCTTATCTACCTCACCTCCGATATAAGCGCCAACTGCAGCCCCGAGCCCCCATCCTAGAGATGACCCTCCGGAGGACATGAGACTTCCGAGCATTTCCGGTCTCAAATGAGCCCAAACCAATGGGAAGTTGGTGATGCTCTCATTCAAGATGAGCGTCTTGTTGCCCTTGCTCGGTGTCAGTGCCTGAATATTCTTCCTCAGGGCACCCAAAAGGTTTGCAACGTTGAATGATGGGCTGAGCTTGTCCGCCGCGATCTCCGGGTAGGCCTCTTCGGCAGCATCCCAGATTTCCTCTTGCCTCTGGTGTTCTTCAGCTAACCTTTTCGCTCGTTCCGTCAATATCTGGCCCCCTAGAACGCTTTCTCCCACGGAACCCGCTTGTTTATCAGCTTCACATACCGATTCGACGAGTTGAGTCAAGGCATGCTCTGCGTCTGCCCTGCAAATCATCTCTGCGGGGACATGGGAATAGCCAAATTTACTATGTAATGGGTCGGCACCATCGATCACAAATACGCGAGTTGATGATTGGGGGGATTGATTTCCCGGAATCCATGGAAGGACAGAGTCAATAACCAAGATAACGTCGGCTGAGGCCAGATGGGACGTATGGGTCCCTGGGCTCATATAGGTTATCCCGACGTTGTATGGGTGAGAAAATGGCGAGTTAAACACTTGAGGGACAGTGGAAATTATGGGAATGACCAGAAGGGTGGACAGAGTAAGGAGCGGAGGTACTGCGTGTGGATTCCGCCCCAAGCGGGAAGTGATTATGAGGGGGTGCTGTGCTGTAAGGAGAGCGGAGGCAATCCTTCGACTCGCTAACCACAGTTGGTAAAGAATAAACAAAGTATTCGGTAACTTAAGTTGGTTGCGCACCATCTGGAGATAATGCACCCTCTTTGACAGAGGGCCATTTATCTAGACTTGTATTGACCCCTTCGAAGCTAGCCTCGTCAACTTCTTCCTCCATAACCTCGCGACGAGCCCAGAGGTAGACAGGTCCTTTTGGCTCGCTCGTTGCACTTCAGGTGAGCTCAGAAACGTATACGGAGTGGCATACTCGCTAGCGTGCTCACAATTGCAGCCCGCGACGGACATAATTTGGTATAGTAAGTGCGCTATTCAATTGAGCGGTATAACGCATATATTGTCGCACGATCGCTGGTTGGTCCGGAACATCTAACCATCTATCAGTTTCGATACGCCAACAGTTGCGAGAGCCGTCAACCTTGCAGCCACATTATCCATTCATTTCGAGTACCCTTATGCTCCTTTTCGCAGCTAAACGGTGAGGCCCCTGCATATATTAGGATTGGAGTACCACTGCGGTCTGCATTGTGTACAGCTCCTGCCAAAGCCTGTCCCCCAATAAAGAGTCGAAGTAGCGTGTAGGTGAACGAGGAACTTACCTGAGTACCAACATCCACATGAACGATAACCGCTGCTGGTTTTCCGACAACCTGCCCATACCCCTGAGCTGCACTCAAAGCAACCATCTCGTTGGGACATGTCACAATCTTCAGCGCAGTCCCACCGTTCTCGACTCGTTGACGTTCTAAATCCTCCAGAAGTGCGGGGTGGTCCGAGCCCCAGTTTACGAAGGCGTGGGTAATACCAACATCTGCAAGAGACTTGAGAAAGATAGAGGATGCGGTGTACATGGTGGTGGAGTGGGCGTTCTCTGTGGTACTGGTGGGTATCCTTATTTAAAGGACACTATCAGATTATTAATAGAGGGTATCATCGTTTAATTAATTCACCCGCATCAGCCTGTGGGAGATCATGGGGAAATCATCCCCATATATTGTGGTCTTTCCCCGTTAATGCCATGCAAATCAATTAGGCCTTCTATATGCATCTCAAGGATAGCACGAAGTATTGGGTCCAGGTTCCCAGGACTACACATGATCATTCCAGGAAAGAAGTTATGGCTCTAGCTCCTGGTCGTTTTGCAGTTCGTGAACATTGAAGAAAGAGGTCTTCATTTCATTCCCCAACAAATAAGGGCTCAGCATATTGTGCAATATGTAACATGAATGCGATATCATTTTTTGACTACTTGAATTCTCCTTTAAGAAGAATGTCCCAGCTGACTCCTTTGTCACGTTTACCAGGGACATCGGTGCCGACAATTTCAAGTTGAGGAGATGGATTGGTCCCTCATGATCTGAGTGAACATTTGTGCCGCTGCTTGTCCCACTGCAAGGGTTCCAAACTACAGATGGGCAATTCAGTGAAATGGGATCGTGATTCCGGAGTAAAGCGTGTGCCTAACCTTGTAAGCAGGCACTTCGTGGCCTGCGCCGAAGAAGCGGAGATACGAGAATGTGCCGGCGTTCTTAAATATTCCGGCGGCTTGACCGCTGACGTTAAAGGATGAAAATGCTTGAGCTTTGTAGACCGAACTAAATTTAGTGTTTAGGGCGTCCACCATGGCTTCAACGCCATTGAAGTTCAAGATATAGTCCTGTGAACGCATTGAGCCTATCCGAACCTCGATCACAAAGTGGCCGAAGGACTGACAGCATCACCATCATAGACAATTGTCCTGACCTACGAGCGTCAGGAGAGATCAGCAAAACTCCAGGTGTGCATTTGGATGTTTTAGACTTACGCCAGCATTAATAACAGTCTCAAGATTTGGTCGGGAGTTGTGCATCCAGTCACCTAGCAATTCATATGAGCCCGTAGGATCAAGGGTGAATTGGTCGCGTACCTGTGGCAGCGAAGTTGTTATAAACATTTCTATTGCTCTGTTGCCAGGTCGACTCTGCTCCGATCCTTGAAGCGATGGAATTCAAGAAGCTCGAGATAGCTGGAGGGTATGGATCGGGGTCGCGCGTCGGCACATAATAAACCTGAGAAAACGGTAGCTCAGCAGGAATCCCGGACGGCTGCAGAGTAATGGTAATTCAAAATCAGTGACTTACGTCCCAGGGTCCTGCCAACGGGGATAGAATATTGTTATTGCAGAAGCTCTGAGCTGCTGAGCAAACAGAATTGGCGCCGGTATTGTAGCAATTCGTGATCTGTTACGAAAAACGTGAGGATGGTTTCGATGCCGTTCATGAGAATCACCGACCTGACTTTGGCAACCACCTGATCGCGTCCAAGCCGTATTAGCGCGAGTGATAACGGAGGACGACACGAGAGCATGGTATGGGTTATTCCCAGCATATGCAATATAACCAGGGTATTGAACGAGAGGGTCCTGAGACCGGTCGTTAGATGTAGACTGTCTCTGCTCCATGATATACACTTACTGTAAGACCGTCGCCAACCCCGAGTACTTTGAGATTTAATTTTACACCGGAAACAGTGCCAGCGTCAATAGCAGCGTTTTGTTCCAAGAAGTGCCTGGGTTAGATATTAATTTAATTCTACAAGTCTATCCTCAAGAACTTACGCGGCAAATGTCGGACCGTAATGACCGCCATACCTACGAGCAATGAACAACACGGTCAAGAGTCAGCCATGATATATTTACGATTCGGTCCAGATTGCCAGGTTATTCGTCCGGTACTTGGAGAAACGTGGGTCAGCAAAGAAAATTTGCATAAAGGTCCAGACATCCGCCGCTGCTTGCTGGGAAGTTCCAACATGCAAGTCTCCGTGCGAGAAACCAACGCCAACAGGTTGATCTATGAACAGCAAGTTGGCTTCATTGTTCCATGAGAACGGGTTGAGTGTGACGGAGCGACTGTCGTTGGTGATGCGGCAGGGTCCGAGTTCCTGAAGCAGACCGATCATGCTAGAGCTACCGGGCTGTGTTATCGTAGCCATTAGGGTAGTATCTATAATATTAAGTTAACATACTCCGCCGTTGAACCAGAGGGCAAGTGGTGCGGTGTCAGGATTTTTGCGTGACTCGAAAAACCAAAACCTAGAACTCATTGATTGACAATAGAGGTGGGCATAAAGGATTGCGCACCAAATGCTTTGAGTTGCGGTCAAATCACCATAACCAGACGCCTGGTTCACTCCCGGGGTAGTTTCTTTCTTGTGTTAGGCGGCATGGTGTTGTTAGACGGAAAACACTCCTTACCACAGACTCCAGAGTTCTGCACAAACCGGAGGTGCCCAGGATTAGTAGCCGCGGTGTTTAGAACAGACGGCTCGACGGTATCCGTTGCGTTTCCGACTCCTCCAACGATGCCATCTATGACAGGAATCTGGCCTGCGTATGCAGCGACAGGAACAAGAGATAAGATTGAGAGCCTAAGGAGGTTCATATTGAACTAGCTTGGACTTGATGCTCGTTAATGCATGCTTAGCGGGAGTTCCACAGCTTTATATGAGGACACGGAAGCCATGCTGGTCAAGATCGACGTAGTTGGAAATATAATAGTCAGGTGTATCGGTCACAGCAGATAGATGAGGCCAGCAGGAATGTCATCCCGGAAGTCTCTCCGCGCATCGAAGTCGGTCGAGCTCATTGACCATGTGCTTCGGCGGTTCTTTCTATCTCTGAAGTGCTAATGAGCGCGTTACGACCATCGAAACACAAGGCAATATTCTTCCACAGACCTCCATACGGTAGGAATTCGATGAGTAATTTGGGGTTGAAGAGGTCACTCTGAGCTTGGTCATTTGAAGAACCAGCATCCGTGGGTTAATTGCTATCGAAATGAGTCAGAGCGCATGGGCTCCATAAATAGCTCGAGTATGGATAGCGAGGGCTGCGAGATTTCTTGCGATAAGAGGTAGCATTATGGCAACATCATATGGTGCAGTGTGGGAGTCCGTTGGGTGTTGACCTCCGTTTGTTCATAGGGAGATCCGCACTTGTGTTTCGCGATCACGTTGTTAGTTGCCCCGGAATAGTTCTCGGAGAAATGAAGTGTTGGCAATACCGCACTCCACTGCCTGGTGGTGTCTCAATGGTTGCTTTTCTGGAAATGACTATGTGTAGTGACTGTTCGCGGTAGGGTCCGCGGCTGCCAGTTGCTTCCAATGGGCATTCTTGAGGAAATGTTTTAGGTAGTCAGACACACTCCAGAGTCAGGGACGATAATGGCCAAGGAGGATATTTGATACTGTTTGGTTCTACTATTGAAATCGGACAAGGACAAATAGGCATACCATCTCTTCGAGCTGACCACGAACCGATTACTGCTGAAAATGCCGCACAAAAGAGCAAAGCGCTCTGTGCGGGAAGAGCGGCAGAGGCAAGAGTAAGCGGTACAATCTATATTGTTTGGGGGCCTACGGCTTACATCACTCGGAATAGCGGCTCAAACCTTGCGCCCATAGAGGGCTCGACGATCGCTAATGAGAGGGTGCCCAAGTCTGCAGCACGAGTCGTGAATGCTCTCGAAATACGGGAAGAATACAAAAAGAAACGGAAGCCAGAGCAGGAGGGAATTGATGCTAGAAACAGAGACAAACGCAGAAAGGTGGATGGGATCTCACTGAAGATTAAACCAGGAGAGTCGATACAACATTTCTATAGGTGAGACTCCGTTCATTTACCCTCCTTCAATTTCGACTTAACTCATGGGCCAACGCAGGAGGGTAGAGGATGACATGCGGCCCCTAGTTCGATCCGCAGTGCAAACTTCTAAGGCCGTCGGACGGAAAGTGCACAATGCTGAGCTCGAGGCTAAGAGGAAAGGCAGAGAATCTCGCAACAGCAAGTCACGGACACTCTCCAAATCAAGTGAACATTCTCTGTTACGTGAACAATTGTCGCCACCGCCATCTTCAGATGCGAGACAGACGGGTCTAAAGAAGGACAAGCACGCTGACCGACCGAAAGAGTTTGAGACCCTTTCTACATCTGCTCCACGGCCCTTAAATGACGTTGCTCAGGCTCCCCCAGAAATTAAGAACATTCCTCGGGGAGCAGCTGCGGGCGGAAAGCAGGAAGGGGTGCTTTCGATGGCACAGAAAACAATGATGGAGGCGGAGCGGGAGAAGGCTATCGCGCGATACAGAATGTTGAAAGCTTCACGTTCGCGGACCGTGGAAGGGAAAGCGACGTAACGGCTCCCTCGTGTGCCCTCAGTTGTTTTATTCACTTGATGAGCTTGACACTTTCCGTAGTCATCCGAAGTCCTGGCCTAAGTATTCGGCTGATTTTGTGGTTACGGGTCCGCTGTGGTCATTGCGAAGCCATGACAGATCATTGTCCTATTCCAGTCCACACGGTGAATACACTCGTCGAACCTGGTCGATTTATTAATGACAACACGCCCATTATTCACCGAAACACCGACGCCACCTACTAGCCACCCATAATATGTCATTGTTACCTAAGTGCAGAGTTGTATTCAGGAAGAACTGTTGGAATCCCAGCGCCCAGCAATGGACATGAATTCATGGCCGGAAGTCGATAAACTACCCTTCGTTTCTGCCTCGAGGATTGTGCGGATAGTAATGGGCAAAAATGTTTGCCTAGTAACCGCTTTTGTAACTGACTCATTGACAAGGTGAGAAGATAATAGGACACTTTTAGTCTGGCTGAATATTCCATTGCAAAACAGCCCCTATAAACAGAATCGCGTTTCCGCCCCTCGTTATCCCCGGATAAACATCCGTCCCTCTTCCCCTTCCATTTTCCCGATTACTAATATCCTGGACCATCGCAAACTATCTGGCGAGAAAAAGATCGAGTCTATGTATACTGCTTAGCAAGTCCCTTTCACAGTTCCTGCCGGGGTTCAGTTACTGAGCGACACAGTGATAGAGGGCTATACTGGAAATAGGCCAAAGCACCGCCAGGCCTATGCGAGCCGCTCGTTTCCATATCCATATTCGCTAAACATAGCGCAACGCTTGATCTTCACACGTCGAGTTTGACCTGGCGTACGCTCCACGCATCACAGGACAAATCTCCCAACAATACTAGTCCTTGTAGTCGATCTCACGCTTCCTAGGCTGTGTGTGTCCATGTACAGGGCTGCCCGGCTAAAGGCCCCCCGCAAATAGGGCGTTCAACGGCCTTTGCCGCGAAGCACATCGTTGAAGGAGAGCAATGCTTTTCTGATACAACATGCACGCCAACTGTCGCGCTATGCTCAGGAGGCTTATCCACGTCTCTGCATCCAGGATCCGCAGCTCCGGGACGTTCGGCCCTTTGCACAACCATCCTTTCCTGTTTGTGGTTGATACGCATTTTTTTCATAACTGGTCTAATTCATCACCAGCGCGTATTTCCTTCCACACTTTTCACGCTTGCTTCCCCCACTTGTACAGGCTAGCGATGGACATAGGAGAATGCAAGGGTTACGTCATATCTCTAGTGGCCATCTGGGCTTTCGAGATCCCTTGATTGCACTGGTCTGGCATCGTCGGGATGTTACCTGACGGTAAGGTCCGCGATCAAGCTTTCATTCTCAAATGCTTGGATGGGTTTCGGACTCTCCATCGTATCTAGATTGATGGACCCTGCCATGGGTATAAGACTCTTGTGGCACCAAGTGCCGTAGGTCTCATTTCGAACTCTTCCGACAGCCCCGTTCCTATATCTCTACCGAGTGCTCGCGTGCTCTGGTCGCGCGCACATGCACGACCACGAGAAATGCGACACTCAACCCGGTTCAATCGATCCAGCGCCAACGGCCGCAACTACTCACACGCCCTCAGCTTCGGTCGCGGGAGCACAAGACGAAGCCGGATGTTGGTCGTCGTCGTCATCGCGAAAGCAGGACTTCCAGGGGGGCATTAAGGGATACCTGACTGTCTTTGGGGGTTTTCTCGCCCTGTTTGTTACGTTTGGACAAATGAACGCGTTTGGGACGTTTCAGACGTGGTACACGAACCACCAGCTTGACAAGCTATCGCAATCTACGATATCCTGGATTGGCTCTCTCCAACTTCTCATATTCTTTCTTTCCGTAAGAGTCGATGCCCCCTCTCTCTGATCTGCCCGAGCTTGATTCACATTAAACTTCTAGGGTGCACCTATTGGACACTGCTTCGACGCTTATGGCCCGACTGGACTCTTGATCGTTGGCTCCGTAGTCTTCACACTCAGTCTAGTGCTGACAAGCATATCGGTGCACTACTGGCATTACATTCTGGCGCAAGGGCTTTTGTTTGGGCTTGGGGTTGCTTTCATGTAAGTTTTTCCGGTATTTTCCTCCAAGAAGCAAGAAGAAATGAATCCTTTAGTTGCTTAGGTTCTACCCTGCTTTAGCGAGCATAACAACCTATTTTACAAAGTATCGTGCGACAGCTTTGGGGATCGCAGCAGCGGGTTCCAGCGTTGGTGAGTAAACCCTTTCCCCCCGTTCTCCCCATCTCAACCCCCCGTTATTGTCGCTTTCCCATATGTATATGTGAACGTGTTATACAGGTGGCGTAGTCTATCCGATCATGCTTCAGAACCTATTCGAGAAAGTCGGTTTTGCGTGGGCTGTGAGGGTATCTGCTCTGGTCAGCGGGGTAGGATGCGTACTGGCTGTCCTGATGGTGTCGAATGGCACCTCTTGGCGTCCTAGACAATCCGGACCTTACATTGACTTGATGGCATTCAAAGATCCTCGGTTTTCATTCTTGGCCTTCGGAAGCAGCTTTGTTGCACTGGGTACGTGCCCATCATTAATACCATCACGGGTATCTTTGAACAAAAAGCAAAAGGATTGTACATCCCATTTTTTTACATTTCCGAGTACGCAGGACACCACCTCCACGTCTCACCTCATCTCTGCTTCTACATTCTCTCGATCATGAACGCAGGCGGTATATTCGGACGAATCGCACCCGCATACATCTCCGATGCCATCGGGTACTTTAACCTCCTCACGCCCGCCGCGTTTTTTTCTGGACTGTCGATACTGGCGTTGTGGCTTCCTGCGACGGGTTTGGTTGGAGTGGGAGTGTTTGCGGGCGTATATGGGTTTGTATCGGGCGCGTTTGTGTCGGTGTTGACGCCCTGTGTTGCGCATATTTCCGAAGGGGGTAAGGTTGGGACGAGGTTGGGGATGTTGTATAGCGTGATTTCGGTGCCGTGAGTACAAACAGACCTTACAATGTTCTTTTTCTTTTTGTTTGTGTTATTCGACGTTGGGCGTTTCGCGACGGAAATAGCCCACGCCGTGGTTCTCTCTCTCTCTCCTCTCCATTCTAATCGTTATCCCCATGTGCAATTGATTGACAACTGCATAACACAGATCGCTCCTCGGAAACCCGGCGGCAGGTGCCTTGTACGCGCGCAACGACCGCCATTCGTTTGTAGGTATGATTGTGTTCTCGGGGTGTACGGTTATCGTCGGCTCTCTTGGGATTTTAGGAGCGAGAATGGCAGTTGAGAAGAGGGTGTTTGCACGAGTGTGAAAATGAATCTTTTTATGCCTTGTTGATGACCCATTTTGAAAACAAAAACACTGTAGATAATTTGTTTCCATGATTGTATTTTTATGACGTTATCATTTGTAGACAAAGTAGATTATTTACTCTAATATTTATATAAACGGTGTTGATGAGGATTGGAGATTCGTTTCCGCCCAAGGACATATCACAGGGTTTTTTTGAATAACGTATGTCAAATCCGATCTCAGGGCCCTATATGGATATGATGATGTCGAGCGATAGCCGACTTAGCCGATACTTAACAGATAGTTGGCCCGTATGGCGATGCATACTACATCAACAAGTCCAAAAAAAAAGACAAGCATGCTATCAATCATGAGAAAAAATCATTCCAACTTTTTCCCTTCAGCACGTACACCACAAATTACTGAGAGCAGGCCACTGATTCGTATCAACCCGGTGCTGCCATTCCCCGTCCACAGCGGCATTTTCAAGTCTACCACTACCACTACCACTACCACTACCACCACAAAGCCCATGGTTCTGATGATGGTAGTGGTGGTGTTGGTCGCCAAGGCTAGTAGCAGCAGTGGTATTATTATCCCCACCATCGGCGACAAACATCCACCTAAACCTCGTTTTACCGATCCAAAAGGCGATGGTGCGGAGGGTAGGACAATAAGTCTTCATTTCAGCCGCGAGAGCTTTTTGTGCAGCGGGTGTTGGGATTGGGTCTTGTTGCTGCTTCTGCTGCTGCTGCTGCTGGTTGATAGCGAGCCGTCGCCGACCAGTGGTAGTAGGCCCAACTGCTGTCTCCCAAGCATTCAAAGTCACCTCGATACTACGCAATCGACGCAATTTAATCAACGCGCCTAGAAATTGTACGCGTTCGGGTGAGTGTCCAGGAGCGGGAAAGGGGAGGTAGAGATGGGAGAGGTGAGTGAGGGTGTCGGAGAGGGGGTGGGCATTTGCGAGGAGGGTGAGGAGAGGTGTGGATGTGTCTTTTGGGATGTCCAGGAGGCTGAGACCGCGGAGGGTGGGTGAGAGCAGGGTAAGGGAGGGGAGGAGGGAGGCTGGGAAGGGTGTGGGTGTTGTGTCGATGAGGAGTTGGAGGTGGGTGAGTGGTGGTAGGGAGTGGCGAGTGGCGTCGTTGTTGGAAGGAAGGATGTATCGAGCGGCGCTGAGGGATCCATCAAATTGGGTGAGTAAGGGCAGAGAGATGGGAAGGATGGGTTCTGTGGATGGATCGCTAGTCGGGGGTGGGTCGTAGGCGTACATTTGGACAGTGCGGAGGGTGGGCTGGTGGCGGAGAAAGGTGGCAACATGGTGATCAAAGGGGATGTGAAGCTTGACTTGGGTGAGGTGAAAAGGAAAAGGTGCGTCGAGGACCCAGGTGAGGTCCATCTCGATGCCCTGGATCTGCGCGAGGACCAGAACATCGAGAGAGGACATGCATTGTAGCGTGCGACGGATGCCCTCCCAAAAATCGCGACACATGACGAGTTCGATGGCGACGGCATCGCGCGGAGAGGAAGCACGGAGCTCTTGCAGATTGGTGCCAAAGGTCTTGACGTAGGCTGCGAGACGGGGTACCGTGAGGATGGTGTGTGCAAAGAGCTGGAGACGGTGTACGTTGGTGAAGACGACGTAAGAGTAGAATACAGGTTCAGTCGCGGCGTGGAATGCTTTTGAAGACTTGAGGAGAGCGAGGAGGTCATTGCGCCGGCTGGAGGGGACGTGAGGGAGGATGAGTGTGCAGATTGACATGAGTGTTTATTATCAGAAAAAAAGACTAATTAATTAATATTATCATTCTCAGAACGTCTCTTCCTCGTCTACAGGCGCATTCTCAGGCACCTCAAAGCCCTCCTGGGGGACATATTAAGAGATATTTGAAATTGAATAACCAACGACGAAACTCACCTCGGTCGAGTACAAGATCTTTTGAATCTCGTTCAGCGTCATATCCTCCGTCCCAGTCGTCTCGAGGTGGTCCAACTGCGTCTGCACGAGTATCTCAATATTGCGCAGCTGTTCCAAAAAATCAACATCATCTACTTGTCCCACAACACTCGACAAACCTTTTCAAAATAAAAATCCCTCTCTTTCTCCAACCCCTCCAAATGCCCACTCAAGTCCCTCACCTGCGCCTGCAACTGCTGTACCGCTTCGTTGGGCTGCGCCGACCCTGAACGGAATCCACCAATCGGCGTTCGTCCGCCCGCACGAGAACCTGCAGCACTACCTGCACCAAGTCCTCCTGCAGAACGCGAGGTCGGGAGAGGAGCAACAGTCGCAGGTGCTTCGAGCGGTACACCCTTACGTCGCGCAACAGCATCATACCCCTGTCCACCATAATTCGAGTCCCAGAATTTTTTCATCCACTGCAGAAACTCGAGGTTGTCTTGCATCTTGCATTTCACGAGCTTTTCGACTGGAATGGGCTTTTGTCGTTTGTTCACATGTCAGTATGTGCCAAGTTCAGGGGTTGTTTTGTGTCAGGGATAACGCACCTTGTCGATTTTCTTGGCTTTAAACACGTTCTGCATGACTTTGAAGTTGGCTATGTATTCATATTCGTGTCTCGCGTTCATCTTCACACGGTTCATCGGCACATCGCCTTTTGTCGAGCGAGGCAAGAGTTAAGTGCCATCACTTCCGGCTGGCGGCGCGCGAGACTCACCATAGATGGAGTCAAGTACCTGGCAGTAAGCCCCTCCCGAACCGCATTGCTCGATCTTGGTGTAGTTGATCTGAAGGAGGTCATTGAGCCATGCAAGGAGGTCAGGTCCTAGATCCAGACATCATGGTGGTTGGAGTACAAAACCAGAATTTCCCACGTTAGCTATCTACGGTTATTATCATCGGTCCATCGACATCGACGCTAGATAGTCACTCAATTTCAGCGCACCCGCCCGAATACTCTCTCCTACATTCTGCACGTCAGGATTCGCAAGAATCCTCGACATGGCATCCTTCGCAGCACTCTCAATCCCCGCAAGACTCCCATCCCCAAGTAAACCTCCATTCCGATCCAAAACCCCCTCTTCTTCTTCCTCACGTCCAAAGTACTGATTCGACGATATGCTCGTTGCTCCCTGGAAAGACTGTAACCGCGTCTGCGCTTCATTCGTCGCAACTGGATCATACGCATTCCGCTCAAAATACATATCAGACGAAATCGCCTTTTGACCCCCGAACCGATCTCGCGCGGTCGTAGGCGAATCGTCGGCAACTGGTTTTGTGTTGCTCGGTAATGACACACTCGCGGCTGTTACAGCAGCAGCAGCACCTGCCCCTGGAATCGCACCGAATCCAAGACGGGGAAACGCCGCATTTTGCTGAGGCTTGCCTTGCGTTTTACTTGCAGTAGCGGGAGTGGTAATCGAAGACTTTGATTGAGGACCAATTTCCTGTGCCTTCTTAAGCGCTTCAGCTTCTTTTCGAACCTTTCCCTCGGCTTCTTCGCGTTCACGATCATAACCTAATTGTTTGATTCGTTCTTCCTCTTCGCGCGCCTTGCGCTCTGCAGCAGCAAAGTCGACTGCCTTGGCCTTTTGTGCTCCGAGTCCAAGTTTACCCTTTTTGGCCGCGCTGTTGGTTGGTGTTGAAGTGCTGGCGGTTGAGTTGGTGGTTGAAGAGAGTCTGGAGGTGCCTGCGCCGAGACGGGCTGGACGGGCGGCAGGAGGAAGAGGTGATGATGCGAGGGGAGGTGGCAGCGGGTGGGGAGGTCGTGCCAGTGCTGGTGGTGGTGGTGGTGGTGGTGGTGGTGGTGGTAGAGGCGGAAGTGGCAGAAGAGACAGATGCACCACGGCCGATAACTGGGGGGGTTGCGACGCGAGCAGGGGTACTCGATGCAGACAGGTTTTTGGGTGTAGCGGGCTTAGACCAAGAAGTGAAGAAATCGTCTTCGGCTGCCGGGTCGGATTTAGGCTGTGCGGGCGTTTCAAGGCCATCTACGCCAATGCGGTTGGGGAATCTGCAGAAGGGAAGTGTAGGTTAGCTTTTGGGATGGGCCGCGGAGGAAATAGAAGAGCGGATACCGAAGAGTGTCGTCCTTGACACGACGTGCTAGTTCTTCTTTGTAGAGCTCTGCGACAGCGGCTGGTGTACTTTTTCTTTGTATCCGAATCGGTGAGCAAGCTTGCTCCGCCGTGTTTGGTGTAAAAGTCGGTTGCGGATGCGTTACCTCCGACTTTCATTGTGCGGAGCTGGTTGAGCTGCCAACTGTCCAGGTTTGTTGACCTAAACGAGGCGATAAGCAACGGAAAGAGTAAGATGAGGGGGGAAGATAATGGACCTAACAAAGCTGATGTGGACACCCATGTTTCTGTGTACGCTGGAACAGTCGAGGCAGATGTACACCCCAAAAGTGACGCTGGACCATGTTGGATTGCGGGCGTTGCAATCAAAGCAGGACTGACAAAAAAAGTGTCAAGACGAGGAGATAAGTAATCACGGATATGAACATACTTTGTTGGCTCTCTGTGACTTGAGAACAGAAAATATTTGTTCTGTCTCCTGCTTGGATGGGTCAGCCATGGTGATGTTGGTCAGGTTCAAGGAAGATGCGATATCGTGGCACATTAACGGAGACTCATTATGTAATACACGATATATTCAAATTTTTGTTCTTTTTTTAAAATTCAATGATCACTTCTTCTCGTCCCTCTCCTGGTACAGCCCATATCCTCTCCTTTGTCTTTTCGGCTATCTACGTCGGATCCATCTACGTCTCCTCAAAAGCACGTAGTAATGGTCTACGAGGAGGCAGAGACCATCCAGACGTCATCCGCGCACGTCTCGTTGCCGTCAGTCTTGCCAGCGTCGTCTGTTGTGCCGGTGTCTGGATTGTGTTAAAGGACCATGAGAATGCCGTGAGTTGCTTCCCGTTTGTTTCGTTTTTTTTTTTGACCACGTTATTGATACCCCGAATCAGACATTATGGGACTTTGCTGGAGAGACTCGGGTTGACCAATGGTCTCGAGATCAATTGGAACACCCTTCGTCCACATCTCATCGCGCCTGTTTTGTTCCTCGGCCCGCTTTGCGCGATGTCGTTGGGCGGCACACTGCCCTTTCAGCAACATTGGTCCTACGAAAAACACATCCGTCAAACTCTTTTCACCGTGGCAGGGAATGAGGAACGTTATTTTTGTGCGTTTGCCCCCCCCCCCCCCCCCCTCTCTCTTGATAAGACACAAGAGCTGAATGGAAACAAATTCAGGCACCACCGACAGAAGAGATTGTCTTTCGAAGCTGTATCCTCTCCGTGCTTCATCTCGCTGGCAGTCTCCAAGCCCCAGCTCATCTTTCTCAGCCCTCTCTCATTTGGTCTAGGCATGGCTTAACTATCTTCATAGCTATATGTTTTGTGTGCTAACACATTGCTATATAATTAGCACACGTCCACCATGCCTGGGAGATTTTTAACCGCTACGGTCGCACCTCCCAAGCCGCCCTTCATGCACTAACCACCATTCGTACGTTCACCCCCCTACGTACCCTTGGCTTTCGTTTACTCATACGCGCCTCCATGTTTTCCAGTCTTCCAACTCGCATACACAACCCTCTTTGGATGTTATACCGCTTATCTCTTCCTCCGCACATCCTCGTTCTACCCCGCCCTCTCCGCACACATGTTTTGCAATTTTATGGGATTTCCGCAGATTGCATACGAGATGCGGATGTTCCCCCGTCGCAGGTTTTGTGAGTTCTTATTTTTATAACAGAAGAAAGCAGAATCTGACGAATTTTTAGTGATTGGGCTAGCGTATGGTTTGGGTATTGTTGGGTTTGTGTATACCCTTCCCAGGTGGACTAATACCCCCGGATCTTTTTATTGGTCGTAATTATGTCAGAGGCGTTCCTGTTTATAGACGCGTTGTTATCCCAATGAGATTAGCTGATCAGTGATTCGAGTCCTGCCTGCCTCCTAAGCACGTCCTTGTGTGCTCGTTTGGACCCGGCCGGGTGTCAAAGTTGGTAAGTTTTATAAAAGACGGGGGTTCGAGTTCGTTGGGGCGCGTATATTCAACCTCTGTTTTACTCTTTCTAACCTATGGCGAACCCGACCTCCTCTTCGAAATGCCTCGTTGGATTGGGGTTGCATGGAATTCGAAATGTGAGTAGTTGCTTTGCCATTTCAGTACGCCCGTATTCTGACTCCATTTTATCTCGACAACAGTCCCCACCGATGCCGATGCCAGCGCAGTTCAAGTCCTGTAGTCGAACTTTCGAAGCGGATCATCATGTCCCAGAGTCATTCGAAAAGTCCGAAAAGTCAGGGTGCCGGCAGTACCACTACCACCAAGTTGTTTGGGGCCAGTCCGTTGTTGGAGTCATTTATCTCGCCTAGCTTTGGTGATAGTCAGGTGGGTTTCTCCCCTCTCTCTGGAGTGGAACGGATGGATTGAAAATGCTCGGTTAGGAGACTGGTGTACCCTGGAGCTAGAGGAGGTATGACGACAAGATCCCATAACTCGGACCCCGCGGGCGGGGTACCAGCAGCAGCAGTCACACCAACACGGATTCATCTCCTCAGCCCCAGTTCGTCGGGAAGGGTGACTGTGATGATAAACAGGGGGACAGACGGGAAGCGCCAGACGAGAAGGGAGGGTCGGGGGAGGAGAGCCAACCGTTTTTCGAAGTTCCGTTCGCGTTACGTCCTGACAAGTCGTTTAGGCTCCACGCGTCGCCTTTGGTTAGTGGTACGAATTTGACGAGTCCTAGTACCCCCAGCTCGGTTGTTTTGCCGACGACCGCGACCATGACGACTACAACGAATGCTACTACTACTACCACCAACCCTGGTGGAGGTGGATACACGCCTTCGCCCGAGCCGGGGGCATGGCAGCAGCTACAGTGTCGAGAAGATAATTATTCGACAATGTGTTCGCCGAGTACTTCCCCGCTTTTGCCGGGGTACGATGATGGACTAGAAGGTTTGGGGAAAAATGCATTGATTTCGGGGAGCTGTTCACCTGTTGCTGTGAGTTTTCTTTATGATTTCTTTTTCTGAATTCACGGCTCAGGCTTTGATAGAAAATCGAAACTGTATTGGGACCCAAGGACAAGGAAGGAGTCGACTTGGAGTTTGAAAAACGGGACTATCGTTTCTTGTATTCCCGGCTTAAGCAGAACATGTCCCCGACAATACCGCTGAGCGAGCGTATAGCAGCGGATGCAATGGGTGAGGGGGGAGGGAAGAATGGAGTTGAGGTAGCAGCGGCGGTGCTTCGTAGGAGTTCGCCTTTGACCAAGTGTGTGGCGACGTTCGAGAGGCTCGGCGAGGGTGGAGATGGAGGTGTGGTGGATGAGGGTGAGGGGAAGGAGGGGAAGGAGGGTGGAGGTGGGACCTGCTGCTGGTACTTTGATGACGATAAACCCTCTGCTTGTGCGTGCGAAGGATGGTCTAGGGATAGGTTTGGGAGTGCAGATGGATGCACTAACGGCGCTAGGAGGGACTCAGAGAGGGACAGGAATTAGACCCTTTGACATCACAGGGCTCCGAGGTAGCAGGGGAAGGCGATATAGGAGGAGGACAAGACTGTTGGAGACGGATGCCCTGCTTCTACATGACACTGAGAAGGCGCAACAGACTCCAGATACGCCGACTATCTTGCCTAGCACGAGGACGATCTCAGGTACGAAGGAGCTCGACGAGTTGACGATGTCACCACTACAACTTCCCCCTGGGGTAGTAGTTGCTATCACGGTTCCAGGTGTAGCCGTCGTGAGGGATTCTGCGCAGCCTTCGTCGGTAGTCCGTGTCGCTGGGCTCGGTGATACAGTTGATGAGGGATTCAAAGGACCTGGGCACTTGTGAACAACGTGAATCTATTCATAGCCATAGCGTAGCTGTATGCACAAAGTCTTCACATAACCCATGATATACAAAGACCCCTAGATCCTTTATTAGAGTCGACCAGCATCTCGCAGTACTTTCCGCTCCTCAGAAAGCGTTTTGATCTCCGTAAGATCGACGACCTTGAATATCCAGTTGAACCACCACCCACCACTACGTACACTAGGTAGATGCATATCTTCGAGAAGTTCGTCGGTTGCTTGAGGCCATCTACAGGACAAATCCAGTGCATCAGCCATCATCAATTCCATCCACCTTTTTAATAATATAAATCAAACTCACGACCACAGATGAAGCGCCGCAGCGATGCTCTCGTTCATCGACCCTAGTATCCCAGGGAACCGTTTCTCGCACCAGGCGCTGTATCGGTCTGTTTCTTCTAGTGCTGTTTCGGGTGTTGATGGGAGTCGGATTTTGTCGCCGAGGAAATAGGATGAGATCCAGTGCGCGACGACTTCGAATACATAGCCGTTATTTCCAGAAAGCTTTGTCACATGCCCCATACATACGTTATATACTTGTGAGAGACGGATAAAATAGGCACGTACGATGGCACCGTTGATGGCAAAGTCCCTTTTATTAATGTTCCCTGCGGGGACGATGCCACGGTAAATTGAGGATGCTTGGGGTGGTGATGGTGGTGGTGGTTTTGTGTCTTTTCCCTCATCTTCATCGGAGCAATTGTGTGGTGGTGGGTTACAGCAGAGAATGGTAGGATGCCCATTCATCGTTGGCAAGAGCTGAAGGTGGTAGGACGTGTCTATGGATACCAAGCTCCTCGGCAGTTTGCTCTGTGCCACGCCAAAAAAAAAAAGAAAATCAGTGTTTATAACTTGATCAGGAAGGGGAAAGATGTCGCACCATCAAATATGTTCTCCCAGGAAGATCGGTATCCAGTTGCGAGGATAACCACGTCCGCAGGAACTTTCTTCCCATTGTTGAGTATGATGGAGCGGCCATCTTCCCCGTAGCCTATGGCACGTGCAGGAGCAGTGCAAGTCAATGAGGCCATTGGTTGCGAGGGTAAAGAAGGATGTCGGACGTGCGACTCCTTCATCGTTGACGCGCGAATTCCAGAAGAACGGCTGAACGTTTCGCAACGGGGAGTCTCTTGGGAGGTTGAAGATACGGAACTTTTCGCAAGGGGGGGGTCAGTTTGTGAGGTGAAGGCTTCGGATATGTGTGGTTTACACGTACACCACGCTGGCCGATACTGTTGAACATGAAATGAACAAACCGCGACCCGAGCCATGTTTTATGGAGAAACCGTCTTGTCACGCGCATAAGGTCCAGATGTCTTTTTGTGGAGGGATAGAGATCTTACTCGAGACGTGACCGCAAGGTGATGTATGGAGAGAGGACGGAAAAGAATCTTGATGAGGGAACGGAAAGTAGTGAGTGTCAAGTCGACAAGTTGTTCCAGGAAGCTGACCATTACCTGCTCTTTCGCATACACGCAGGAGCTGGCTTCGGGGCCGCAAGGAACGTTTCGAGTTGTTCAAACACCACGGCAACTTTTCTTCCCTGATTGGTAAGGTATGCCGACATGCTTGCAGCGCGCAGCAAAAACGTGGAAGCATATGGTGAACAATTAGCAAATTAATATTAGGGATGACATACTCTTGGGCAGATTTGCCGCAACCGATGATGACTACGGCTCCCGTGTCTAAATTCGATCCCAACTGAGTGGGCTTGACAGTCGCGAGAATATTAGGGAGTTCCCGACTGAACCGGGATGAATGTAGAACGAGGCCGCGGTAACGAGAGGCTTCTGCGGCATGGGGGGAGAGGTATGATGGAATACTGGGGACACTGCAACCCTATACCCTGACATGTAAGAAATTAAGGAAAACGAAAGGGTCGTCCGTACGAAACTTACACCAGTACAGAGGACGATTTTTGAAAAGTGGAGATCTGAAATTGTGTTTGTGGTTAAATCTTCGACCTGGACAACCCAGCCATTGTTGTTCTCCCTGCGCTTAATAGCCAACACTTCAGTTTTGCACCTGATGTGTCCCCGAAGGAATTTGTTGGCGAAGGCTTCCATGTAGTCAGACATGACTTCCCCGGTAAGTCTTGCACCTGTTTTTTCTGCGTCCGGAGGGAGATCCATTTCCATAGGTGAAAAGCGCAGCTGGCCGTGCACGCTGCAGAGTGTGATGATCAGCTTTGTTCATTCAGAGCCCGTGGTTGCGACATGAGACCCACTTGTTAAGTGACAGCCCTGGATACACACGTTCCTTTGCCCAAACGCCACCAGGTCCACTATCTCGAGTTATCAATTGTGTGTTTTTGAATCCGTCTTTGATCAGAGTATAAGCCGTGATGAGACCCGCAGGTCCCGCGCCAATGATTCCAATACTTTCTTCTTGAGTACATAGCCGACTGTTCAGCACATTGAAGGTGAGGGCACAAAGAGGATGAAAAAGGTGAGGGGAATGAGGCGACAGACAAGACATCAGCTTGGGAGCTGTGCGGTCTTATAACACCGCTGAGCCAAAACCCAATCGCTCAGGGTCAACCTTGAATAAACTCCAATATGTAAAATAGGCGTCCTTTGTCACGACGACCCTTGTTCAATCATGGGGATTTACCCCGAATGAAACCAGCCTGATGCAGGGAGGCGATGAAATCGCGGGCCGTAAAAAGTCGAGAACATCCTGAATCGTCTTCGAAGGCGCAAACCCGGTCCCCTAAGGTAACCCGGGAAACACGATATATCGAACAACGGCCGAGCACATTAAGCCATCACGGCCGATTCGGTCATGATCCCAACCCCGCACATGAATTACACCCATATACATACCAACTTGCACGAGGGAATAGTTTGTTGGCGCCAATTACCATGTGCTTGAGCCCTGCCGGTCAAAGTCATCCAAGGCTCACTCGTCGCTGGGAAGTTGTGAGAACTGGCCCGAACAGGAATCTGGTCCTCTGCAGAATTTTTCGCGATGTGGAGTTGCTGACATGGATGGGCGGTCCGATGTCATGCGCCCACGAGAGAGGGGGCTAAAGTTAACCACTCATTTTCGAGCACCGCCAGGCTCCAAGATCAAGTTCCGCGATCATAAGCCCTTGGCAATTCCTTAACACCTGTTTGTTTCCGAGTGAACTGCCAGTGTAGGATCCCTGTTAGCTAGAGGGTAACAAGGGACAGCTCTCGGCTATGGGCACCCCTGAAAGCCTGAAAATCTGATATCAGATGCCTGGCGGGGAGAAGGTGGATTGAAAGTAGATTTGTGGGAAATAATCAATTGTTGTCAGAGTAGCTTGATCAGCTACGGCTCAGCGCTTAAAAGGCTTCAAGAACTGCGCCCACACAAAAAAATGGGGATGGGGAATGTACAGAAATAAAAATAGCCAAAAGTTGTCAATAAATTTTCTGGCGGGACTATGTGACTCACCCCTCAGTTCAAGTCTAGCCAGGGTCGAGTACCTCACCCGATGCTTCTGGGCAGACTCTTGCAGGGCGTCGAGAGGTCCGGTCGCTTCGCGCGAGTGTGCTGAGCAGGCCAGCGCCCAGAGTTGCTCGAGTTCCAAATCTTGCCAAGTGTGACGTTCGCCTTGGAAGGTTGGTTTTGGCGTGTGACGTTATCGCAAGCGTGATATTTTTTTTCTCTGCGAACACGTCATGCGACCCTGGACTTGTTCCAAGCCGACGACCCACAGACTCATAACGAGGTTCGCAGACGCAGGTTCCAGCCAAGTGCGAAGCTTATGGGTGGAGTGATAACATACATGCGTTCATGTCGTGTGAACAAACAGCTCCTTAAATATTGCCGCTTGACGAAAACCGAGAATTGGAAGACCAGTCGCCGCGCCTTCCTTTGTCTTGGCCGGTGTCACCTCGGGGATTATATGTAGCGTTGTGTTTTTTTCCTTCTGCTGTATTGTATGTCTGTTGGTTTTCTGAATCTTCGTAGATCCTGTGACTTACCCCAGAAACCTTCCAATGTCGCCTATTTAGAGAAATGACTTTACCAAACGGGGTCAGTGTCAACCACAACCCCGCGACGCAACCGGTCACGGCTAGGAGTCCTGTTCTTATCAAGGGTGTATATCACTCATCCTTTGAAGCAAAGTCGCTTCTCTGATCTCTCCGCGTACTATCCAGTTGAACGATGCCCCATCCCTCGCTATTCCACTGGACTCTCAACGCCTATACCAAATCCTACAGACCCTGACCCATAGGAGACAAGCATGGCTAGCTCCTGATTGATACTTAAGCCTCGCCACACTTCTCGGGGGGTTTTGTAGTGGGCATCGAAGGAAGTCTTCTCCCGGATGCAGCGAAATGACACCTCCTAAAACATACTTCTTTTTCCGCGAAAATTTCCGCAATACGTTCTATTCCTTTTTCGGAAAGGCTTTGAAGGTGATGGAGCTTGACGTGAGGGTTTTAGGACACTTTATAAATGCGGGGTAGTGTTGGTCTGTATCCACGTATAGCGACCATGCCTGGCGTCGACCTTCTGTGAGGACCAGCTCTTCCTGTTTCCCTTGTGATGTTGACATTTCCTGTAGCCTCGGTCCTATGCTCATTGGCGTTTTCGCCAACACTATACTTTATGGCGTGAGTAACCGTATAGACTTCCTCTTACTCCTTCTTTTCCTGACTTTGTGACTAGGTTTTAGTTGTGCAGGTATGCAGGGGCAACACCTACAGATCGATATCTATGCTAATTCCAAACAAGTCGTTCATTTATTACCAGACATACAAGAAGTGCGCCTTTTTCTTTGCCCATGATTATCTCGGCCACTGACATTATCCTTCAGAGACCCACGATGGATTCGTTACTTCGTGAGTCGAAATCAACGGTCGACAACGCACAACAATACTCATACTAGCGAAACTGCCTAGGTACTCTATCTGTTCATTATGGAGACCCTGAACACGGGCTTTGACATTGGCATGATGTACGAACCCCTGGTCAAGCGCTACGGTATGGTACCTCCTACACGCACCCTTCTCTGGACTAAACTCAGTATGACAGGATCCCTACGAGCTGTCACGATAGCCCCAATCAGTACGTCTCCGTTCTGAATCATTCTGTATCCTAATCTCACACGGTGCCCGTTCTCCTCCTCCTATCCTTCCCGTACCGTTTAGTGTTATCTGCTGGTAAGCTTTAGGAGCTATCTATCCCCCCTCATTACCCCTCTGACCGAGGTTTTGCCTACCCCTTTCAAGACCCAATTGTCACGGTGCGCATCATCTTCTCTGCCTCCCCTGATTTACGAAAGCCGAGCTGATTCAATTCAATCATTCTTAGGTCATGATATCGAGCCCTGTGCAATTGTTCATGGCATGGAGAATTAAAGTGATCACCAAATCCGCCTTGATCAACTCCTCCATCATCTTTTTCGCCGTTTGCGCCTTCAGTAAGCTAGCAACCACCCCAAGTAGGGTCATGAACTGAGCTGATCCCGTTTGTGCTAGTCGGTGGTATCGCTACGACCATCTCAGTGACACTCATTCCAGAATACGCGAGGCTTCAACAGTTCCATGGCGCTGTTATTACTTGGCTAGCGTCTTCTGCAGCTGGAGATGTTGTGATTACCTGCGCCCTTGTATGGTCACTGGTAAGGGTGTTACAATTCCAAATCAAAACAAAAGACTCAATCGGGATTTAGTATAAGCGAAAGACGGGGTTCAAGTCTACCGACGACCATATCAGCAGGATTATGAGAAGTGAGTTTCAAAAGAGTTTCCTCCTAACTTGGTTGATCTTACTAAAAGTTTGTTATATTAGTTACTGTTCAAACCGGAGCGATCACCGCTATCTCTGCTGCGGCCGACGTCCTTATTTTTGTCCTGGCTCCGGTGAGTCCCTTTGTATAAACAAGGCTACGAACTTATCGGAGAGCTAAACGATCCAAATAGAAAACAACGCTGTAAGTATCAGTTGCAGGATGTATGTATGTATGGCTCGCTCCTAACGAGTGACGCGTGTTTTTCAGCAACTTTATTTGGGACTTTGGACTTGGGAAATTATACACTAATTCTCTCTTGAGCACGTAAGCGTTTAGTTATTCTTTTTTGAGGCTCTCCCTCCAACTCATAACGTTTTACTTAGCCTGAACGCACGTGCGGGATGGAACAACTTGTCTGGTAATACCAACGATACCCACAATGTCCTATTCGGAGAACAAGAAAAAGTGACCATTTCCTCTTCGAGGCTCAGCTCTCATAGACAAGGAACCGGGATGGCTGGAAAGGTATGGAAGTTTTTTTTTTTTTTACAGGTCTTTGGCAGAGCTGACACAAAAAATGCATATATAGGTATCCCCGCACTTTCGAACCAATAGGCAAATTGTGCGTCGTCGCATCAAAAATTCTGCTTTTTTCCACTCGACTGATTATTTGTTAATTTACTGCAGGCGTCGGGAATCTACGAACTAGATACCTACATTTCTAATATCGAGTTGGATGGGATCTCGGGTGGATCGAGTGACGTTGAAAATGGGATCTCCATCACCAAAGTTGTCGAAAGGATGGTTGAGGACACACCGCCGCCTAGTGCACATGTTAAAGGCAGTCGTGACAAGAAACCCCGTGCAGCAACATCGGCGGTACCAGCGGTACCGGTAGTACCGAGACCACCCCCAATGCCAACAGTTTCAGTAACATCGGTAGCAACGAAACCACCCGCAGTACCAACGGTCCCAGCACCACCACCACCGCCGCCACCACCAGTCGCAGTACAAACGGTCCCAGCAACACCGCCAGTTCCAACCGTAACAGTAGAAGCCTCTCGATGAGGATTCCCAAATGGTTAGCAGTAAAGCTGGTTCTCGTTCCCGCAGAGGGAAACATATACCAATACCATTCGTTTCTCCCCCATCGTTGGTTCTAGTAGAAACAATTGAGTGGAAACAAAGTTATACCAATTTCAGTGGTTGTATATAGCTATACTATTCCTATGAATATTGATCGCACCATTTAATTTGATTCTCAACCGTGAATTATTCTGCCATGTGGTTCTAACCCATATCGGAGGTTGATCAACAAGGTATGGAACAGCAGCAACATTTACAACTCGTCAATTTCCGTCCGTATAGGCTCGACTCAGAAAAGGCACACCGAAGAATTCGGGGGTGGCGAGTTACCTAAACCACTAGTGAGAGTCGGATCCAGCCCTTGCACATATATCACTAGTCCACTCGATATTAAATACACACACCACAAGTTGAGGCGCAAAATCCATCGTAAACCTCTTTCAACGTCGCGTCGCTGGCTGTCATGGTATAAAAAGCTCTGGATCCTGATTTTCTTCCTCCACCAGAAGCACAAGTGAGCTTCTCGGGGCTTCGTTGTTATTCGGTCCCCTCATGCATTTTTTTTTTCTCCTAGTGTCTGGTTGTGTGCCCTTTCCGAGCAGGTGGAGGAGGGATCGACAAAAAGCCCACAGATCCGGCAGAGGGTTGGGTTTGTGCGGGGGGTGCTATCGCGTTTCCGTTTGTTGGGAGATTGTGATTATTGTCAAGCGCTAACTAAGATGTGGATTTTTTTTTCCCCCGTATGCCACTGTCAGTGATAATTTGTGGGAATGGTGGAACGGGATACAGGCTTCAGCACTACAGAATGAGGGATACCTATCGTATTACGGTTGCTGAGGTAGGGTGAATGCCGATCCGTTAGCAGAGGATAGACTTGAAAATTGGAGCCAGGTCCCAAGATCGGTTCCGATAATAGGTAACAAAGCTAAATTTGCATCTTGTGACATTAGCTCTCTGTCGTGTCCAACCATGCTGGCAACGTGAAGAAATTCGGTGTCATCGAGGAATAATTAATGACTTAGGGAATGATGCAGGGCACTTGGTAACGAAAGAGATCCGACCACAAACTCCTTAGCCACTGAACTTGCACGCGCCACTAGCGAAAGCCCCGTAAAGATAACTGCCTCTTTTATCAAAGTACTAGCTGTATGAGCACAGCTTCCCTTTGCAATGCGCTACCGCTACCAATGGCTTCTACATTATGCACAAAGACAGAGTAGAGTCCCCTTCTACTTAATCCATGATCCCTCTGCGAGCAGGTGCTCTTTTCGACAAATACGATTGGAATGAAATGTGTATCACATGGAAGCTTTGAGAGCGAGACCCCCTGCCCTTGGTTCTAGGGGAAAGTGCGCCAATGGTTCGTTCCTGAGATAGTTATATTAACATAGTGGATGCAACTGTTGCTCATGATTATTCCGAGGATATTCTCAAATATGCTTCGGAGCGGAAGTCTTCTAACTTTCACACATTCGGTCCGGTCTCGGGTGTTCCCATTTGCAAACTTTGACTGTATGATTGATCACAAAAAAGAAGGAAAGAAAGAAAGACAGGACATTGGAGCTGGGGTGGGGGGGTTTGTTTGCTGCCCACCGATGATCGTGTTGGAAGAAGAAGGGGGGGGCTCCACGGGATCCAATATCCACAAGGTAACAAGGTAGTATGTGTGTGGTGCAGAGAACCAGCATTGTGCGTGGTCCCCGCTTGCTTGAATGGTCATGTCATATTTCAAAGTGGCTGTCGAACGGTGGGTGACTGGTGAAGCTTTGAAGTTTGGGGTCGTCCTGCCGTCCTGGCCAATAATAACATACTGTTTTTTTTTTCCCATGATCTTTGTAGTGGCTTGATCGTTGAGATTTATGCTTGGCGTGCATCTCCGATTCTGGGTTCTGGGTTACTTCCCTCGGACATGGAAAACGGCGGAGTGAGCGGAGTTTACCAGTGGTGAAGTCCATGTTGCTGGGAGTAAAGAAAACCAACTTTAATTGGGTTCCGCAATATCTTCGACTGGGGGGGGGGGGGGGGGGGCAAGTCATTTGCTATGTGAATAGTGGAAGCTCGACGGAGGAGGGGGGTGGGGGGGGGGGAAGAAGAGTTCATTGATGACTAGAGGGTGACTGGATCAACCATGCCACATTCAAAGTTCAATATTGAACTTGGAGCTGTAATCACTCAAAGCGGGTCGAAGGGATGGTTCGGGGCTGTAGCACACATCCAAAGAGCGAGCGCGGATCTCTCAACTAGTGGCGGCGTCAGCAGAAGAAGGTTCTGAGTGGCAGTAGCAAGTATAATTGATTTATTGTTCCATCGTTTCGTGTTCTGGGTCTAGTAGCTGAGTGGAGCGGACTAGAACCAAAATTTACGAATTTTCGGTGATTCGATAAAGGCACACACTACTTTCATGAACTTTTCGCGTCACTTTCGTTCGCCAAGGACCTTTTTTCGGAGACTACCTTTCGTGAATTGCGTTTCTAACCCGTTCGATGGGCGAGTTTGTGTGTGGATGGAACCACAAGCAACACACGGTTGCAGACGTCAATGATGTAGTGGGTAATCGGCTTCCATTACGAATGACAAACTAAGTTCGTTGACATGGAAGAACATATTGACTTGGGGGGGGGGGGTTATAGCCGAGTGCTTGGGTACCCATGCCACAAGCTCGTGTGCTTGGCGGATCAATAGGCACGTGGGCTGGTTGGATGCTACTGAAACACAGTCAAAGATTTCTTTCTCACTCGAGAACGACAAATTATTGCGTGAAACGATGATGGGTTTTCCAGGTGGATGAACGAGGGTCATCGGCACTCTCCAGGGTAAAATGTGCCCTGCAACGAGGCGAGAATGAGTCTCATCGTTCGCTTAGAGTCCGACCAGCTGACCACGATTTGAGATCTAAGAATCAATCACACGCATTTATTCCACAGCCTTTCGGACTTGTGTGTGTGTGTGTGTGTGCGATTTGCTTTGGTTCCGTCCGTGTAGCCACAACTTTGGTGGAGGGGGGAGGGGAGAGAACTCAGGTGACTCATCACCTGGAACACTAGTTAGACCTCGGAATGGTCCTTGGATTTCAAACAAACGTCATTTCAAGGAATCGACATGGCAGATGAGAGTCTTTGCAGCTTTTAGTCTGACACCTGGAGCAAGGAAGCATTTCCACCACCCCCCAACCCTTGCGTAGGAATGCATGGGCTTGACGTCCCATTGGTTTGGTCGGTGAGAACGAAAATAAAGTGGCAAAAGCTAGCTAGCTGGTTGTTCCACTGCAGACTTGCAAGGCCGATGGTGTGATTCCAAAGATGTCGTCGCTTCCTTTGGACGCGAAAGCCACGGGGCCGCCGCATATTCTTGTCCGACCAACCGCCGCAACAAGTCAATCGTTAGGATCTTCAAATCTTCGTCGTCTATATACCATTGGGGCAGAAAATTAAAAAATCCATTTTGCGTATAAATCTATGCCATAAAGACCACCACCCCCGAACTATACCGAGTGATCTCACACTCCCGGAGTTGTGGCTGCACTTCAGTGGGCGTTGTTCTTGTGATGTTCTAACCAAATATTCATCAGGATCGGGGGGGACATTAATGCGTGATTGGTGGAGTATTCGTACTCAAATGCACTGGATACAACAAAGAAAATAATAAAATAAGCATGATGGTCAGGACGGTTCAAATCAGCGGAACGCACTGTTGTAGTCGAGGGTGTAGCTGATGCCGAAAATGGTGAGGATGAGGGCAACGAGCGGTGTGCCAGACGCGTTCTTGCCGTTGAAGAAGCGGCCTTTTATACCACTCATGCGTGGTACAGTATTCCCCTTTGGAAGTTTGGAGTAGAAATCGACGAGAGGACCTAGGCCGGCACCAGAGCCCCCCGACTGTTGGGAGAACCGTCATTAGCTTATACCCTCTCTCCACGGTTTTTTTTTTCAACCATCAACGCACAACAAGTTTGGGAGTGGCAATCTTTGGAGGAACAAGGCCTCCAAGCTGGCGACGAACAAGGGAGGCGTACATGGTGGGATGTGCTGGACGGCGGTCGGAGAGGGTCGGGGAGCAGGGATTTTTTGTTTGGTCTGCTTTGGTTCACAGCGAACTGGCTGGTATAACCCACGTGACCGCCCACCGGCGCATGTCCTCACTTGGCGCAAAACTCCTGAACACATATAGCATTACCCTCCCCGTTCAATGATCTTCTCCGTGCCGCGTTCCTTCAAGTAACAAATCCCCTTGATGGACCAGATTCCGCGATGCTATAAACATGACTGAGCTTCTGATCGTTTATGGGTGTTGTGTCCGTCCACGTTTCACCACCGGGTGTAAACAGTCCAAACAGGCTGCCACCTTCTGCGTTTCTCATGGACTGTACCACCTGAACATCTCTGCGTCCGCTGGGTCTATCAAAGACGTCATTCTAATAATAACAACTAGAATGGGATAACCGGGACTTGTCCCACGGGAGACTGCTGTATATTACCTGCTATGATCCTTCACTCGAGATGGTGGGAACAGCTGATGGGCCGCGTTGTGTTCTCATTGTGTGGCTGGACTCCCAATCGGAGGGGTTGAATGTATAACCGTCGCCAAGATAGGATATACCATACACATTCTCTAGGCCGGGTTATGAGGGTGAGGTTCGATAACCGTTGTTTGATGGGGAGACACGAATACACGGCAGTGCCGAATAACCAGTTATGGGCGATCGCTCGTAACCAACCTTACAAGGAAAGAACTGATAGGAACCCTTGCCTTTTTGTGTGGACTTTCCTCGTGCCTGACTTTTGGGTATAGACCTGGTCCGAGGTCCCCAAAGAACAAACTTGTTTTCTTTTCAGGCTGTTATCTCTGATTTCGGCTGGAGGTGCGCATCTTAACACATACGTCATGGCAACGGTCCAAGACATCCCAAATGGTACCACCCCCCCCCCGTGTGACTTGCCGGGTGTGGAAATGAGCGAGAACACGAGGTAGGGTCTCTGTGATCTGACTTTTTTTCTTTACCAACCAGGAAGATCAGCAGATCAGCAGATCATTGTTTACCGGTTCCTTACTTCCGGGTAACGGCGCCCGCGTCATCGAATAAAATAAAAAAAAAGGTACTTGGTTTGGGGCAGTATACAAGGAAACTACAATACATGCTTGCATGGGTATCACAGAAATGGTGTGGAGCAAAAAGCTTCTGATTATTTGGGGGTAAGTGTGTGAGTGTATGCGCGCTTGGTCAAGCTGGGGTTGTTCCATTAGCCCGGGATTGTGCATATCGACATTGGAAGCAGAATTCGTCAACGGTGTCTATATCTCTTTCAATTTCTGTTCCAAAAATCTGAACGAAAAATAAAATAATAATTAGCGGCCTTGAGAAAGGGCTAACAAAGACAATGGGACCCACTTTGATGCATGCCGGCTGTCGGCAGTTTGGGGGATGGAGATAGCTTCGCTCGCAGCTAGTAGACGTACAGTCCACGATCGCGACGACAAGATGCCGCTGAAAGTGCTAGAGTGGGGGTGGGGGAAGGGGGTGGTGTAAGCCTAAGTGGGTAGTTGAGCTGCTGTAGACACGGTTTACCCCGCAACGTTGCCATCTTGTTCCTTCGCTATGAAACCGGTGTGAGTCATCAGTGAGGGCCCACATTGAACGAGGAGATGAAGATACATACGCTACTTGTTGGCACATGAAAGTCAAATAAGGGGAGAGAGAGGGGACGTGCTCGAGGGTTTTGAACGGAGGGGAGGGGGCAAGGAGCAAAAGGATCTTGAACATGTCTATTCAAATACTACTGGCAAGGGGGGCGCCGATTTCCACAGCTTTCAAACTTGCCGTTCATTGCAGATTGAGAAGCAGTGAATCTACAAGATGGGAGGGGACACGCGGCAATTTGGTAAGATAGTCGCCAGTCTTTCCGAGCCACATCAATGCATCACTTCCAAAGAGACCGGTTGAACTCACTGGCCGTGAGACCGGGGGGGTGACAATTGCTTCCCATGTGACCAATTATGTCCTGTTTTTCAAAAACATGCCGTAAATTTTTGTATTGTTCTAATCTGCTTTCAAATTTTCATCTCCCGCTCCCCAATTGTGCTGTTGCTGTACTTGTGGAATCATTTCAGTCCCCCCAGTTGTTGAACTGCATTTTCATTTACAAGCTCCGCACTTACCAATATATCAGGGCAGTTCAATCACCCGTGAAGAGCAAGCAACGAATGACCGATCAGAGTTTGCTAATCTTGCCTCTCTTTCTCGTACTGTTATCACTCGTGTTGCCTCGCTCAATTGAATGTGTTATCGTGGTGCCATAGTAGGGCTCAACATGCCGTGTGAATGCTTCCCATGAAGAAGTCGGAGAGGGGAGGGGGGGGGGGGGGGCGGCATTCCTCTCTCTCCCTTTGGAATCCCGCTATCCTCTGGTGGCAAATTACAAACCCCCGGAAAGAATCTTCCATATCACCGATTCTCCCGCAAGGATGAACTTAGCCTAACATTTATCCTTTCACACAAAAAGAGCATCCTCATCAACCACCCCCCCCCCCCCCCTACCAAGTCCATTTCAACCCATTCAATCGATAATAGTGGAGTGCATGATGAAAAGATAATGGATAATCAGACCTTCAGTCTCGGAATATGTCTCCTCGTTTGGGGGGTTACGACCTGGTAATGCGTTATCTTCCCCCTCCGAAGCTCTGGGCGATAAGCGCTCCGGTTGATATCTCCCGTATGACGGCCCCCCCCCCCCCCCTCCACCCCCCCGCGGAAACAAAACCAAAGCCCGTCAAGCCATGCTGTTCTCGACTCAAGAAGCAACCCTCGGAGTACTCATAAGCCCGTTTTTCTCCTTGCTTCCTCACGTCCTAAACATTTGGGGTATCATCATTACCAGTCAGGGATACAGCAGAGATACGATATGGAACTGTGGCTTCCGGGCTTCCTTTTGGTCGGCTACTACCTCTGCCTGGGCATTTGAGATAACCTTCTCCGGTTCGGAGTTCATGGCCGGTTTGGACAAAGGGCCTGCAACCCGAAATCGGCGCCTTATCACGCCTATCTACAATCACATCCGTTTTCCGAGTAAGCGGTTTGAGCCGAGAAAGCGCGAAATAACGTCGGGATTGCAAGAGGGGATATGTATCGGAATAGGCGATAATTCGATCATTGGGTCTGGTTCGGATCTACCACAACAAAGTTCCTTGTCAACAAATTAAATACAGTCCCAAAAATATACGCCATCAAAGAGCAAGTGAAAATGATGACGTTGTAGGGCATACTGAAGTCAGGTGTGGCGAGGTCGACGAGTAGGGTTGACGTGTAGATAGGATCACCCAATCTATACCCGCCAGGCAGATTTGTGCCGTTAACATCGGTGCCAATGATTAAGGGGGTCAGCACCGCTGGTGGAAGGTCCCACCCACGTTGTGCGTCGGGCGGGTGTTCGGTATATCGTAGAAATGCCTTGTCGATATCCATTGTGAGATGTGTAACGCTCTTAGCTGGTAGGTGAAGCACCGCCTGAAAAGTGGTGGGACGTGAATGAGGCACTGGAGGAGTGTAGGAGATATCGGATATAATATCATCTGGGCCGAGAGCAATTAAATCATGTATGAGATGGGAGAAACGCTATAACTCACTGCGAGCAAGACCCGAAACGCGGGCCTGTAAAGTATGGAGGTAGAACTGAACGAGCCAGGGCATAGTTTCAAGGTAGACCAAAGACTGTGGTGTTTCTTGATGATTTCTCAGTACAATGGATAGCTTACCGTTGGCCTGAGTAATCCCTCGTAGTGTTCGAACGACGGAAAAAGGAGCTGAGGAAGCATAAGAAGTCGCTACGAAATTGGTCAACGAGTGGATTATGAGGAAACATGTCGGCACTCATGCTTACGGTACTGGAAACCATCTGGCCAGTGCATGGCAACATTCAGTGGTTTCTGGACTGGGATTGTGCATGAGTTAAGTTAATCCCTTGTTTGACGCGGGTGCTCGGCGTACCAGTAAGCACATCGTAGAGGGCTTGCGAACCGTTGACCGCGGAGAGATCAGGTGTGATGCTGTAAGCGGTAGTGCTGGGTAAGGTGACCAAGACGCCACTGGAATTTGCCGCTGGACAATTCCTCTCAATGCTGCGACCAAAAAGGTTGTGAAAAGACCAGTCTGGATTGGGTAAACAACAAGCACATGGTGGAATATAATTAACATACCGCGTTTGTTGGTGGCGGACAAACGTAGCGGATCTACTACGGCTTGGAAGGTGAGACGGACCTCGATCCCAGCCTCGCCAAGCCAAAGAACATGAATGCCCATCCCATGCCAGTCTGCATCAAACAAACGATGGGGGTTCAGAAGGCTAGCAATGCCCGATAGCGACTTGCATGGAAGGAGTTTAAGGAATGGCGTCAGGTTCTCCGTGCAAACATGTTCCGAAGGTAGCGACGCATGTCGTAGCTCATGTGTCCCGTTGCCATTCCAAGTAGGAAGAACACCTTCAGGGAAATATGAACGTGTGGGCGATGTCGTCCGTTGCTCGTCAAGAGAACCAAGAGAGGCACAAAATAGCCCAGCCAAGGCATTGCGCAAGCCTTTCCAACGCTCATCCGTACTTTGGATGAGTGAGCAAGCGGAAACTGTCCATAATGATGCCTACAATGCGTACCTTGTTGGGGCACCAGTACCCATCCATGCCCATAGTTCTGCGCCAGGACCTACGTGCTTCTCCTCGGGATAGTCCCAGCGGCTGTAGTCCCAACTCCCTGCATTTAATGTGAGGTGCAATTCGGTCACCGCGTACTCCCTGAGAATCTGTCCCAAGGTCAACGGGAATAAAACATAGTGTTGGGCTTCCAAGAAAATATAAGCTCATGTTGCTAGAGGCTTTCCAACTGACGTACAGGCATCTTGCGCATTTATTGTTCTTGGGTCTCTTGGTGATGCTCCTTTGACAACGGTTTTGAATGAGAAGGTCGTCGAGACTCGGCCATCTTGCAGAGGTTTTATTCTGAGCTGTTCATCGAATATTTCCGTGTTCAGACCATATGCGAAGGTATAGCCAGAAGAGATAAGTAACAGCCAGCCCAGGGCCAGCTTCATGGAAGGGATAGGATTTACCAGTGAACGAACGTTACGTCACGGATTGGTCTTGTCACGTAGCTGAGTGTGAATTGATAAGAACAATTTAATCCTCTCTGGTTTGTTCTTTTTCCAAGCTGAACAATCAATAAAGAACGGTGGGTATCCGAAGGCCCCACTCGTAAGTCCCAAAGGTTCTCTCTTGCTTCGTTTCCGTGTCCCTTTACCTCGCGTGCAGGGACTGGTTGAAGTACCAAAAAGGACAAGTGAGGAACTGCGTTACTTCAGTGGATGTAAGCCAGCAGGCTTACGCTGAGCTAAGATAAGGGACGCTCCGACTGGATCACACCCCCGAACCAATACGATTCGCAGAGCCTCGGCGGAATTATCGAGACCTCGTAGATGAGCCTCTTCTCGAAAAAATTCACCGTTACTAAGGCCTCTGCGGAGGACTCGTATACCCACCATCGAGATGCCCGAAGGATCCGCTTCAATCCGGAAACCCTAAAAGCTTACAAGCTTTGCACTGCGGACCTTATTGCAATAGCCGCCGAAGAATTCGCATATACAAAGGTTAGATAAACTTGATTGCATATTCTACATATCTTAACTTCATCAGGACTTTGCCTTAGGGGTGGTCTGGCCCTCATCGGAGATATCCCAGGATAGTAAGTATCGGAATACATGCCAACTTCCCTGTTTAGTTTTATTAACGTGGTAGACCCATCCAGCCGTTATCGTTCCGGGACCCCTATTGCTGACAGCCCACATTGAACCAAGTCAACATGTGTATATCTTCCCCTTGTCTGGCTCGGCTTCTGGAACACTCCCACCAGGAATACCACTTCTTCGCCATGCTCAAGAAGCTGCGACCATACGTCTGAAGGAAATGCCCTCTGAAGGAACGCCATTCTTGCTTGCCACGGCTGGTCAATCGCATGGTCCGGGGCAGCAGGACTGGTTGCAACTTCTTCTCCGGGAATACTTAGGTCGGTCTACGTTTGTACTTCCCTTGACCCACCCCTCGTGACACTGCGAAACCAGTCGGTTTGAAATACATCACCAGCCGGCAGGTTATTGAAGTCCCTTACGAAGGCCGGAGGCGCCGCTTTATCATAGCTTCTGCAACACCTAAAGGATCACCTGGTACAGAGGCTGTTAATTCCATTGCACGTGAGCTGGAGAATCTGTCTTTGGAAGCGGCGCCCCTGATATGGTTGGTCACTTGGGACACTTCTGTCTCGATTATTGGGAATGATGCAAAGGAAGACCCGCGATCAGTTCACAAGGCGAGTTATTCTTGTGGCAATTTTTCTTGTGTGTTCTGTTACCTAACTGTGCGTAGCCCGAGATCGAAGTTTTGGACCAGAAAACTGCCAGCGACGCATATTCATCCGTGGGCGGCTTAGAGAAGCAGATTGCTGAGATTCGAGACCTCTTGGAGATACCACTCACTCGTCCGGACCTTTTCCGCTACTTTGGTAAGTAAATACATGTCTCGCACCAATTCTGTTTTATTTATTTATTTGATAATTGGTCATATGTGTTCTCCTTTGCAGGTCTGAAACCACCGCGGGGTATTCTGTTACATGGTCCTCCCGGAACAGGCAAAACCCATTTGGCGAGAGCCATCGCCTCCTCGACGAGGTCATCCGTGCTGGTGATCAATGGACCTGAACTGTCCTCGGCATACCACGGTGAAACCGAGTCTAAATTACGAGATGTGTTCAGCGATGCTCGGGAAAAAAGTCCGTGTATTGTAGTGCTGGATGAGCTGGATGCTCTAGTACCACGGAGGGAAGAAGGTGCTGGGGGTGAGGTCGAGAAGCGAGTTGTGGCGACATTATTGACAATATTGGATGGAATGGAGGATGGTGATGAAAAAGCGCAAGGTCGCGTCGTTGTCATTGGAACCACGAATCGTCCTAACGCTATTGATCCTGCCCTTCGACGCCCGGGTCGATTCGACCGCGAGATCGAGATTGGTAAGTCATGAATGGAAGCTGTCCGTGATCCTACTCACGTTCGCCAGGTGTTCCGGACGCGGAGGCACGCTTCTCCATCCTCAAGGTGCTCCTTGCCAAAACTCCCTACGATATCACGGACAAAGAGCTTCGTGACTTTGCCTCACGGGCTCATGGGTATGTTGGCGCAGATCTCGCAGCCGTCGTCCGGGAAGCAGGAACATATGCGATTAAACAGTGGATGGCGACATCGCTACAAGACCCCGGCAGTTTGCCGCCAAAATTGACTCTTGCCGGGCTCATGACATCACTAACTTCTGTCAGACCTTCTGCCATGCGTTCCCTGTTTGTTGAAATGCCTCGAGTCAGATACTCAGACATCGGCGGACAAGCGGGAGTGATACAGAAGCTACGTGAGGTCGTTGAATGGCCACTGCTGCATCCTGAGGCGTTCAAACGCCTTGGGGTGCGGGCACCTAAGGGGCTCTTGTTGTATGGCCCCCCTGGTTGCAGCAAGACTGTCCTTGCAAGGGCTTGTGCATGTGAGAGTGGTGTGAATTTTATTGCCGTTAAAGGCCCTGAGGTGAGGATCGTCCCAGCAAAACCGCGGTGCGAACACGACTAAATCCGGGTTCAGCTGCTGAACAAGTATGTTGGTGAGTCTGAGCGAGGGGTGAGAGAAATATTCAGAAAGGCTCGTGCCGCTGCTCCCTCCGTGATATTCTTTGTAGGTTATCCGAACTCCCTTCAAGATAACATACTGACCCGTGACAGGATGAAATAGACGCACTTGCGACATCCAGAAGCTCCTCGGATACAGAGGCAGGATCTCACGAGGGCGTTCTAACAAGCCTCTTGAACGAGATGGATGGCGTGCAAGAGTTACTAGGGGTGACCATTGTCGCCGGCAACAAACAGACCTGAAGTCATCGCAAGTACCAGCCTCGCCATAGCAGGCAGCCTTGCTTACTCTGCTTAAGGATCCGGCACTCATGCGTCCCGGACGATTGGATCGCATTCTATATGTTGGTCCTCCCGATCAAGCAGGGAGAGAGGAGATCTTGCGTATCAAAATGAGGGACATGAGCATTGAAGACGATATCAACATTGCGGAGTTGGCGGGACTTGTGAGTTGATGACCTTCTGACATTTCTCCGCAAATTAACTTTTGAGCCCCGGTTTTATTAAATCTGTTCCTTCTTCTTCTCCTTGCATTACCACATTGCAGAGCGAAGGATGTTCTGGAGCTGAAATCGCCGCATTGTGCCAAGAAGCTGCGATTTTGGAAATGCAGAAAAACATCAATGCTCCTTTTGTACGTTTCTTCCCTCTTTCAATCAGAAGGACCCTGTTTCACTTTACCTATCCTATCTTCGGGCAGGTTTCCAAAAACTCGTTAATTGCTGCAGCAGGAAGCATGCAACGGCAGATTACTCCAGCCATGCTCGAGAAGTACTCGAGGTGGGCAGGTGACGGCGAGATCAGAAGTCTCTGATCAAGAGCGTTGGTTTACTGCATTGTAGAAAAGCGTGGTCATCCCAACGTGTCTAGAACGTGTGGTGGTGCGAGTTCACGTGAAGGACAACTGGCCTCACATTGTCAGTAAATTTTCCCTGTAGTCCTGAGGGGATTGACAGGCAGGGTGGCCTTGTTAGAGCGTAGAGGGGGGTTGAAAGCAAACAGGTGGCAGGGCACTCAATAATGTTGTCAGACTTGGCCTTTACACAGGTCAGAATAGGTTCAGATTAAAAAATGTATTCGACACCTATTATTATGCGAATATGATGTGTAGAGCATTGTGTATCGATAACAAGGTCCCATCAAGCAACGGTGATGCCAGCCTCTTTCAGTTTTGCGACGAGCTCGTCCACAGACTCGACCTTGCTACCCCCAACGCGTTGAGGAGGTTCTGATACCTTGAGAATCTCGAGGATGGGTGTCAGATCCACTCCTAGGTCAGACGGCTTGAGCTTTTCGATAGGCTTCTTTTTGGCTTTCATGATGTTGGGCAATGAAGCGTAACGGGGTTCTATAAAAAATTAGCGTCGGAATGACGAGTTTTAGGTAGATCCGCTCACCATTCAAACTGTAGAGCACGAGGTACTAGTCGTTCAAAAAGTTTTGAGACACATCATGAGGGTCAGCACTCACCGAAGGTCAGTGGTAATAACCAAAGGCAGTCGACACCGCACCTCCTCCCCACCACCATCAATCTCCCTAGTCACAACCACCTCCTTCTTCCCAACATCAACGTCAACTTTACTCGCAAACGTCGCTTGACTCCATCCAAGCAGCCCAGCAAGCATCTGCCCCGTCAACCCCAAATCATCATCAATCGCCTGCTTGCCCAGAATAACCAAATCCACACCACCGGCCTTTTCCTTCTCTTTCTCAATGATCGCTTTGAGCGTCTTGGCCACCGCGAGCGGCTCGGGCGCTGGTGCGGATTCGGGTATCTCGACGTGAATGCCAGAGTCGGCGCCCATGGCAAGAGCGGTGCGGAGGGTGTCGGCGGATTTGGGGGGCCCGATGGTAATGGCTTTTATTGACTTGATTTCATCCTTGAGACGCTCACGTAGGCGGATGGCCTCCTCGACGGCTGTGACGAAGAGGAGGTGTGTAAGTGGTAGGATTCCAGAAGCCGTCAAGTCAGGCTGGGCGCACCAATCTCGTCAAACGGGTTCTGAACGACATAATAGGTGGCTCAGGAGGTAGTAGAGAGCGGTGTTGTGCAGACGTACCATGGAATGCTTAACATTGGTGTCAATGCCTGTCTGCTGTGGGTTGACCCGGATCTTGACTGCATAGTCCACTGCACTGTGCCGGTCACTTCAGTTTGTGTTGAAGAGAATATCGAGTAGCGCATACACACCGTTTTACGGGAACGAGGATGTTGAGCAGCCGGACGGCAGAAGGCCTCATCGTGGTGGGTGGATGGGTTGAAGAGGCGGGTGGTGCCGCCATAAGCGTGCAATCACCACTTTCACATGCTCACGCAAGTTGGGTTCTAGAATACAGCCATGTATTAGACATACAGATGACTATCGACAAGGAAAAGGAAAAGAGTAAACGAGTGGTAAGTATCAAATTAAATGCAGTATCGTCGAAAGCAATTTTTTTGAGCTAAGAGACAGTTTGAGGCGAACTCGAAGGTCCATCCGTGGACACACCCTGTAAAATAAAAGTGAGATAAATTACACAAGTGAACTCGAGCCTCAAACGCGTACCCTGGTCCGACAAGCAGGACAATTGTTTTTCCCCGTCTGCAGCCACTTGTCTACACATCCCTTGTGGAACGCATGCCGACAACCCATAACGCGAATCTCATCTTGCTTCTCATAATCATCCAAACAAATCAAACACTGCACCAATGTCATCAGTGACAAGGTGGACAGGCGAGAATAAATAATGAAACGCACCCTCTCTGTGCAATTTGACGCAACCTTGCCGTCCCGCTCGTACTGACTCAGTTGTGAAGGCTTAATAACCTCTAAGCCCGACTTTTCAATCTCCTCTTTTGTCGCAGTAGGCGGTTTGATACTGCCTAGCAGCTCGACGAGTTCCCTGCGGCCAAGTGTGAGCTCTAGTAGTGTTCAGAAATAGATAGACTCACAACAACGCCTCAAATGATTCCAAGTTATCCGGACCTCCTGTAACGATACTATGGTCGGGCGGGTAATACCCTAGGGGACAAACTCAGTCTCTCTCACAGGACTAGAGAACAAAAGGAGACGCATACCACCAATGACATAGATCAAGAACGTCCTCGAACCCACACCACCCATCTCCTGCTGCCGCACCTCTGATGTTTCTTCAGCACCTTGACTTCGTCTGCTCCCCCCAGGCCGCAAATTTCTAAGCGCATTCGCAGCACGACTCTGCCATCCTCGCATATTGCCTCTACTTCTCCTCTGCTGCTGCTGCTGGGTCTCGGCGAAGTCACCCAAAGTGCTATCACTCTGCACAGCACGATTCTGGTTCCCAAACGTACCCTCCTCCTCTTCATCCTCCTCAAACCATTCCGGTGAGTGCGGTTGCAGAGGCGGAACCTGGTCATGATCACGAGTCTGGGCGCTCGGGTTGTGATTGGGTTGTCCCTCGCCAAACACATCGGCTCCCTCCATTCCATCCATCGGCACCACAGGTCTCCAATTTGGTACATTCACAGACTGTAGGCCAACAATAATGACCGGGACCACCGTGTTATTGTTATTTGCAGAGTCATTTCTAGGGGTTTCCCCGACCGCGGATTGTGGTGTGCTGGATGTTGAGGCACGCGGTGCTTCTGAAGACGGTCGGGCGGAGGTTGAGGTCGAGGATACAGGGGATAGCAATGAAGGATTAGGAGGGAGTGAAGGTGCCAGTACTGGAATCGGTATTGGCCCCGGTCGGGTAGACGTAATAGGTGGGAATCGATACAACCTCCACCAGTTGATCCTCCCGGAGGCGTCCATAGTCGAATTCGAGCCCGTACTGGGCCCAGGCAACGCCTGGGACTCGGACTGCGTTTGAGGTTGAGGTTGCACAGGTGGCTCTACCAGGACCGCGGGTGGAGGTGACGTCGTAGCAGACGAAAAGTCTACTTCGTGATTAGAATAAGCCGGGTTACCAAAAAGCGTAACATAAGTACTGACCATCTTCAGGAGACCCATCCTCTTCAGATTCCGAGTCTAAGCAAGGAAGATCCTGCAGCGGTGGCATATCCCTGTCATCGTCATTGGGTGTAGGGTCGGTGGACGCTGATGAGGACGAGGCCGTCGACCCTTCCCCGACATCCACAGCCGTCTGAGTCGGAGCCCCGCTTTCAACAGCCCGTCTCTCACCCTCACCCTCGCGCTCACCCTCCTCATCCTCTTGCTCCTGTTCGCGCTCCTGCTGCCGCTGCCGTTGCTGCTGCTCCTGGGATAGGGCAATCCTCAAATCTGCTTGCAACTCCACCAAAAACCTGTCAAAGCTCCCTTCAGGCGGCAACGGTCGAGACTCCCTCCTCGCATCACCCTCCGTCTCATTCCCGGCCCCATTCCCGGCCCCATTCCCAGCACCATCTCCACCAGGCCTCACAGCCCCACCCTCGTCACTCTGTTGCTGTTGCTGTTGCCCCTCCTCCACATCCCCATTCCCATTCGGTCCTAACCCAAGTCCGATATTAAATGCCCTGGCCATCTCCGCCAACATTTGCTCCCTCGTATCCATAAATCCCTGATTCCTCTCCCTCGGTCTACCCGTCGTACTAGTGTTAGGACTAGTAGGATTCGCTCGTAACCCCAGTCGCTCTCTGATGGTGCTCCACGCCTGTCGCATGCGTTCTGCACGTCCTGCAGGCGACATATCGCCAATGCCTGTGGGTCGCGTGTATGAAGGAGGGGGGATGAAGGGAGGAGGAGGGGGAGGAGGAGGGACAGGATGAGAAGGGGAAGAAGGAAAAGAGGAGTTGGTTGAGTTGGGAGTTGGAGGTGCGAGGCCGGAGGAGAGGATTGGCTCTGACGAACCTGTGAGTAGGGAAGCTGCCGTGGCTGCAGCCGCAACACTATATATGGTCCAATTAACACCACTGCGGAAATGAGCTAAAAATTAAAGATACGAACCTTAGCAATGTCCCCAGAACGTCGATGCTATTCGATGAGATTCCAGAGTTGGGGTGTTCAGAGGGAGGAGGTTGTTGCCATTCGCGTTCGCGTTCTTGTTGCGGTTGTCGTTCTGGCAGGAACTCCTCCAACGTGGGCGCATTGACGTCAGTACGACCAGCCCCAAACGACACAGTAGACTCAGAAGCCGGAGACGAAGACGATGATGACGAAGGCCCCAACTCTATTACATCCTCCTCTCCAACACCAGGAGCACGGTCAGATATCCTACTTGCAGGCCGCGAGCTGGACCTTCCAAGAAGCGCTGAGAGTCTATTTCTGGAATAGTCAGAAGAAGGAGAAGGATGCGAGCGGGGCCCGGTCGTGGCGGCATTGCCACTATTTGTAGTCGCGTTCGATTGGATGGTGCTACCGCGATCCAGGGCCGAGCGTGGGGCATCGGTGGTGTGCACAATACCTTGAACAACGACAAGGGTACCAGGTGGAGGGAACTGCCTGTTCGCAGGGTTGACCGGTAGCTGCGCTTGTCCATATCCCTGTCCCTGCATCGGTCCATATCGATGTTGCTGATCCGGAGAAGCTGTTGCCTGTTGTTGCTCGGTGGGAAGCTCAACGGTTGCTGGGGGCGAGGAAGTCACGACCGCAACATCTTCCGATTCTCGCATGCTACTGTCTGAGTGGTTCATAGTCGTGGGTCCGGGTTCAAAACCGAGTGACGATTGCTGGACGACTGGTATGGGGATGGTCTGCGACTGCGCCTGCATCCAAGGTTCCAGGTGAGTTTGGCTCTCACTGGTGTTGGAAAATGATACCGTGGATTGCAGAGCTTGTGGATGAAGGTCCTGTGTAGACAAAAGATCTCGTCCTGATGCAATCTCGTCCATCGCCACAGGTTGAGTCACAGTATCCTCCCGCACAGGTTCCTTGCCCTTCTCCGTTGTCTCAGGGATAGTGGTAGTCATGGCGGGGGGTGCAGCAGGAGTCGTAGCAGAAGGCACCACTGCGGAAGATGACCCCGCCGCCACAACATCATCATCATCACCACCACCACCACCACCGGTAGGGTGGTCATCCAACGGACAAGGAGAAGGAGGAGCTGCAAGGTCCGGAGGTGCCTTTGACCATCTCTTTGAGCCTCGCCAGGACCTATGCGGGCGGGCACTGATACTGCTCCCGGCACTGTCGACGCGGCTACGGCTCCGAATGTTCGGCTTGATGAGGTTCAACAAACTCCTGCGCACGGAGGATCGGCCTATGCTCTGCGAAGGACAATCGTGCTCGGGTGAGGGTTCTGACTCTGGCCTTGGTTCTGGTTCCGGGTGCTGCGGTTCCGTGAGCAGTTGGATGTGATGGTGGTCACCGGAAGGTGGTGTTGTAGACTGCTGTGGCGCTAGCGTTGATGGACCTGTATCTTGAGAAAGGGATTCCTGTGGTCGAGGACGTCTGGTGCGAGAGCTGTTCTGCCCCATTAGAGGTGTGCAGAACGCTTATATATACGAACGTGTGAGAGATGCTGGGATGCTGGATTGGATGGGTAAGCCGGAAGGGGCGGCGGTGGTGATGGACGGTCTTTAGTTGATATAGGACTGAGCGTGGATGGTGTCTATCGTAACAGCTCGTCGTTCTAGGCGATATTGGTTGTCGCTGTTGAAGGGAACACCCAGACAATGAGCAGGACGTGGAGGGCGATGAGCAAGGAGGGATGTGATTGATGTCACATACTAGTCACACCTTATGTTGTACAAATACACAGGATTTAGTTCCAAGAAAGCCATTTTTACAGAGAACCAGTAGTAGTCCTATAGCCAGCTCTTACCATCGAACCCATTCACAATCCTCACCCTCATTCCCCGCCCAAGTAGATCCTTTAGTCCATCTTTAACAACTCCACCTTGCCCTGCAAGTCCATCCACATACACCTCGGATGACAGCTCAAGATTTATATTTTCCAGCCTCGCACGCTTGCAACACCTGCCGCGGTCGGTTGAACTGTTGTCGCTCGTACTGCTCGAGCCCGGAGAAGGTGGGAGATCGAGAGAGAGATCCTGGGTATCCTTGTCCCACCTCTTCCTGAGCTGCTCCACGACCATCCTCGGGAAACTAAACTCTGTAGGATTATTTCCCTGAAACTCCAGCGACCGCAGTTCCGGCAAGAACACACAGTCATTTTCCCTGTCCCTTTCCTTCTCCTGCACTTCCTCTACCCTTTCTCTCTCCTCTATCTCCACCACCCCTTCCATCTCCTCTACAGTCCCTGCCGACGACGAAGGAGGTACGAGAGCACCCACGAGGCCTCTCACAAACTCGGGATCATTCTCATCCACGATCCTCACCTCCCTAAGCATGGGCACACCCTTCAGAATTTCAAGCATGTTTGCCCACGAGCACCCCAAATCGAAATCCACCCGCTCCACACCCGGCGACGTGACAGTAAGGACATTGCCAAGTATGCCCCGGATTGTCTGAAAATGCGAGAGGTCATACCGAAGCTTCAGTTTAAAATGCCTCAGCGCAGGAAACTGTATCTTCTCGAACAGCTGGAACTCCCACGCATCACCTGCATAAGACCACTTGAGTGTGTGCAAGTCCTGCAACACAATCGGTGGACTCCCATCCCCGCCAAACGGGAGAGTATGGAACTCGGCATTGGAGAGGATGCGCTGAAAGTCGCACTCGTGTAGATTCGGACACCGCCTAAGCATCTCTGCGCACTCGTCGATAGACACCCACGACACCTTGAGATGTGTGAGGTTCGTCCACGGCAGTATGATCGCCGACAAAAAGGTATTGTCGAGAGTCACCCGGCGTAGCTCGGGTGCATCAGCAAAGGTGTCCACCATCTGCTGCTCCCGACTGTTGTCATATGGGCACAACCAGAGCTGACGGGTGGCCGGCGTGCGGCGTTGGGCTGCGCGCAGCGCAGGGATCCATTCGGGCGGGAGCCCGTCGATCTTGAGGGTCCCCCATCTCTGGGAATTAGCCACAAAAACATTGAGCACGTCCTGTGACGGCGGATCACTTTCGAGCCTATCTCTACCTTCGTCCCCACTCGCAAATATCAACGAGATTGTTAACGCACATGAGCCCGATCTCCGAAAAAACGTCTCGAGAGCAGCAGCGTTAGACGCGGTCCTGCTCTGGTATAGGGTAAATGCAACAGACGTCCAGAGCTGGGGTATCGAGAGCGCGACGTCGCGCCAGTGGGAACACACGGCGGCTAGTTTGAATGGGAGTATGGGGTAGGTAACTCCACCATCCTTGGACTGGCCGTCTGTGGTCTCGTGGGTGTTGTTGATGTCTAGGGGAGGGCATGCATGTTGGAATATGGTAGATATGATCTCGTAGGGCAGGGTGACGGTGGATGCAGCGATAGCGTTGAGCCTGCGCTGGAGGAGGACACGCTGGGCGGTCAGCCGTTCGATTTCCAGCTCGACACGGCGGACCTGGCCCTGGATGTAGATGACCTCGTCTGTAGGGGACTTGAAGGGCACGTCCCGCTGCTTGTCGAGTGAGCGACCGCAGCGGTCGCAGAGATTCATGGTGGCGGTGGCGAAGAAAGAAACTATTGTATATTATTATTTAACTCTGTGTGTTACTCGTGTACGGGAACGGCTCAATGACCGCCACAGTCGGAACTGAACTCCCCCCCGCGCTACCGGTGTAACTGCTGAACGCCGTCGACCCTCGCTCAGACGCCGAAGCAGACGCTGCGACATGGCCATAGTGCGATTGTCGCCATGCAATGTACTCTTGGCTCTTCCACGACACTGTAGTGACATGGAGAGCGTCGCGCTCGTAAAGTCCCTCGTGCTTGGTCTTGCGCTTAGTCTTGCCAGGGTAATAGTCAACCGTCACTCGGTCCTTGGCGACCCACGGAAGTTCACAGATCTTGGCGAATAGGGCCCTGGCACGGCCCAAGTAGGTATTGATAGACGCATTCGACGGGGGAGGTGTTGCAGAGGACATGGACATTTTCGCATAGTCGGATGCTCGATCAGGCGAAACGAGCATGGGTGACTCTACCGAGGGCAACGGCTGCACGGTGCGACTCGATGGGGTCTGCTCAGGCTCATAAGGGGCACTAGCCATACCAGCAACGGTTGGGTAGGGGCCATGGTAGTGCCCTGCTGGCGGGTAGAAAGGAGGGTAGTGTTCTTCGGGTGGGTACTCATGATCTCGCTCAGGATAGGCGCCAGGCGGGAGAGAGTAGTAGCTCTGCACGCCAGGCGATGGATATACATGGGGTGGTGGGTGGTAGTATTGGTCTTGGGAAGTGGCAGTGTTGCTCTCTACGTCGTCGTCGCCGTCATCGTAGAGGCCAACAAGGCCGGTATTAGGGACGACGGGGACAGGCTGGTGTATGTTGGCGGAGGACATGGTGCTTAATATCTACGTACACGTGATCTAGCCTCTTCCCCTCACAAGAACTCCGAATGTGACCCCTATCAGCATAGACAGCGTCGCGACAAGGAATATCACCGTCAGCCGCGCTGCGGGGAATACACCCCGGGTCAGTGCAGTCTGCACCGCAAAATAACGGAGACAGCCTAGGAATAGATCAGTAATAAACCAAATACTTCCCAACTGAATCGCCACTCACCAAGCAAGAGTACCACCAATCCCAACACAATCATCGTCGACCCTATTGGGGTTGCGAAACGTTGCAGGAGCTTTGAAGTCCCCCCGATCATATCCGCTATTGTAAATAGTTGCACCAACGCTGATACGCGAGTGTCAAATGGGGAAGAAACTGGAAGAAACCATCGGCACGAGACACCCACCTACCCCTGTCGACGCCAGTGCGAGACTTGTTCTCACATACGCCAGAAATGTTCTCTCCGATGCTAAGTGGTCTCGAGCAGTACTTCCAGAGTTGGTGAGTATCAGTGCAACATGATACCCCTCCCGAGACTTGTCCGACGACATCACTTCTCTCCTGGTCTTTTTTCCTTTCTCAGCACCTGAGCTCGGTCCCTCATCGGCGCTAACAGGTCCACCAGATCCCGCCTCCGCCGGACTGGGGAGGGGCGACTCGCCGACTGATGGAGGCGGTGTTCTGAGGTCTCTAGGCAATCGCGGACGGACAGGGTGTGGGAGGTAAAGAGAAAGATAGTCTGTAAAGCTCAGGTAGTGTCTGTGGGAGCTCATATTGACTTGTGTTTTTTTTTGTTATTCCACTCCGTAATATAAAGGCTTGTACGTGACGTCACGTGTAGAATTATTTATATACATGATCATTCTATCAAATTGAAAGCGCGTGCAAGACATCCTGGAACCGAGGTCAGTTGGGCTCAAGACTTCACAGAATAATCGGATACGCACCCAAGCATCATCGTCCCATGGCTTCACTCCCTGGCACAGGAGCTCATCCAATTCGGCAGTGCCAAGCCCGAAATTCTCCATTCGCTCTTCCAACTCATCCGAATCCTCCTCTGTCCGCATGGGTTTACCTCGCCCCCGCTTCTGCCTCGTAAATCGGTGCCGCTTCTTCCCATTCCCAGTCCTACCCTCCTGACCCTGTGACCCCTGCTTCAGCTTTCCAAGTTCTCGTTGCTCCTTGGCGTCTCTCCCCGCCATCTCCACTAAGTGCTTCATCCTCTCAATCTGTGCACTATCGTTCCACCAACCCTTCTCCGGAAGCCACTCCTTCTCATGTGAATAAACGCACTTGACTTCGCCAAACTTGCACGATCCAAGAAGATAATACAAGCACACATTCCTGCCTCTGCATTCAAGACTCCCCGTCAGCTCCTAACCCCCTGAGCAGTTGGAAAAAACACTCACAAGGTATCTCTTACGCTCTTCTCATCGGGCGCATGTTTAAACTTACACCCCACACCTCTCACGCACCCCGATTCGTTACGATTATAAAATCGACAAGGCACCCCATTCCCAACATGTCCACACTCTTCCGAATCCGACACATCGACGAGCTCCAGTCCTACCTCGTCGTATCCTGGAAACGCAAAATCCAGATCCGAGGAGACACTGTCACTGATGGCTTTTGTGCCGCCCACGGGAAAACATGATTGTACCCTCGCGAGCGCGTTTCGGGATGGAGCGTGGGTGGGGTGATGGGTTAAGATCGTTTCAAAGTCTATATTGGGTAAATGGTGAGCATCGAAAAGCGATTTTGGTGCATGCATAGATGCGTAGACGCACCGACTTGAGCCGCCTTCAGGAGTCCTTGTTCTAGCCGAGCCATACCACGTTGGTATCGGGCCTCGATATCTTTTGGGTTCATAGACAGAGCTCGGGTGGCCGTCAATGCCGCCTGTTCGAATCTGGGTTGTTGTTTTTTTTTCGATTGAGAGCAGCGATTAGCTTCGTGTTACGATATAAACCTACTGTTTGGCTTGAACATAAGCAGTGGCAAGTTTAAGATGAAAATCGACATTGGTTGTCCACAAGCGCACTGCGTCAGCGTAAAAGTAGGATGCTTGTAGGTAGCTGCCAGCTGCGGTGAGTTCGTCTCCCTATCGCCAAAAAAATTAATACTACAAGTTTTGGGAGGGACAACAGGTGATGTGAGGGGACATACAGAATGTACACATTCCTTTGCTTTGATCCGGTTAGCCTCGAGCTTTTCGGCACGCTCTTGGGCGAGGAGAACCAGTCGTTCTCCCAGGTTGGATTCTTGGGCCATCGTATGGGGTGATGGTGGTTGATGTGTGCAACACGGGGCAGGGGTCTCCTTCCCCCGACTAGCAGTTATAGTGCCGAGGTTGGAAACGTAAATAAGCAGCAGGAATTACGGTCACCAGAATCAAATCTATTTATTAGAGTTTGATCCCCCGACACGTGGGGTAATTCAATTCCAGGTTACATACATACCTACCGCCATGAAACATTGCCAAGACTCTACACAGCAGCTGGATCAGGTGCAACGAGCACTAAACGTACTCGCAGCCTGGTCGCCCAAGCCCACAGCCATCCCCAGTGTCCAAACAACTCAGCGTCGGTGGTAGGTGTTTACGACCGTCTGTTGGTCGAGCCTCCTCACAGTTGTCTGAATAAGAAATACACTGGTCCCCCTACTACGAAACGACTAGCGCGAGCCCTTGCAAGATTGCAAGATAGTTGCACACCAATGCACCTGAGTGGCCGGAGATAACAAAACAGCCTCCGTCTGAGAGCTACCAGGACTCCACCAGGATCCGAATGTTTGATATATTGCAATATATTCACGACGAATCCACAGGACCTCTTCCTTGTAGTTCATCTATCCGTTTGTAGTGGCTCAACCTGTTCCTGTGGAATTTTGTATTGGAGACCCGAATGATTGGGAACATCCCCAGCCACTGTATCAAGTGGCTGTCGCCAAAGAGCATCGTACAGGGTGTGGTAGGGTTTGTCCATGGGGTTATGAGACAAGATTCGCTGCTTGGTAACCGCCATTCGCATGCTCACCGCGATTTTTCCGAGGGAAACAATGCCAAAGAGTATAGTGGGCCAATCAGTATCAGAGAATCATCGTACATTGGACCCTGCCGCATGTATCAAAGCCCCCAGAATTTTCTAATAAAGTGTCCCACTGCATTTCTATTCTTTAGCAGTACCCACTGAGTGTAGGGTACATTGACTTCACTGGTGGGAGTATCTAAATTCAGGAGATCAGCTCCATGAAAAAGTTCCCCGAGGGACCTATATCAGAGATGAAAAACCGCAGCCACCTAGTTTCACGAGCTCGAGGGGCCACCAGAGGAGGAGCACGTAAAATAACGGGTAGACAATTTCGAAATACACATAATGGTGCATTCCCTTATATGAAAGCAGGATTGAATAGAGCCCGGAAGTCAAAAACTAGTGGCTTGAGTTCAGTAAATAAGCAGCAGGGGGTCAACGTAAACGGCAGAATCCAATTCAATTGTCCAAGGCCTTATTACACGAGCAATTTCAGACATGGATGTGTGACTACACCATGAAAACTTTTACGTAGCAGGTGGATCAGGTGCAACAAGCATAAATGTGCCCGCAATCGGATCACCCAAGCCCACAGCGTCTCCAAATGCAGTGATGTTAAATAGCGCGGTAGACGTGGTGGGCGTTACGAGCGTCTGTTGGTTGAAACCCCGCGGTTGCCTGAACAACAAGAAAATATACCTATTCCCCCAATGACGAGCCATCAGCAACTTCCCCGTCAGTCGGACCGTTGGTATCCACGCACCTATGAGCATCAGATCCTGCAGGGGGGGTCGGCTGCCTGAAACCAGTAATGGCGGCTGTGGTATTGAGCAAGGCCTGTGGTCGGTCACTGGGATCGCGGATGAGGAAGTTGCCGCCGAGGAAGTGCCGGATTTGAGCGCTGGTAGGGTTTTGAGGCGTGGGTGCATCAGGGTCGACGGCGGCGACTACGAAGGGACCACGAATGGTCGCTCCGGCGACACTAAAGGTGGGTGGGCCAGCAGTGGCTATGAACATTTATGTTCAGCATGATGTACCAAGAGACAGAGGCATATTTAGCATGCGTACCATTGCGAGGCAATTGCTGGCCTGCATGGATTGTGATTTGGCGACCGCTCGTTTGAGGGAAGGTCACGTCGAGGAGTGCCGTGGGGTTGAAGTTGATCGAGATGTCCTCTGGGATCTATGTGCAGGATTTGTATATTACTAGGTTGGAGAGAGAAATGACAAACGTTGGCCTGCTGGAAAGCCTGTCTGACTGTCCTCAAGTTTGTATCTTGAGCAGCGGCGAGGGCGACGAAGGACAATAAGCCTAGTGAAATTCGCATCGTGGATGAGTCTTCTCAGCTGACATCAACAAGTCGACCAGCTGGCTAAATACTCCACTGAGGTTGGACGAGTTCTCACCGTAGCACTCTCAGGTCTGGGAAAACTCGACTTGGTACCTGGCTGGGCGTGAGTGAAAAGACACCGAGTATACTCCAAAGGACCACACTAGTGTTCTTGTTTTCTCTCGGAGACGCCACTGTGAGAGCTCAAAAGCACATTGTGTGGTTCTTATAAGCGAACCAGTTTGGTTGTTTCTGAATAATATTCAAGCATGAGAGACTCCATATTTAGGTTCTGATCAGCAGGAAAGATGCTTGCCTGCCATAAAATTCACAGACACCGTATAAACTTCTGCTCCTGATGCACGTTTGTTTGTGTTACTCCTCGCGCACAAATCTTGACCCCACACTATGTATCCACTTTACCCTTTCAGCTTCAAGGTCCATATTCGGGTCGTGCCATTTTTCGAGCCAAATTATCCCCGGACAGACGTCGTCACCATATACCAGCTCATATTATTGTCACAATCAACTATGCCCCCCCATAATGCCACTCCATTGACTTCGCTGATAATAAAAGACTTCGCCGCTGCGTGTATGTACTTTGCAGTTACTCGTGAGCCACTGTCAGTATCAGAGCATGAAAACCCCCGTCTCCAGGCAAAAGTGGTCGATATTTAGAAGACATCCCTTCGCTGCTAACCCTTGGAACACTTAAGAGATAGAGAAAGTCATCCCCCCGAGGGTTCAGTTTAATCCCGAAGTTAAATGTTCGCCTATCTGGGTACATGCATTCTATACCACGGAGGGTGAGAAAAACTAGAAAGCCCAGGCTTCAAGCTTCAGAAGTGGTAGGGGATCGCACCAAGGCTGAGAATTGAGGTGAACATTTGAGTATTCAGTCACTTAACTTGCCAGCTACCCGCGCTCTGCACAGTGGCACAGCGCAGACGAGCCCGATGTAAAAAGATTGATCTCTTGTTACAGTTCGGGGTTGCTGCACCTCCTCGTACCCAAATCACTGGCCTGTGATATAGTGGTTGAATGATAGCCTTGTTCGATCTGCAAATTTATGCCCCTGTTGTGCATTTATTAGTTGTTAGCTTGTATACTTGCTGTGTTTGACTCATAATGGTCATGCCAGTTCTACACGCTGTGGTTCAATTGGCGAGGAACTGTTCCGAACCGGCGACCTGGACCTTGAGCGAGTGGAATAGTAGACCAGCTGTCAGAGAAAAGAACCGCAAGACCTGAGACCTGAGAGGTAATTAAGAGAACGAAGCCAGGAGGCTTCCTTGATAGCATTTGTAGCGGCAACACACTCGGACTTAAGTTAGTGGTCGACAAGGTGAGGAGTTTAGCGCGCAACGAGATAGCCTCACCGTTGGTCATGAGCACAAAGCCAGAGATAGCTACTAGCAGACTCACACTGACCATCTGCCCTCAATTTATCATGCGAGATATGAATCGTGAGCTCATATTGAACGGTAGCTTGCAAATGGCGCTCAAGGAAAGTCTCAGGGAGACGGGCAAATCCAAGTATCTCCTGAGCCGGTGGGGTACCCGAACGGTGCTTGGTAGTGGTTGATCGAAAGCAGCCAGACACAATGGCCAAGCAGCTTCGTTCCCAATGCACCTTTGGAAGGTGAGGGCAGTTTGGGGAGGGCGAGAGGGGATATCAGAGGACTTGGCCCAGATAAGGAGAATATGATTCAAAAAAAGAACGAAACAATCGTTGGCAGACAACCCTGTGCGATTATACGACCAGTGACCTAAATGTCCTGTACTCGTTAAGACCTCAAGGGGGGAAGCGTACGCAAGGAGAGCACACACTAAGGCAAACATGGCATGGGTTGAGCCACCTCTCTTTCCTGTGATTTCCAGCTACCTGATAATATCCCCAGTTTCAAAAAAAAAAAGTGGGTAAATATCCTGAAGACTTGCCGCTGCCGAAGATCTTGAGGATTATCTTGCCACCATTAATTCGATAAATGTGTTCCGTGGGTTCACAATGGACGGCCCGTACGAGCTGAGTAAAGGTAGCACGACGAGTATAGGAGGGGGGGAGTTTGTTAGAGACTGGTGCCAGACCAGGTTGGCCAGAGTACCTCCTGTGTTGATGGGGGAGCAGATGTGTCCATGCAAAGGAGAAAGGGGGGAAAGGAAGAGATATATACCCACCTGACAAGATAGGGTGATAAACGGGACGACAAAGTATCCCCTTATTCAATGCATTACGAGCAAGTATACTGCGCGAGAGTCTATTAATCTGCTACCTACCAGTTGAGACAGACTTGACTATGGGAAAGTGGAAATGTAGAGTCCATGGGAGGGGTGGCGAGTTCAACCGGGTTTGCCCCATCCCAAGACAAGACCATCCCCTCATGCCCGAGCCTCTGTCCTGTGTGTGATATAACGGATCTGAATCCCTATAGCCCGATGTGAGTGTAATACAGGCCCGGTTTTAAGTTCGCATTCCAAGTGAGTAATAACCAGCCCCCGTCATCATAGGATGAAGTTTGAGGCCTGAAGTCCGAAGCGGAAAAACAAGTGTTGACCACAGAGCCCAGTGGCTGCATCCGGTTGCGAGGGGAAGATTTAGCATAACCACAAACAACGCTAATGGAACGATGGCATAGTTGTAAGGGACGGGAATGACGGTTGTTGCTAGAGAAGGCTCAAGAGTTGGGCCGAGAATGGAGACTGGCAACAAACCCATACAGTGAAATGGACTATCAGTTCCTCGCGTTGCGAATTCTCGACACCCATTCCAGTCTACGTTCGGCCTTCGGGACTCACAGCCCCGAGTCATCATTAAATGTTGGATGATCAGGATCACAATAAAGTGCCACAATCGGATGCGGCATTTTGTGTCAACGACTTCTCTCTGCTTCGATCTTTCTACTTCGATCTCGAAATAGCTTTTCCTGGTTCTGAACTATAGAAACGGCCTTCTTCGACCATGGCTGTTCAAACATCTACAATGGGAGGGAATGCTGATCAGTTATCCGCCCTGTCTTGTTGCTGTAGATTGTAGTGGATATCGTGGTGACTTTGAAATAAGCACCCCCACGATAGGAATAACAAATTCAGTTATTTGAAAGGTCGCCAGAACAGCCTGGAAGATCAATACATGTATATCATCATGTCGACCCTGCAGACTGCTGTCCTCATCATGACACGAGGATGCCGATCAACTTCTGTCCCTGCTGATGATAGCTCCTGCCGGTAAGAGGCGACTGAGGAGTGACGGAGTCCCCATCTCCATCACCATCCGAAATGACCTGCCCACCAGAAGGTATATTAGACTTGGTTTTCAATGCAGTCATTACTACGAATCCAATGTGGAACAATAGCACTCTTCCCAATCCCGACACCTACCTCAATCATCTGCCACCCGACGAAGCAGCTCAATTTGGGGTTGTCAGAAATTTCGCCATAGCTTCTCTTGGGGTATGCACGGTTATCCATAAGCTAGTGGGCTCAATTACTCATGGATGTTATAGGCTGCAATATGGGATATTCTCATGTATATTCCGGAGGATATCAGGATTGTGCGCCGATGTACTGGACTGGCTATAACCGGATGTTTCATTTTTCTAGGTGACTAAATGAATTCACTCCGATCCGTGATACATCGAACCAACTGTAAGTTTCATGGGCTCTTCGCCGTCACGTATTTGATGCTCTGGGTCATTATGGCAAGTATGTGATATCCTAGTTGCAATTCACCTCGGAGTCGTTCATTGCTCTGCTAGCGCATCCCTTGCCAAATTGTAATGCAATGTTAATCGTGATGGATGGCGTCCTGTGCTTCTTGTCAATGGGATCAACCTTTTTTCTCTTCCTTAGACGAGTTCAAGCAGTCTATACTGGACAACCGTTTGGTCCACTGGGTTTTCTGGTTCCTGTGGGCCGCCACCAGTAGTGTCGTTCCAACGTTGCTCCGCGGTGTTCGCCTCCATCATGTTCCCGGGACCCAGTATTGTATAATATATGAGGTGGCGAGCTACGTTTCTGGCGTTAACATCTTGCTGGCAATCTTCGATAGCCTTGTTTTCTTTGCAATTTCGTATGGGATTGCGGTTACCCACCACAATATCCATAGTTCCAGGATGACTTGTGGTGCCTTCTTCGGAAAAGCTCTCCCTAAACTGGCACGGGCATTCCTACATGGAGGTCAACAATATTATCTGTCCGTAACTTAAGCATTTTCCTAACTAACATCTATTTGTTTCCTTTATACTAACGAAGCCCCATAGTCTCACGTTTTTGTTCAATGTCCTTGGCGCAGTTTTCGTATTTTCGACTCTGGCGCCCCCAACTTACCACACGCTATTCTCGGTCCCGGTTTTGGCCCTCACGGCTTCCATGGCTTGTCGTGTGCATCGAAACCTCACACATGCCCTGTTCAAGTAGATCTTCCTGCCGTATCCAATCTCCGCTTTGCTAGCGTAGCGCACTCATACCCGGAGCATACCGCCACTGTTAATGATCCCCATCAATGTCAATTGGGGAACATGAACTGTGCGCATACGGAGGATGTTGAAGCCGGGGCGGGTGGATCACTTGGCGCTGAATAGTCCTTTGTGAAAGTCTCCAGTCCTATTGAAGTCACTTCTCCAAACACTGGAATATAGTCTAGTAGTAGTCGCTTTAGCATTTGAGGGAGAGCTTCTTTCTTTCCTGCGTGAGGAACAGAATTCCGCTACACGCGGAATCCTACCCTTAATAAAATTTCATTAAGTATTTAAGTAGCACACCTATCCTTAGATACCTAAGCTCCTAACGACGAGGATGTCTCCGCTACAGAAAGGCCACCTGAGCAACCGCGTAACCTGTGTACTACCTCTCCCGTTCAAGTCACTCTCTCTTCTCCCTCGACGGTTCCCTTAGTCTTTCCCTTGCTCATTCTGGAGTTGTAATTTTATGAGGTCGAGGAGACGGGCCCCTTGGTCGTTTTGTCGATCACACCTCACTCTCACTGTCTTGGAGTCAGATACTCTTCTCTTCACCTGAGTCCTTGCTCCGCTGTCCAATGGAATGAAGCAAGTGCAATCGTTCCTGGGCCTGAAGGATCTTTGTCCCGTACGGGGAACTCTCCGAGTTCATTTTTGGTAAATGAGAGTGACTCGTTTTCTTCGGTCGAGGTGATAAACGCCTCATAGGGTTTTTTTTTTTACAAATGGGTCACATATTGCGGTGCCTCGGAATCGGCCCGTGAAATCGGCTGCATCGTCATTACAATCACTAGAGTCGGGGTCACTACCACTCGAACCGACGTCGTCGCCATGCACCGGCTCATGTTGTTGTCACGATAAACTATGCCCCCATAGTGCCACTCCGTTGGCTTCGCTAATGACAAAAAAAGACTTCGTCGTTGCGGGTACTTAGGCGGTTACTCGCGAGCCTCTGTCAGGATCAGAACATGAAAACCCCCGTCTCCAGGCAAAAGCGGTCGATCTTTAGAAGACATCCCATTGCTGCTAACCCGTGAAACACTTAAGAGATAGAAAAGTCGTTCCCCCCGAGTTAAATTCGCCTATCTGGGTACATGCACGTTGCGACTATGAAAGGTGAGGAAAACTAGAAAGCCCAATGTTCAGAAGTGGTACGGGATCACACCGAAGCTAAGAACCCTGTGTCGAGGTAAACATTCGAGCATTCAGTCACTTAACTTGCCAGCTACCCGCGTTGCGCATCGATTGTATTTTGCAATTTACGAAGGAAGGACGGAAATCGATTGTTCGCATAAGCTGATGATGACTCAAGATCTCAATTCTCCTCCATTAGCTCTGAATTACGAATGAGCTGCTCCGCTGCCCTCGAGCGTGGAGTAATACTGCATGGGAACGGAGCTGGGTACCTGTAGTGATACACCATCATCAGCATCACAGGAGAGAGGGATATTGAAGCTAAACCAAGAACGCACGAAAGGAATCCCACTCGTGACCTCTGCTTCGATTTTCGTTTCTTCACCATTCTCATCCAGCCCAGGCCTGATATCATATACCGCCAAAACGTGTGCGATGATTGAAAATAGCGAGCTATCGCTGAAAAATCTTCCAGCACAGATTCTCCTTCCGAAACCAAATGCGGCAACAGCTGGATCACGAACTTCTCGGTTGATCTTGCCGTCCTTCAAGTAGCGTTCCGGTTGGAATTCCAGTGGATCCTTGAAAGCTTTCGGATCATGCAAGAGGCTCCTGTATTACAGGAGTGGGGTCAGAATGCTAGTGGGAGGGAGATGTAAGACGCTCGTCCTGCACCAGACATTTCCCATCACAATAGTACCACCCGGAATATAATACCCATTGTATTCATCGTCATTCGTCACCATATGGGCTAAACCTGAGGTGCCAATTGAGTGCGGAGAGCAAGGAAATGAGGATGGAACGTACCAAGCGGCACGACAGGCTGCCATCGCAAGGTCTCTTTGACCATAGCGTTGATATATGGGAGCGAAGGGCGGTCGTTGAATTCAGGGAGGCGGCCTTGGCAAACTGAATCGAGTTCGGCTTGGGCCTTCTTTTGAACCTCTGGATAAATGCACATTGCCATAAAGAACGACTGCACCGCAGAGACGGTCTGGTATTGTCAATAGTGGATGAGTAATCGCTTCATTGGCATAAGGAAATACTAGTTTACCGTATCGGATCCAGCTGGGGTTGTGAGTGAGCTTTAAAAATCCGGAGATATCTGACAAGCACTGACTAGCATAGGCTACTGCGCTTGTACCCCTTGCGGCTACTTCGTCTATTTCACGTTTAGGAGAACCTTCTTCCGGCAATGCCTGGAGCATTGATGTAACGATGCTGGGGATCTCTATACCCTCTTTCTACAAGGAGGGCCCATTTGGCGCAGGAAGGATTTAGATGAAAGCTGCAAACACTCACCATTCTTTGCTTGACAGACTCGAATGGCTTGTAAACAACGTTGTAATTGACAGCCTTCCAGCGGTCCGCCTTCCGCCTCCACTCGGCTCCCGGGAACCAACTCGGTATGTATTTCATAGCAGGAAACACGTCCACCAAGAAGTTGCCGGGTACTCCCGCTTCTGCTATCCCAGCCAGCGCCTCTTCTGCGTCCGTCACATAGGGATCATCCATTCCCGTTACTGCGATACCATACACAACTTTCATAATTGTTTCTGCAAAGGTGCTATGATGCTCTGATCTGAGCTGGAAGTGATTTTCGGTGCAAAATGCTGTGTTTACTCACAAGCGAATTAATTGCATGAAATCTTCGGGTTTCTTGAGGAGATTTCTGATGAAAGAACGAGTGGTGGAAATCTGGATATGATTGTACTTGTCCACCACATTCGGGTGGAAAGTGGTCATGGAAAGTACGACGGTGATGTCGCCACATGCTGCCGTAGGGGAATAAACCAAAGTTATAATCCCAGCCCATCCTGGTAAGAGGCGTCAAGTCAGTCTCGCAGAGTGAGGTAAGATGCAATAGACAACTGACATCTCAACGAGCATGGGCAGACGAGGTCGGTCGGAGTAGTTGCTTGAGCGCTTCTCAAAGAGGTCGTATGTCCTCTCTACACTTCCGAGTACTAAGAAGCCTTGACCTAGGATTTTGACATACACCATGTCCCCTGATAGACGGTTAGGGTGTCGTGTTCGAACTCAAAAGTTCAACGAATTCACCATAGATTTTGAACAGACGATCGTATGCGAGCCATGATTTGTCTGCGGGTATATCAAGCATGTTTCCGATGAGTGGATATCCCTTTGGTCCAGGAGGTAAAGGCAGTCGGCGTGGGTTGGCCTTGCGTTCTTGAACGTATGCATTGAGCCACCACACGAAGGAAAGGCCGCCAGCTATAAGGACAGAGATTTGCGTAGCACCTAGATCCATGGCGGAGGTCTTGCATGTTGTTAGGCCACCAGAGGGGGTTTTATACGGAAATGCATTGATAAGAGACCTGCCATTACAAACGCCGACTTCTCTATGTTTATCCCACGTTCCTTCTCAGGCCCTCACTAAACTCGCTGGTTGTGGCGCCCCTAACGGGCCGGGAAGACGTCGGAAAACACAAGTAAAGAATAATGTTCGTTATGGTGTTCCTGGTTCTCCCGTGCCCAGCTGATACCAGCACATCCATCCCTCGTGCATGCACACGGATATACTCGTTGGCCCATTAAGAACAGGTATACACTCTTTCGCTGGAATGTAACCGTGTTTGTGATCAGTCGCCTAATCCATCGAAATCACCTTGTGATCAAAGAACTTCCTCACAAACGAGGACCCTGCCGTCGGCATCATTGTCTCCAATGTCGCCGCCCAAACGTCTGTGAGGACACTGCTTCCAGCCCCTTCACCATACATATATCTTCTCTCCCCTGACCTCAACCTCGGACAAAGCCCCGCCAAGACTGGCCTGCCTTTGAGCTGCATCGGCTCCCCTGCAGAAGGCTTGGTGTAACTCTTTGCGGCATTTTCCTGGCAGCAAGCAAGAATAGTACCGTCGTTGATTGCATCCGGGTGCCTTCTGGGAAATTCGGCCGTGCACGGGTATCTTCCGTAGCTAACATCAAGCGCTGCGTTCTTGTAGACCTTTTCCCTACTTGGGACCCCTGTCTAGCCTCTTTCGGCCCTGATCATATCACTCTTGTTCCCACGGCTGCATACTTGGGATCGAGCGGATCCTTCAATTTTGGCCCACTCAGAGCTTCGACGACTTGTGTGAACCCTCCCACACGACGCTTTAGCGGCCATACGCTTACTGGTACCATTTGTTTTCTCGCCATATGGTACGCCTTCTCTAGTGAAGTTGCGACACCTTTGTTGTGCTTGTCTCACACAGAACCAGGGCCAACTGTTAGAGAAGGTCGCATAAAATGGGACTGGTCTTCTCGCAAGAGTTTTATAAAGGAGGAGGGCGGTCTAAGCTGGGATCTACATTGCCAGGATGAGACTCGGCAGTCTTTTGATACTAGCACCATTGTTGGCGGCGGTATACGCGCAGGACACCAGTATTGCTGGCGTCAGGCAGGCGTTTACAAATGCCAACGTACGTCTCTCGCTCACACCCCCGCCTTGAGGTCCTGAAATAAATTCTTATAATAACGTCATGTCCAGATACCCAATGACCTCAAAATGAACTTCAATCCCAGGTTCCTACTTGAAGTAATTTTCCCGCAATCTGCGGGTGCGCCTGTGCTCGTGCACACAGGCATTCAGCTCCCGCGCAATGGTAATCATCCTAATCCACAAGAAAGATTCGCCCAAACCCTATGACTCTTTGAACCAGATACTGCTATTACACCCAGGTTTGCTTTAATCGACCCCACCAATCTCCTCAACCCTGCACCTGCTGGGCCTGGTCCGTTTGTCATGGCCTCCGTCGACCTAGATGCGCCGTCACCCCAGAACCACTCCAACACACAAGTACGACACCTTTTGGGTGGTCACTTTGCTCCTGGGAAACTCGGTCCTGTGACAACTCCCTTGTTGGCGAACTCGAGTGCGGCAGTATCAAACTGGAGACAGCCCACGCCCACAGCTGGTAACCACCGGTAAGTTTCTCTCCGCAAGGGTACCCCTTAACAGAAAGGTGCCTGACCGATTGATTGATGGGTTATGTGTATATAGATATGTTTTCTTGGCGTTCAGACAGTCTGCTGGGTTCGATCAGCAGACGCTCGTTAACGCCACAACGCCTATTCAGCGCTTTGATATTGGAACGTTTGCCCAGGCGGTTGGACTGGGAGACATTATTGCAGGAACGTTTATGATGGTTGCGAACGCAGATAACCCGTGAAATAGTCTTGAATACTAGGTGCCAAGAGTAATACTCTGGTAACTCTCCATGGTTCGTTGTAATCCGTACGAGCCAATATATGACAAGCTACAACTACACAGTAGGACTTGAACCAGAACTCTACGCAGCGGGTGGATCAGGCGCAACGAGCATAAACGTGCCCGCGATCGGGTCGCCCAAGCCTACAGCATCCGCAAACGAGCTAATGTCAAACAACGAAATGGGGGTGGTGGGCGTTACGACCGTTTGTTGGTTGAACCCTGCAGGCTGCCTGAACAGCAGGAAAATGTACCTGTGTCCCCCCCGCCACGGTGAACCACCGAACATGTGTATTACGCTTTCAATCAATTGATCACACATACCTATGGGCGTCTGATCCAGCCGGTGGAGTTGGCTGCAAGAATTCACTGACAGCAGCTGTCGCGTTTCGCAGGACCTGGACTCGGTCGCCAGGGTTGGCAATGGCGAAATTACCACCGAGGAAATGCCGAATTTGAGCAGCGGTAGGCATTTGGGGTGTGGGTGCGTCTGGGTCGACGGCTGCAACTACAAAGGGCCCACGGGTCGTTGCCCCGGCAACGCTGAAGACGGGTGGGCCAGCAGTGGCTATGATAAATAAATAAAAATCAAGATCGTTTGGTGGTTAATGAGGGAGTGGGGGGTATATACCATTGCGAGGCAATTGTTGGCCTGCATGGATTGTGATTTCACGACCGTTGGTTTGAGGAAAGGTCACTTCGAGGAGTGCCGTGGGGTTGAAATTGATCGAGAGGTCTTGTGGGATCTATGGATAGAGTTACTATCGTATGATCTTGGGGGAAGAAAGGACAAACATTGGCACGTTGGAAGGCTTGCCTGACTGTCCTCAGGTTTGTGTCCTGAGCAGCCGCGAGGACGACAAAGGGTAAAAGAGCAAGTGAGAATCGCATCGTGTGGGTTTAGGCCGGCACCAAACTGGTAATTGGGTTTGGGTGGAATGAAACCAGGGCTAAATACCCCTCCCCCGGTTATTCCCACAAAAGCGGCGCTAGAAGTTGCTAATTAAAAAAAAAATCGGTTCCAGTTCGCCCTCAGTTCTGGGAAAGGGGAACTGCGTGCAAGTGAAAAAGATACCGCGTGTATCCTCATCGAAGATGTCGCTGTGGGAAATACAAAAGTGTCTGGTGTCGAAGCAATTTTTTTGCGGGATATTTATTCACTATCAAGGGAACTTTGTTACTTTGTTCGGTAATGATGCCACGGCCCCCCAGTTTGGTAAAAGCGATGATCCCAAGACTGCAGCCAACTATGATGCTGTGGGTTGATGCATCAGGGGCTGTCGAAGTTGGGGCCATCGTGAACGATTCCACGAGTCTCCCGATCCCACCAACTCTACGAAGAAGCTATGGTTGTGACACAGCCCAAAATTCCTCGAAACACAATCGTCGCCGAAAAAGACTTGATTAAACATTAGTGCCTGTCATGTAATTGTAAAGGTACATGTGGGTCAATGGGAGTAAGTATTGACGGAAAGGTTGAGTCTGATAAGTACTTGGGGTTGGTGAGGCTAGACGCGGGTAGGATCGTGGCAAAGTCGGTATGAACAGTTTTTTTTTTTTAATTTGCGCAAGGGGTTGTGCTTGATGCGATGGAGTAACATCAACAGAAGATATCGCGGAACAAATGACACGGGGCTCATAAGGAGCTTGAACGTCATAATGGAGCAGGAGTCTCGGGTAATCCGTTTGGCTCTGGACAGGTGAGTTCAGGACTTGCTGGAACTTGTGGATTGATTGGCGGGGTATCAAAGCATTCTTGGTTGGTGCAGGGCACACGTGTGAAGTTCATACGAGGTACGCGAATGTTGGCAAGGAGCTACAGAAGGCGACTGTGCACGGCCTCAATTTTCCGTGGGGGGCCAATGTAGGGAGCCCAAGCTTCCGGCTAGAGAGCACTTCATCTGTTCCTTAGAGTCATCCGCGCGCTCGATCATGAAACCATTCTCGCTTGCTGCAAGGAACGTGCCTTCAAGGAGCATTTCAAAGTCTTCCATACTAGTTGAGTCGTTAGCCTGCAGGTGGGGTTCGTCCGAGACGGTGAGAAAGTTGAGGACTTTGACGGGAGGGGAGAAGGGAAAGGGTAGGGATAGCGGAGGGCGGTCGGTGAAGAAACTAGAAAAGTGGGGTAAGCGCGCAGAAGTGTGAGGAGGAGTTTTGGAAGTTTTTACCTGGATCACTGTGCCGACTGCTGGTGCGTTTGGCGAATCGATGGATAAGCTCCCCCTGGACGGGTCTCCGGCTGTTATTTTGTACACGCGGTCGATCTACGAGTCCAACTCAGCACAAATCCGGGGAGTGTAGTAAAACGGGTGAACATACTCTACCACTTGGAGAAAGCGCACCAAGGGAGAACTGCTCCTCCTCTTTGAACGATCCAGAAACATGAGTGTGCAACCCGGAATTTTTGATGGCAGCAAGTAAGAGCTGAGTAGGATTTTCGTTGTTCAGAGCATTGACCATGTTTCCTTCGCTTTGGGTGACCGTCATGGTCTTTCCTAACCTGCGTACTTCGAGGAACTCTGCATCAAGACGTAGAGCGGGTTCTGATGGGCTTCCCTTGATTGCGAGACCCACAGCGCCAGAGTCAAAGACTTCTTGGTTGCGTGATAGGGTTACGGGCCTTCCGGTGATAAAAGGTGTTGAGGCGGCGAGGAGTCCTAGCTGGTGGGGATGTCAGGTACACGCACTAGGAGGTATTTGCCGGGTTCCAACCTTGTTGGTGTTGGGGAGGTTTTGGAGTGAAGAAAGCAGGCCCTCGGGTCTTAGATCGCTTAGGTATACAACAGCTTGAATTTCGGAGGCACTAGTAGACCACTTTCATCATTGTGTTCATGGGGAAACGGAAACAACTACGTGCCTTAGTGCTTGCAATTCTCCCGGTAGAGGGGTGTCCTTGAAGTCCCTTTTCCACACATCTTCCCAAGCAACATCTGGAGTCAGGATATGCTCCTTGTTTTCCGTTTCGTCCTTTCTTCCTAAACGCATGCCACCTTCCAACTTGTGTCTCCTCCCTACCAGGGAATCGTTGATCGGAACGGCGTAACCGCTTTGGAATCAAACACAGCAACGGCCAAAGAGAGCACATCGTTCTCGAGTCTTTCTACCCCGTTGATTCCTCGTCCCACCTAGTGTCCCAGACAAACATCCAACAGATTGTTTGATCCCAGAATCCATTAGATTGCTCACGGCGCGTTCCAAGTCGCGTGAGTCTGGTATGTTTGCAGAGAGAGCAAATAGCAGTGTCAAGTCGTGACTGGCATATTGTTTAGTGAGGAACTGAATCCTGGATAGCAACCCTGCGGACGAGCGAGTGAGATAGGTACTCAGATGGAGCGCCATTGTGAGCTTAGTTGCATGAATGTCTGCTCGATGATTCACCTGTGGTTTCGCACGCTCTGGTTTTAGGCTGATCAATGTCACCCGCTCATTATTGAAGCTGATTCCATAGGGAAACCACCATGGGGCGACAAGTGCCCTTCAACCCGTTGTAATACTTGGGCCCAGCGGTACCCTACAGTCCCCTAGGACAGGTCTCCTTCAATCAGGACTAGGTCTGGAGAGCCGGGGCTCCAGGCAGCCACGTCCTGGGCCTGCCTAGTACCCATGGCGCACTTCACCATAAGCCCTAGCGCCCACCACCCTTGTGGTTACTTTCATGCTCGAAACATATCATCATGTGGTACAAAGGCACTAGACGGGGTACAGCGGCAGGACGACATGATAATACAACGACACCACAACACGGCAGCGCGGTTTCACAACAATGTTCTGACAATGCTAACGAAAGCATGACAAGGGCGATCGTTAGTCACAACCACCATGGCCTAGGGTCCCCCTTCCGTGGCGACCACCCCACCACTACCCTTACCAACTATCAACATCCTTGGGTCTATTTAACAGTTGGACACTCTGTATTTAGTTTCCCATAATATACTTTTCAATTCGTGCCAATGACTTCAAATGGCCAGTAGAGTTGGCCTGAGACAACGAAGCATCCGTTCCCTGAGAGCCAGTATGATTCCACCGAGATTCCAGTGTTTGGAATGCCGTAACTCATTCATCTCTCTTGAGCTTCATCCTATTGAGTCCTAAGTGCTCGATCTGTTCACGCGGGATATATTGAAGGCCTCGGTAGTCAAAAACACTCTGGACCACCCTATCAAGTGGGTTGTCTTCAGAGAGCAGCGTGCAACGTCTGGTGCGGTAGGTTCATGGGAGCCGTCAATGACTGGGGGACCAATGGATGTCACGCGGTGTGGCTGGGATTTTTCTGATGACACAACGACAAACAGCAACTGTGCTCGACCCGCGTAATGATTATCATTCGCAACTCTCACTTCCACTCTTCTCCCCAGATACCAACCAACCAACTTGCTAGTCGCCCACAGTCAAGTTTCTCATCACGACCCCCCTCGCTCGAGTCCATTACTTGACTTCCACCGCCCTTCCCTCTTACAACCCCTAGATGGCTTCTTCATCGTCATTTCAAGTGACGGAAAACTACCCTTTGTTGCTTTGGATAACGTACGGATTCTGCAGTACAAGAGTGGGTTGGGCCTCACCCTGTAGAGTCTAGCATTCCCTCCGTTTTGTTCCTTTCGGGGTATCTTGCGAACCGGTGGTACAAGAGATACAGGCTCAAAAAATATGGTATTGGTAAAGGAGGTGAGCATGTTATAATGGTAGCCTTTGTCTTTGTTCCCCTTACTCATGCACACGAATGTCAGCTCCCGGGTTCCAGACGAACGTGGGCCGGCTTCGCGTCACACCGGAAATCGCTGAGCGGTTGCGACGCGGCGAACAAGTCAGTCCAGAAGAGATAGCTGCTGCTGTTGCTAGAGCAGAAGCAGAAGTAAAAATGAGGCCTCCACAAGGTGTCACAGAGGTTGGTTTTGGGCCACGAGAGTCACCACCCAAGGAGGAACTTACGAATGAATGGCTTCCTGAAAATATCACCAATCCCAAGAAGCGGGCAAAGAGAAAGCAGAAATGAACTTGTAAGTGAGCGTTCTAAGGAGATGCAGTATCGTCAGAGACTCAGGATTGATTATAACTAGATTTGGCTGTCCTAAACACCCTCGCCTCAGAAGCGTAAGGATTCATGGCGATGTTTCATTCCACGATGTATATGCAAGGCCGATATCTACCCAAATGTATGCGACTTATTACCCCCTTTGAACTCACTATGTGCTTTTGGGGGCGCAGGGAAATCACCATAAAATTGTCCCGCCTGTCCATTCACCAGTCAGGGTATAATTAAGCATGGGATAAGTGAATTGACGCACCCTTTGCCCGCTTTTTCGGCTTTTTAATGAGCTTCCGGTCTTCCACATCCAGATCATTGTCCAGGATATTCGGCACACTGTTAAAATCAAATATTTCATCCCCCCCTCCTGTTTCCTGCTCCTCCTTGCTCTGATTTGGATGCTCCTTATTCTCAGTTCCTGCATCCTCCCTTCCTGCCTTGACTCTCTTCCGCTTCTTCTGCTTCGGTTGACCAACGACCACGATTGTATCCCTCTCCTTCTCTTCAATCTTAAGAGCAGAAGTCCGACGTTGGGAGGCAGGGCACAAAGGGTATTTCCACTTGCATCCCTGTCGCGTCCTCAAGTGTGGTGGTTGAGGATGTCGAGGGCTCAGCATTCGCGTCCATAACTGTGGTATCTTGCGTCGTCGCAGTCGCAATGGTCTGTATCATCGGAAGTTAGGATGTAACAGGGGATGCGGAAAAGATTTGCTGACCCTGGTCACGGTGGGCGCGATGACCATCGTAGTATTGATCCTTGCGACAAGTTCCTGGAATCGAATGTTGTTCGAAGAGAAACCTTTGGTCGCCGAGATCACTCCCACAGAATTGGTCAAACGTCCAAACAATGCACTTTGTGAAGCGGCAAAGCCCAAAGGTGCAGATGGTGGTGTCTGGGGGGCTACGGGAGGCTCTGATGGAGGAGCGCCAAAGAGGGACGAAGTTTTGAGCAGGACATTCGTTTTGTCTGTACCTTTGGTAAAGAAAGGATCATGAAAACGCAGCCGTTGGTGATGATAGTCGACATACCCCATAACTTATCTGCAGTCCCCTTTTGACTTTGGAGAGGCCGCGCTTCATCCCGGTCTCCAATCTCCTTCACTTGCACATCCTCACTCACTGCCTCAACCTCTATCGTCCGGACATCCTCCACCGTCTTCTCTCCCCCCAGGCTATTCTTCACTGCCTCTCTAATACTCTCCAGTAGCTCTCCCCCCCTCCTCTTGACTACACTCGACATCGAACTCTGGAAAATCCTCAAAAGTGCAGCGGGATCTCCCGGTGGCTGCTCCGCAATCCGAAACAAAAAGTGGTTCGGAAGCACATAGCGCGTACTCTCATCTTCCTCTCTCGCCGCTCTCTCGCGCCACCAGGTGCACCGCTTTGAATACCGCTTTTTGCATTCCTGTGATACCACTATCTGGTGCAGAAGCTGTGAAGAGGATTTTGTTCCATTTTTTCGCGAGGGTGTCCCATCCAATTGGACCGGTACCAGTAGAATGGTCGTATGGTTCTTTTATGTACTCCCGGAGAGAGGTTTCTGCTGACCGGGAGAGAACATGGTTGACGAGGGTGTGCGCGGGATTAGTATTGACATCTGTGGTTGGAGAACCGGTGTTGGGGGTGGAAGGGGTGGAAGAACGGGAGCGGGAGAGCGCGCGATCAAGAAGAGCGTTGCGTAGGTTGTCGTAGATGAAGAGGAGGAAGTGGGTGTCTGAACGCGCGTATTCGAGCATTTCTTCCGGAAGGGGGCTGGGGGTGGGATGAGTGGGCGACCGAGGGTGTATGACTAGGTGACGTACCGGATTCGCCAGTCTGCAAGCTGGTACCGCTTGTCAGGGACATAGTCGCAGTACATCTCTAGAAGATTCGCGAGACCGTGTCGGGGAAATTCTTGGGACGGATTCAATGAGGTATAGTGAGGAGAGGAGTCACACACACCGAGTAACTTAGAAGCATGAAATGTGTCAAACAGGTTGACGACGTACAGGCTAAAATCCTGCTGCAACCACACAATGTCGCTCTCTGCGCCATGAAAAACCTTGACGATATCAGGGTTCGTAAACACCTCATTCATGACCTCCATTTCATCTCTTAGTGCAATGACATCCACCACCCAATCCTCCTCCCTGGTGCTGAGCTGCATGAGGCACAGGAAGCCAGCATAGGAGCGGTAACTGTGGTGTTCCAAATCAACAGCGATTTCTTTTGAGTTCCGGAGCTTATCCAGCATAGCTTGGAGAGCTTCAACGGTGGCCACCCAGGTGAAAGGAGTCTCAGACAAAGGTGCAGGGCGTGTAGGGGTAGTAGCGGTGTAGATATGAGGAGGATAGTTGATATGTTTGATTTCATAGCGGTAGGGATGGTTGGCTCTGGAGCAAAGGTCAGTACGGCGGTATTCGAGTTATTCGTTAGCGTACACAGTAGTATTGTCGCTCATGTTTCCATCCCCATCGGAATCTGTGTAGACATGCCCGAGAGACACTTTCGCATTGTATTTGTGGGAAAGGGTGGGATACCATGGGGTATCGCTGTTATCCACCTTGCGTTTGAATGCGAGTTGGGGTTTCGTTAGGTGGGATGCGTGGTGTATTGTGGGATCTAGGTGCCCTCGGTGCGTGGCCGTCTTCTGCAAAACAGGTCAGGAAGATACCCGACTGGGCAAAAGGAATCCCGTACCCTCCTTGACGCAGCTGCAGTAGTCCTAACGGGAGGGTTGATGGCAATTGCAGGAGCTTTGTTTCGACCAAGAACTTGGTCCAGACATGCGTCCTAATTCCCTTCAATACTGATTCTGGTATTAAACAACAAAGCTCACAGTGCGCTCAAACAAGTGATCCATCGCATCCACGACCAAAGACTGAAAATTGTCGACGACATCGTCCTCGTTGCGAAGTTTTGCTTTCCCCTTCCCTTTTGTAGTTTGCGGGTCAACAGAAGACGAGAATTCGAGCAGTTTGTTGGTCAAGTGGAGGACTCGCGAGGAAATGGCATCGATGTCTTGTGCGAGTGCAGGATCAATTGAGCGGTAAAAATTGATGTCAGCGGGTAAGGTTGCTGCGTTGCGGGTTGCCTTGAGAGCTGTAGCTTGCAACTGTGCATTGTACTTGTCGAAGGACTCCGATGAGACGCGCGACGAGCTTGGTGGTGGTTTACCGTCCATCGTCCTCTCAACGATGAAAACATTCTTCCTCGATATGATACCCGATCACGTGATGCGGTGAAACACTTATAAGTTCCTTGTCTAAGTCGCCACCGACAACCACACAATCTCGTCAAAATGAATCCCAACCCGATATTTCCTCGAGAAATTGAAGAGATAATAATCAACCACGTCTCATCCGGAGCAACACTTCTCAACTGTGCTCTCGTCTGCAGAGCATGGGTTTTCCCTAGCAGACGCCAGCTCGGATTTCTTTGTTATCCCATCAAGCTAGAACCACACCAGGAAAAGGTCGCGGCTCTCACTGATATGTTCAATTCACCTTTATGCACGTTGAAACCCAGTTACATCAAAGCCCTCCATATCGTTCCAATGAGGGACGGAGATCAAGGCAGCATAGATCGGGACTCCTTCCTCGACTCCTTTCCACGACTTGGCACCATCCTGCCATCACCAGAATGTATCAAGTTTAATAGAGTTAGCCTCCGCCCATCAGGCGAGGCATGGACCCGTTTCGAGTCTGCGGCCGTCACTTTCTTATCCACCATCAAGCGACTTGGCTTCATCAACCCCCGCGATGCGCGGTTTAAATAGATACATTGGTCCATTTGTCTCTGTCCTGCCTTGGAGGAAATAGAAACACAGGGGGGCTGGTACAAATATCCAACAGCAATCAACCACTCCATCGTTCAACGAAATCACTACATAAATTGGACGTCGATGTTAAGACAATGTCCGACATGGTGGAGTGGCTATCGAAGTGCCAGCGGGATCGCGATACCATTTCCTCTGTAATTGTCCGGGGTTTGGATTGGGAGGATGGCAGTGTGAAGCTTGGAGAGTTATTGGATACAGTTGGAGGCTCCCTTGAAAACCTCGATCTTTATTTCAGCCGATATGATGAAATTCGTAAGCCACTTGATCCACGCACTTCCAGTTCATGCAGGACAATCACATAATGTAGTAATTATTACTGGGCCTTCGGACAGTTTCGCGCGCAACCCGTCACTCAAGCGACTCCGAGTCGTGGTTGGGCTCGACATGGTCCTAACCCTCTTGCCCTATCTTTTCAAGAACCGTCAATTTGCACCCAGGCTCGAGGTCCTTGAGATTATCGTCGGACGGTGGAGTAGTGAGCAAGCCAAGTTCGCTTCGCTGATCGCGTCTTTAGACAAGTGTATCCTATCACGTCCGACACTCCGCCGGGTGACGATCATCAAGCCTGGACACGGCAGCGGTGAGTGGAGTGAGATGGAAAATCATTTGAGAGGGTTCCTCCCGCAATGCGTCAATAGAGGAATTGTTAGGTTTGCCGTGAAGCCTGGCTTCGACGAGTTTTGAAGTGAAGGAAGGGTACAAGTATTGCGTCTTCCTTCAAGGTGTATCTTGGGTCTGGTACAGGGGCAGCAAAATGCAACCGAGTGGAAAAGCTGAGTGGCAAATGATGTGAATAATGAAGACATGTTGAGGCAGTCAAAATCAACGGGGAGGATGGCAAAGGCTTATATCGTCTCTTTTGATAACATTTTAATCTCTCGTTACACTTATCAGATAACATTAGTGATTATGGCAAAATGCAAGGTTGAGACTTCCTGTGAGACTATGGATCCTATGAGCCTGCAATCAACTTCACGGGTGCTATTGATTGATCGTGCCATGGACAGCTTTCAACTACTGTTGTGGATTTCATCAAGGATCATGAGCGCTTATGTGGATGCAGTATATGACCACCAGCCCCCTAACGAGAATACCGGGTGAGAGCCCTGTAACAGGCTGTGGAGGGGGGCAGGTGGTTCCCGCCATCCGACTTAGTTCAATGAAATCTTGAGTATGGGCGATTCCCATTAACCATGCTCCAAACCAAGCATAGTGCCACTTGTGTTGGAATTGGTGATTCTGGCAAACTGATGGAATGCCGACCACCGGAGTAGCTGACTGCCTCATGGTAGCCTCACTGTAGTTACACTTATATACCTGTTGTTCTCAAGTAGTTACACTGTCTGTTTACCTCCCTTACCCCCACCGTTGTCTCCCCTCAAATATATGCCATCGTTGCTATACACCTTCTTGGGATGATTTCAACAACTTGCCGCCCGGCTAGTATTCTACCCCCCATTCTTTTGGTTGTTTTCACGAGGACAAGGGTTGGTACTACTATTAAATTCTGGAGCTGATCCCGTACCACCACCACTCTACTACTAGTACACCGCCCCTTCCCTCTTAACTACCTGTGGACATCACCACCCCACCACCCCCCTCCCCCTTGAACATCACCACTCAAGATGCCCCCAGGGTGTGACAGGGCTGGCCCAGGACACCCAGGATACACCCAGAACATGTTGACAATGTGAAGCTGAGTGGCCACCAGGACCCATCCCCTACCATCACCACAACCGGCACCTGATGGGATCTTTCAACCAATGTGTAAATCTGGACTTGTTGGCTCAGAGTTCTACTTGGTTCAGGTGTTCAGCTTCTATTGATTTTGGTATGGTATACCTATGTTTTATATTTGTGGATGCAACATGTTCCTTGTCAGGGAGGTTGAGAATCTGCTCCTCAGTCAGAATGAGCCGAGCATGTAGAATTAAGTCTTTGACCGAGTAGGGCACAGCCACTGCAGCCCCCTTTAGTTCTGCACCACCACTGCGGTGGCCACTGACTGTTGCTCCCCACTCTGTCGTTTCTCCAAAAGCCTCTCGTGTTCTCTTGCTCCCTCACTCGCTCTCTCTCAGGCATGCTCCTTCCTCTCTCCTTCTCACCAGGCTTTTCCCTCAACCCAAAGCTCAAATGCTGAGGCTTGAGCACAACCCAAATCTCGCATTCCCCCCAGACTTCACCTCACAGCACTTCCGCATAGCCTGGCAGGTGATGGCACAAGTCAGGCATTGCTCAGAGCAGCAGACAGTGATCATTCTTCTCCAGGCCTGGATTGAAGAAAATGAGCAAGGAAACAATGCCAGGCAGCCAGCTGATGGCAGGTGGCTGGATGATGGTAGACAACTGAACAACAATGAGCATCAGGGAGAGGGTGTTAAATAAAGTGACAGATCACTTATTAGTTAGTAACAAATTATAATATATAAGTAATTAGTTGTTATGTACACCCATCCCTTGGGGATGTCAATTAGTGGACACCAAGTTTCATGCCTCATGTCCATTTTGACAGGATGGGACCTTAGACTAGCCAAATCCTATTATGTGAAGGGGAGTTACATACGAAGAACCTTTACACTTGACCGAATCAGTGGGCTTATCAAATCACACTATTATTAACAATGTGTGAATACATTAGTGATTGTTGATCAACTTGAGCTAGTGACTAGTGATCAGTGTGTCACTGATACTATTGACTCTACTCAGTTCAACAGAGGGGGACCCCCAGGCAGGTGGAGGGCACCAGGATGGAGACAGGCAACACAGGGGCAATCACTTATGGGACATCGAAGGGCAGCCTGGAGATAGAAGACCACCAGAAGTAGATAATCAGCAAAGGGCAGAGTCTGTCCGGCCAGGCAACCAACCATTTCCACAGAGCCGCCACCAATCCCTGGAGCCACAGCAAGCACAGCACAATGACCAGGACCTGCAGGTCAAGAAGCTGAGGCTCAACCCACTCGACCAGGGAAGGATGGTAACAGTGAAAAGAGACCCCTGGCCTTCGATGTTCGCACTCAAAAAGCTGAGGCAGAAAGAATACATTGAGAGTGGTACTATATGCCAGAGGGCTGTGAAGATGCCCTTTTCTCAGACCTCTCATGCCCTCAGGACTCCCTTGCTCTCACCAGGGTAAATGACACAGTTGCGTTAAGGCCAGTGGCCACAGTCAATCCCTCATGCAAAGTCCTGCCAGATGAAAAACTCACCTGGCAACAGGTCACCCTTGCACAGCCAGTCTTCCTGGCAGCCATCGAGCAGGCATGTTGGCCTGATGACCTCATTGTGGCACTAGGGTAGTTCTTCATCCTCCTCAACCACCATCTCATCCAGCATGAGGCGGCATGTGGAGATGGAGATCAGGTTTTGACTATCTATCAAGCAGAAGTTTACTGGGAGTGGCACCAACAGCTGACGGACCCTGGCACCATGTTGATATGCCAATTTCACACCTATACAATAAGGGACAAAACCCTTCCAATGATTTTTATACTTCAACAAATATGTTAATAACTGCCCACCTGCTAAGGATGAAACCTTCATATTTTAATTGGGAATACCTATATGACTCATATATCATCCTGCCAAATATCATTACATCATATGCCATTTTGGGAAGTCAGTGAATTAAACAATCATTTAAGGTCATTGGAAGGGTTTTGTCCGTCTCTAAGAAATTACCAATAATTACACTTTTAGTACTTTGTATACCCTCCCCTGGCATCCAAGACAGCCTGAACCCTATCAGGCATACTCTCTATCAGATTCTGACACACTTCTGCTGGAATCTGATCCCATTCCTTTTGTGTCCTATCCTATAATTCTTCCATCCCCTGAGGTGGAGTGTCATACTCCCCTAACTTGATTTTAAGGTGAGTCCACAAATGTTCAATTGGATTAAGGTCTGGAGATTGTGGGGGCCACACCATAACCTCCATTTCAGCTGCTTTGAACCATTTTTGAGCCTTGGTGCACCTATGTTTGGGATCATTATCTTGTTGAAAGACAATATCCTCCACCTCTTTGTCATACCACTCCAGGCTCCCCTTGAGTTCATCCTCCAAAATGGTGACAAATAGATCACCATCCATCTTACCATTAATCTTGGCTGCCAACCCTGGACCTTCCCACAGCATACAGCCCCATACCATAATGGAACCTCCTCCAAACTTTGTGGTTCCCTGCACCAGCCTATCACTAAGCCTCTCCCCTGCTCTTTTCCAGACCCAAACCCTGCCATCTGACCCTAAGCGATTGATTTTGGTCTCATCTGACCAAACCACCCTCTTCCAGTCTTCCAGAGTCCAGTCTGCATGTGCCTCTGCCCACTCCAATCTTTTCTTCTTGTGTATAACAGAGAGTTTAGGCCTTTTCCGCTTGACTACAGCCTTCATTCCAGCTTTTTTGAGTGCTCTGCAAACTGTTTTGGATGATAGAGGTTGGTCAATGACAGTACGAAGGGTTCTGGTGATTTGGGAGGCATTTTCAGCCTTGTGGGATGTGATAAGATGAGTGGTATATTTGATATTGCCAACAGAAAGCTTGGTTGGGCGGCTACCAAGTGACTTTGAAAGTGTTGAACAATGTTTGGAGTGAAGACGAGATATAGTGCTGAGGCCAAGACCAGTGGTAGAAGCAATATGGGTAGCAGAGTGGCCTTTGTCCAAAAGGGAAAGAATATGGTTGCATTGAGTCATAGAGAGGGATTGCATGTTAGCAAAATGAGGTTGGGGGGGTGGTGTGAGCTAGGGAAGTGAGCAGCTATATTTATACATTATTCCAACCAGTCACATGACATTTATCTGCACTTATTTGGCTGTAATAAACAAAATCATGTGATTAAAGTAAAGATGGACAAAACCCTTCCAATGACCTTAAATAATTGTTTAATTCACTGACTTCCCAAAATGGCATATGACGTAATAATATTTGGCAGGATGATACATGAGCCATATAGGTATTCCCAATTAAAATATGAAGGTTTCACCTTTAGTAGGTGGGCAGTTATTAACATATTTGTTGAAGTATAAAAATCATTGGAAGGGTTTTGTCCCTTACTCTACATGAATTCCATACTCCAGAATGATTCTCTACATAGAATCATTGGCTATATCATTAAAGAACTCTATAGAGGATTGGTACTATGTCCTGTAGTAGCCAGTTTGACTGAATTGAGGATATTCAAGCCTCAGAAGTGTTCAAACCAGTTCATTATCACTAAGCTTAGTGAACCAAGCTATCAGAATGCTCTCCAGAGGGATTCAGGACTCTACATAGCCTATCAAGTATACTCCGGTCACATCAAGGGACCTTACAAGCAGTTTTCTGATGAACTCAACCCAAAAGAATGTACATAACAGCTGTCGCAGGTGTATCACACCTATAGCAAGCCCAATAATAATGACCAGACCACAGAACGGAACATCCAATGCTTGGGAGGCAACACCTGATGCCCAAAACCCTAGAAATATCAAAGACTCATAATTAACAAGTGCTTTGTGGGTCCCAGCACCTCAGCATATTGCCTAACTGAGATTAATTACAATGGATCAAGGGATTGTCTATATGCTATACATGCCAATCATAATTGATCCAGAGGCTTAACGCGCTTGTGTGGATGCAGAATAATGCAGATGAGCATGGAACACGTCTGGCTGGATTGCCATTTGTCAATCAGAGAGAAACCCATAACCCAAGGCAAGGTAGAAATGCTGCCAAACCTTCCAAAATATTCTGCAGTACCTGTAACAATTAAGCTTATTGTTTTCTATTTCATATTTACTATCTCTCGTATGTATCTAAACAATATAAATACAGTCACACTTGTTTGTGGAGAAGAAAGAGGTCTCGCCCCCGCTTCTGCACGCAAGCCGTGATCAAGAACAGTTTCAGAGGGCTATTTAGTGTGCATTGTTAAGTGTGATTTCTTTGGTCATCAATCAACCCAGAGACAGAGACAGAGAACAGAGTTCAGAGTTTAGAGTTCTAGAGTGCTAGAGACAGAGACAGAGACAGAGACAGAAAACAAAAGTCAGAGACCAGAGACCAGAGACTAGAGACCTTGTGCTTTGAATTGACAGGGATTGTCCTTTCATTGTTGCAGTGTACAGCTAAGATAACTTCAACAGCTGTTTGTTAACCTCTAAAACACTACTCTCTTGAATTTCGCTGTCAGAACACACCCCCAGAACACCCCAAAAGATGAAACTATTCATTATCTATCTTATACCACTGGTATTAGCTTAAGTTTATTGAATTTCGGCTAAGCTTAATAAAAATGAGCCCTCTATCTATATTAGAACCCACAAACATTTCTACCTTTTCAACATCTACCTTCGACATCAGCATCATCAACCACAAGTGCATACAGGACATTGACCAGAGGTTAAGCGATGCCAAGTGTAATGAAATCACAGCACGGTGAGCCCTATTGGCCTCTTTTCCCAAACCCAACCTAACAAAACTTCACCTTTTCACTTGCTATGCAACGTCACTCACCACTGACATCATGCTATATCTCACCACTACCCCCTCCCACACTTATGTACATTCTCATAATGTCAGGTGGCACCTGCTTCCCAATGCTACATCCTATCCCTCTGGGGCATGCAACAACAGTCCTCACATGCATCTGTAACATCTCACTGGGCCCATGACCCAATGCTTCACCTTGTCCCAATGGGATATGCTACACCCCCCCCCCCCCCCATGCTACGCCGCCCCTATGCTACAATGATATGCCTTATTGTGACCCTCATGTCATGCAACCCGCAGCTTTGGCTCCTGCCTGTACATCATACTGTGTGACATGATGAACATCACTATGATATCAAACATCAGCCACATTAACACTACTTCCCTCTCTCCACCATGCAACCTCAGGTGGTCATTACTGCAGTCTCACTCTTCACCTTCAATCACTAGATGTTGCTTCATCTTCCAAATCCAGGCCTGTATATGCTCAACCCTTGAGGCATCACTATTCCAGTGGAGGTCACTCACCTCCAAGACAAGAAGACCAGTCTACACAACCTGTAAAGAGATGACAGTTTGCTTCCCCCCCACCAGGACAGGACTTAGAAGACAAAGACCTCAGTCAGTCTCCCAGAAAGAAGCGATGAGACCCCAGCTTTCAGAATCCCCTGACACACGATACCCCACTCTCAGCCTGCAGTGTTTGCCTTGGAAGGCATCCCCACGATTGTAAGGGGACACTCCAGACACCTCAGCAACACCTCCATTAACCCTATCGACACCCCTGTGCCCTCCAACGCATTATATATCCCTCCCTTCAAACACTCATACTGCAAACACAGCCAGAATACTCCATACACTCCCTCACTGTCCAGATAAAACCCTCCCTCATTCCCTCTCATTCCTACAGACTCCAGACTATCATATTCACATCCCACATTTGTTTCAACCACACCAGGCCTTGTGCAACCTAGAGACACCACAGCTAAGCCTGGTTTGATTTATATTGATTATATAAGCTAGGTATATACATAGTTTTCGCCTGCAGGGGTTTCCTCATCCTATTCTCTTAGGATTTCCCTGCAGGTATGTGTCCTGTACATAACTCATAGTTTAATATCACTTAGGATTTCCCTGCAGTTGTTTCGGCTCCCCCTGAGCTGTCAAGGCCTCCCAGGTCGCCCTAACAACGATGTTGCAAATTGCTCAGCCACCCTCTTGTGGGATGGCAGTACCCCCACTCGCTACAAAAGGAATGCTAACAAATGCCTCATCAACTCCCAAGGGGTTATCCTCTGTTCAGACTGGCAGCAAAGGCAAGGTTGTTCAAGCACCTCACACAACAGCAAACATGAATGCTCAGGATGCAGAGCAAAGGATCATGGAGCTCAGGGTTGTCCTCAAGCGCAGAGCATCCAACCCTGAAATTCCCTACCATGCCAACACTTGGGAGACATTGTTAAATACAATGTGTCTTATTGTAAAATACCCTAATCTTCCCCACTCTCTCAAATTTGGCTTCTATGCTGGCATTCCCATAATCACAAATACTTACACTCCTTATAATTGGGCATCTATTAATGAATATGCAAATGAATTTCATCACAATATTCAGCATGAGCTACAGTCAGGCAGATACCTAGGCCTTCTCTCTAAGGATGAGGTTCAGACCCTCATTGGCCTGTTTCAATCCTTCCCACTCAGCATTATTCTGAAACCAGGCAGACTGGGTAAATTCCAACTCATACAAAACTTCTCACACCCTCATTCCCCAATGGCAGGAGTAAAAGCTATCAACTCAGCTATTGACTCAGTACAGTTTCCTTGTACATGGGGTACCTTCATAATGATTGCGCTACTTGTGTCTTCACTCCCACCAGGCTCAGAAGCAGCAACCAGGGATGTAAAAGAGGTATACAGGTCCATCCCTTTAGTCCCTTTGCAATGGCCAGGAATGGTAGTCAGGCTTGAAGATGATGACAAATTTGCCATCAACACAAGGGATGCCTTTGGATTAGCCTCTGGGGCAGGAATTTTTGGGAGAGTGGCAGATGCAGGTGCAGATATAATGCACACTCTAGGCATTGGACCAATCTCAAAATGGGTGGATGACCACCTCTTCATTAGAATTCCCTGATCACATATAGAGTGCTACAACCAGCAGCAACAATCCTGCACCAAAGAAATCCAAGCAAATAGAGGCCAAATTCACAAAGGGGGCAGGCTATGGTTCAAAGGAAACCCCATGCCCTCTGGACAAATTGAAGAATATGATGAGGACAAGTCCTTTCCACTAAAGGACTTGTCCAGAGCTTTACCCAGGTCTCCTCATGACAGCACCTTCACATATGCATTCTCAGACATTGACGAGATCTCAAACCACCTAGGCATCCCATGGGAAAGGGACAAAGACACCCAATTCAGCACAATGGTAGGTTTCATAGGCTTTAAATGGGACCTTGCTGAACAAACAGTAGCCATCACTACAAGCAAGCAACTCAAATACCTAGATGCAGTGGAACACTGGCAATCCAGGCGCACCCACACCCTAGAAGAGACCCAAAAGCTCCATGGCAAGCTCCCCCATGCCTCACTTGTCATTCCACAGGGATGCACTTACATAACCAGCCTGGAATCCTTCCTTGGCATATTCCATGGCCAACCATTTCTCCCACGTCACCCCCCCAAGCATACCCATGACAATCTCAAATGGTGGGAGGAGAAGTTATCCCAAGACTCTCTCAAATGTTGCATCCCAGGCCCATCCCCCATCACAGACCTTGCAGCATACTCAGATGCTAGCTCTGAGGTGGGTATCGGAATCATGATTCATAGCAGGTGGAGAGCATGGCAATTGGTCCCAGGCTGGAAAACAAATGGGAGGGACATTGGATGGGCAGAAGCAGTCAGCTTCTACTTCTTGGCTACTGCAATCTTACAGACAAATACAAGCCAAGAAAGAGAGTTCAAGGTGTATGGGGACAACACAGGAGTGGTCAAGGGCTGGTGGAGAGGCCAGAGCTGCAACCATCACATTAACAAGGTCTTCAAGAGGGTTTACAAAGCAGGACAGGCATCCAACACAGTGTTCCACACAGAATACATACCCACCAAGTCCAACCCTGCCAATGGGCCATCGCAAGGCATCCTCAGCAACAGATCTCTCCTTCTCCCAACCATTGAGCTTCCCCCCAAATTCAAATGTTTCATTGTCGACTTTGATGCCCCACCCACCACACTTGAGCTACAGCTTATTGTGGAAAACACTCTCCCAACACCAAAACCAAAACCTCTCCATCATGCCTCAAGCCCCAACCCACACCCCCACAGCCTTGAGCACCTCCCAGACTACTGAGAAGATGAGCTTGTGGCACAAGTGCTCTTCAACTAGCAGCCGGATGAGGTTTAATGCCCCACTCACGGTTCCAGGCCCCCAAACCCTGCCAACTCCCTACCAAACAGGCCTCATTCCCCTCCCTTCAGACCTCCATCCACATGTGCTAGTCAAAGATAGGCTCAGGAGGTGGCGCCCAGTCACTGAGAGAGGGGTCACAGACCAACTGTCTGTGGAAGATATCGAGTGAGTGGTTACCCTGAAGGAGATCTCTTGGGACAAATCCACATGGGCAGCCTATGGCTCAGGGCTCTTAGTATATCATGTCTTCTGTGACTCACAACATGTCCCAGAGCCCCAGTTTCTCGCAACCTCCTAGCTGCCTTCATCTCCTCACTTGCAGGCTCATACTTGGGCAGCACCATTAGCAACTACATATGCAGTCTCAGGGCCTGGCACCTTGTCCATGGGCTCGAATGGAAGGTGGACAAGAGTGAGCTAGATGTCCTACTCCAGGTGCTCAATCTTGCCTTCCCCCTCCACGCAGCCACATTCGCTTGTCTCACAACTGCTTTCTATGCCACAGCAAGGCTGGGTGAGCTCATGGTGCCCAATCTCAAGGCCTTCAATCCAGCCTATCATGTGAAGCCCACCAACGTGCACTCAGAGACAGAATGGAATGGCTTTGTCTTGGTGGTCTTTCACATACTGAAGACCAAAACCTTGCTGTTGGATTTAAGGAAATCAGCAAGAAAAGCAGGGACCTGTTGCAAACGCGCAGGGGTTCATCTCTGTTTGTACCTATTATATACACCTGGTAATAATAAGACTCTAGAAATGAAGTAAAACAATAAAAGTAATCGGAAACAGGAATGAAATAGAATAATAACTGAGTATCTGAGCCAGCAGAGCACTCGATATTCTAACACATCCCCACAAGCGCTACGCTCCCAAGTAGTGCATCCCTGCAATCAAAAGCCTTCATCATCCGAATGCGAAACTGATGCAACAGTTTCGTCCTTGCCTTTTTTAAAAATGTCCCATGCTTTCCTTTCTGGGCAATTGGACTTGAAATGGCCCAATGTATCGCAAAAGAAGCACTGGACTTTGGCAGGTGGCTTGGCATGGGAAACTCCCAAAGCATTGTCGGGTTCTGCCTTTACTTGTGTCGCAGGCATCTGGGTGGTCTGTCAGACTTCTTTGTTTAGGAAGCAGGTAATGACAAGGGAAAGTGTTAGGGTGTCAGAGGCCATTGAATCAAAGTTGATAATAAGATTATCGTAAGATCAGGGAAGGCCCATCATGATTGTGAGAATCTTATCCTGTTCCAGGATAACAATACCTGCCTTCTCCATTCAAAAAACCAAGCCTTGAATATGAGCGATCCAAGCTTGCATCATTTGGGAATTGGTCTTCTTGGTGGTGAGAAACCTCCTCCGGAGGGAGAGTGTCATAGCAAAGCCAGCTGCTTGATGAATCCTCTCAAAAGTCTGCCAGATCTCCATCAGATCACATGATGTTGTATGCACTAGCTGATTATCCTCCACTCGTAGAATTATCTTGGCCCGTACCTGGGCCATCTTCTCCTTACTCCTCTTTTCCTTCTTCTTCAAAAAGTCTGCAGCAATTTCATCATTGTTCTTCCCTTCCACTACTTCAATCTCTACCATTCCCCACAGGCCCTGTCTTACAAGGATAGCTTCCATTTGTACGGCCCACTCGGCATAGTTGGTGTCATTTAGGCGTGTCATGGAAATTGATCCGGAGCTCGTTTTGGTTGACATCGTGAGAAGTTTGGTAATAGGAAAGGAGGGGGTTCTTCAGGGTCGTCTTCTTCGGGTAATCGGGTTCTTCAGGTTTCTTCTGCAGTATGGCGGAACTGCAGCCGTCTTCTGCAATGTAACATGTTGTGGGCGGGACACGATAATGAGGGTTTGCTGCGCGTTTGTGTTGGATTTAAGGAAATCAGCGAGAAAAGCAGGGACCCGTTGCAAACGTGCGGGGGTTCATCTCTATTTGTACCTATTATATACACCTGGTAATAATAAGACTCTAGAAATGAAGTAAAACAATAAAAGTAATCGGAAACAGGAATGAAATAGAATAATAACTGAGTATCCGAGCCAGCGGAGCACTCGATATTCTAACACTTGCCAGCAGGCGAAGACATCTATTGGTCAAGGCAGCAGGGTGACTCAGACCCCGAAGCGGCCTTCAACAACCACCTCCAGGTCAACAACCCACCCCCCAATGCCCACCTCTTTGCATACAAGCATGAAGGAACCCTGCACCCCCTGTCCAAACCCATCTTCCTCAAGACCATCGCAGCAGCCGCAAAGAGAGCAGGCCTCGACCCCAGGAAGGGGCATGGGATCTGCATTGGCTCAACCCTGGAGTACCTCCTGCGAGGGGTCCTGCTCAAAGTAATGAAGGCAAAAGGATGCTGGGCGAGCGATGCCTTCTCGCTCTACCTCACAAGGCACGCCCAGGTCCTGGCCCCCTACATGCAGGCCAACCCGCAGGCACGCAACGCGTCCCTCCAAACCACCATCCCCAGACTGCGTTAACACCTGGCAAAGTGCCAGCACACCTGGCAGGTGCCCACGACCAAGTCTCTCACCCCACTTGTTAACCCACATTCCCCCCCCCCACCACCCGGCTACCCACCAGGAGCTCCGCACTGGCTACATCAGCCCGGAGCAATGCCTCCTCGCCTCCACAGGGCATTTGCACCCAGCCCCTTAGTACCACGCAAGAGCGCGGGGGGCCTTTGTCAGTCACCCTAGCCAACCCATTTGCTCCCAAGCTCAATCGCTGACCTCACTCCTAGGGACTGGGAGCCGAGAGGGCCCTTGGAGCGTCGTAAGGCTCCTATTCACCCAGGATCCGCAGTCCCTCTCGAGCCTCAAAGCCACGCTGCCAGGCAGGGAAGCCTCAACGGCTTTCGCCCATCGCTCTAGCATCTCTCACTTCCAGCTGCATGTACTGTAGCAGTAATTCATGATCCATATACATTCGTACCCGCTGTGCCGGAGCGACAAGCAAAGATATGGCTCCAACTCTCATGCCACACCCATGCTATCCGGGATACAACAAGATCATTTCCGCATGCCAAAGTACCGCAGTTCTACCAGTAGTATTCCCATATCTATTGATGAGTGCTGCTTCTTGTGATTCACTAGTCACAGAAATGGATTCACACACGATCCCACTCCCTATTATGAGGTGCTGGGGTGGACTCATTTGCCTCGCCAGATGCTGTAGATAAATTACGGCATGGTCACATCACTCGTAACATACAATCTCCACCGCCTTCGTTTCATTTCATATGGGACCTTCTCCCGACGATTTATGCAAGGTTCATCCAGTGCGTAGCGATTTACGTCCACCACGCCTGGTGTGCTGTAAAGCATCACCATGTGGTCACCTTGTGGCGGAGCAACACTGAGTACTTAGACCGGACG